>VWYP01018321.1:0-81530 GCA_013400435.1 Pycnonotus jocosus | reverse complement strand
TTTTTTTTTTAATTTTCATTTGGGCAAAAACGTTTTATTTCTAGCCTGGCTTCAAAGCTGAATGAAAACTTTTTGCCTGTATCTCTCATAACTACTTACTGTATATAAAATAAAAAGCAATCAAGTGTGAATGACCAAAGTAAGGATAACCAAAAGTCTGCATTTCTCAAACACATAAATGAGCCTGTTCCAAATATTTGGGATTTACTACCCTTGCAAAGCATTTTTCAATGCCAGCATGCCTCAGCTTAAAAAAGATATATGGATCTCTGCAAACAAAAATATGGGTAAAGTCAATACATAAGAGTTACATTTTATTTATTTTCCTCCACTCAGCAATTAAGACTCTCTAAAAGGGTGTTCAGTGCCTATAGAGGTGCCTCTTCCCTTCTTCTCCCTTCTTGGAACCCCCCAAACATGGCATTAAATTCACACAACTAGAACATAGTTGTACATGTGCATGTGAAACAAAGCTGTCCTAAATGTCACTGCAGGACTCCTGGACTCGACTGTATTATTGTAATGAGTTCAGTATCAATCAAACACGCTCCTCTTGTCAGAAATAAAGCCCAGTTTCTGACTTTTAAAAATAGCTATTAACGTCAATCATGATTCGTAGCCAATTGCACCAGCAGAGCCGTGGCTGGATCTTGAAAATTATAAGTATGACATGACAGATGGTAATTGGAAGCTTTTGTTACTCCTGCAGCAGCAACACCAGCTACTCTGCTGCCAGGATATACAAAGGAAAACACAAGCAAGGCTTTAGGTCAGCATTTCGTACTGAGATGAGACACACAAAGCAATAAAGGGCTTTTTGTTGTACAGGAACATGTGAACCTCTAATCCTCAAATCTCTACAAAAGTGAGATCTACTAACCTGGGTTAGTAAAGCTGTCATGTAGAAGTTATTCTAAAAAATATAATTTTCCCTATATGCTAAGAGATGCATACAACAATTCCCCAAAATAGCCCTGTAAGTGAAAACCCCCTGTAGAAGGCTGTCTACATGTGAAAGCAGCACCAGCTGCATCCATGTAAAAACCACTGCACCCAAATAAGTCAAGCAAACAACTCTTTCATTACATCTAGCCTTGTACTTTATATACCAAGTGTTTATCTTTACTGAAGTGCTTCTGTGAAGGACCAAGACTGAAAAGCTTTCCATCTTTAGACACAAAATGCCAACACAATTGAAAAAGGGTTTCATAAAGATGCCCAAACAGTACCCTGAACAATGTGCTCTTTAAGGCATAAACATGACTGGCAAGCAAGTTAAAGAAAAGAAACACATGCCTAAAATCACTCTAGCTGCATCATGAAAACATTGAACAGATTTCTGGCACAGGACAATAGTCTAAATTTATGTTTCATCACAGGCTGATGTACATCTACAAAAGAAAGGGTGGGCAGGGGCAGTGACTCCATTCTAGAGGACACACAAAAAACACAGGATCTTGTCACTGAACTAGTGTCTACTACCCAAAGTGACAAAATACAGCAAGCCTTTCTCTGTTGCAAATCAACATACTGCTCCTGAGAGCAGCCTGGCTGCCAGGCAGTCCTGCAGAGGAAAATGGCAAACATCACTGCACTTTCTCCTTACAACAACAGCACCTTGTCAGATACAATTGGCATTTCTTCTAGTCCCCCTATCTCAAATGCTGCCATCTTAGGTGAATGACAAAGTAATTCTCCATTAGGCTGCTCCCTCTGCTGACATGACAGTCATCGCCACCACAGATGTCCCACTAAAATTCATGCTTGGTTTCTACCCCAGCTGATACCCTACTCACAGCCTTGCAAATCCAGAAAAGCTCCAAAGAGAAAAAGTTACCATTTGTCAAAGTTTTTCACTCAGCTGCTTGCCTCAATGGTGTTCCCTTTTTATACTTCCTGGTGAGATAATAGTTTTCACTGTCTGTACTTCTGGGTTATATACTTCTCATTGTGCCCATTGTACAGTGGCTTGTAAGGATCACAGATATCTAAAAAAACAATCTACAAAGCACTCTTTGCAGAACTCTGCACACAAAAAATCAGCCAGTTCAGGTCATGAGGCTTAGCACTTACTTAAATTAACAAAGATCTACAATTCATGCAGAACTAACACAACACACCTTAGAATTCCCCAACAGCACATCAATTTTTTTTCTCTACTTCAGGCCCATGCAGCTGATAGGCACGTCTACCACTCACCCCTGAGTAAGGCATTTCTAGGACTGCCAATGCTTTTTTTTTTTTTTTTTGCAGCCTCTGAAACTGTCCTAGTTCTCAGTGAGACTCTGCCTTGATCTTACAGATCTTGTGCAGAGCACAGCACAAGGTTATAATTCAAGGCAGATACTGCTCAGTTTTCAAAGTCTTCCAATTAGTGTCCATCATGTGCTCTTATCCTCAAAGGATGCACTCCAACACTGCAGCTGCCTAAGTGTAAATAAACAATTCCTAGTCATCCAGGTGTCCAAATTAATGCTTTCCAGTCATAGGTACCAGCAGATACGCAAAGCTTCCTGGAATAAGAGATGGAACACAGAGATCATTAAAGCAAGAAAAGGTCAGTAAACAACTTGCTTTACCTCAGACAAAACAGGTGAGAACACATAATTCTATTTTCTACATCTGTTTTTTTTATCTTGTTTTCCAAGTGATCCCAAACTAAGTTTGCACAGAACTCAGCAAAAGAGGGCACGATCCTATTTTATGAGCGGCACAGCCCATGCAGGAGGACAAGGAAAGAGACAGGGGCTGCAGTCAATGTGAGTGGGCAATTTTTTTGCAGTAAAGGACGTCAGAAGCCTCAAGATTATCAGACTTTCTTTGAATTCCAAGCCTATTACAGCAGATAACTGTGATTAACACTACTCTGTTTTCCTCTTCACGTCCTTTTTTACTGCTTGAGGAATTTTACAGACGAGGAAACGAAAAGTGTTTTAACCCTTTTTCTGGAATTTCTGGGACACTAAACATCCCTGGTCAGAGGACTACCTCATAACAAAAATGCATCTGGCAACTGTACAAGACCTGCCCTGTAGATTAAACCTTCCAAAGTGCAGTGTGTTCACCACAACTAGAAAGAAGCAGACCTGCTGCCCATGTGCAGGCAATGCCTTGCTGCACAGTGAGGGCTCAGCACCATTTAGAGGCAGAATGCTTCTTGCTGGCTGATGTGAAACTGCTGCACTTAGGATTCATCCCTCACTGTTTATGCTCTGCTTGTAAAGGTTGAAGAAGAGACCTTGGAGAACATTAACTACTTTGAAAAGGAAAAAGTCAGTCAGTTGTTTATTCCTAGAAAACATGCTCACCCCTCTAGCTAGAAAAATTATCTAACCTGCTCTGTTTCACATCCCACCAAAAACTAAATTTAGACTGTAAATTCAGTAGGTTGTCAGACCAAAATTACAGCCATGAGTGTACCTGGCATTTATAAGTAATTTTCCTAACCAAATCAGGTTTCTTTCCATGAAACATACCGATTACTTCCTATCTCAACACAGAATGCACCTTCAGCTGACATCCCTAAATAAATTCAATCTACTAGCTAACACACAGCTGGAACAATGGAGGCTTTTTTAACATGAAGTAACACATAGTCCATTCAGAGCATGCTTTCTTCAGGCAGCAGCCCAATCCAAACAATTTTCATAGGTTTTCATTTTAACCAGGTTTCAGATCTGTCCATTCCTGATAGACTGCAAATAAAATACAACTTTTTTTTTTTTTTCCCCCCCAGAGGAACACTATTCATGCAGTATTTCCAGCTTTGCAGGAATAAGGATGTAAAAGGTGCCAAAATAATCAAAAAAACCCCCTATTCCTACTGACTATTTGAGAGAGCTGATTTGGCTTCTCTGAACTTAAACAAACTTCCTTCCTTTAACACTATCTTTGGCTGACCATAGTGGAAATGGTATTTAACCATAAGTTTAGTGTAAGTCCTCTGAAGGAACAAGCCAAATGACTTTTCAAGTTACTTTTTCAAATCACTTTTCATGTGATTTGTATTCAGTTGATTATCAAAGCTAAGACCATACCCAAACCCCACAAATCAGCACTTTTAGCAGGAGATGGATTAGTTTTTCTTGCCATTTAAGATTTTGATATGACATTTCCTTCCCATAAGTTCTGTGCCACATACACTTTTGTGAGGGGAACTGTAAGAAATGTTGTAATTTCATCTTGCACTATTAACATATGAGTGATATTTTTTTAAGCAGCTAAACAGGTGAAATGCCTGAATCCATCTGGTGTGGAAAGTTGCTGTGGACGTGGAGTAGGAAAGAAGAGGGGTGATGTCAGTTTGATAAGAGTTGCAAGAAGAAAACATGTTTTATATGGGTAGCAAGGGTCATCAATAAAAATCATGGCCATCATAAAGCACTGTTACAATATAAATGTGACATCCATGTTGAGATGCACCATGAAATATGACATTTCCTAATGCTTTATGTCAGTCAACAGTGGCAGGGCTATGTTCATTGTGTGTCTATTCGTTCAGCAGCAATAAAAGCATTTGAGATCCACTTCATTATTTAAATCATACAATTGATTTGTTCAGAGCTGACATAAGTTTTAAGATGTGCAGCTGGACTGTAATTGTCATAATGGGATTTTCCAGTTCTCCTTGGAAAAATCTGCTGTGATGATACAGCTGAATTACAGTCAGCTCTTCATACAGATTCATCTTGCTAGATGTACTATAAATTAATAAATATATGCATAAAGAAATAAAACAAGCATTCCAGAAATATGTGGGGGAAAAGGAAAAGGTTGCCTATTAGAAAGTTAATGTATAGCTCAGCAATAGCACCTTTATAGAAGGACAGATTAATGGACAGTTGTTACCTCAAAAAATGAACAGAAATTGGAATCTCAGTCTTCCTGAGTCACAGCAATGCTGATCCACTGAAACAGTTGCCATCAGAGATTTATTAGCACACTTCAGAATTCTCTAACATTGAGGGAAATGGTACCGTACCGTTATTAAAAAGTAAGACAATAATGCAAAGTGTTTTTTTCCAGTGGTTAAGGCTGATGCTAATTTTACAGATTCTACTGAAATCAATTCAGATATGTTCTCTGTCATAAAGAGACCAGAGTTTTCTGTTCCTTCACAGAAATTCCTTTGGCATCAAAGCAAACAGGGGCCTAAGAACAACAAAGTAAAACTATTAACTTCAAAGAAAGAAAGGAAAAAAAAATGTGCAGCTTCTTGTGCTTGGAAGACACAGTAAAATAACCCTTATTGTACAGGAAATAAAAAAGTGCCATCATGAAAACAAGATCAGTTGTAAAGACCTAAAAGAATAACCCAATATATAGTCAGTAACTAAAGAAGAAATCTGGGACTATTAGCTCAAAAAGCAGTCATTCTCCCAAATTGCTTAAAAAAGCAATAATTTCACTGGTAGACTGTTTCCTAAATGGTAATTTTCTTTTCCCTCTACTTTAATAATCTCTGAAAAGCTTCCCACCCACCCATCTCAGTGTCTTTCCTCAGTACTGTGGCTCACTCACATCTATGAACCAGACAGACTGGGCATCTGGCTTCAGACAGACTGAGCTTAGAAAAGCTAGAGAAATTCATTCATTCATTATTTCCCTTCCAACCAGTAATGGAAGCTGTTCTGTTGTATTCTTGTGGGTTATTTTTCCCCCTTGGTGAATTTTTGGGAGGAAAAATAAACTGGGAACAAGATGAATAGTTTGTTGTGCTTAAGCTTGACAGAGTAATGAGCCCAGACTGAAGACCACTAGCTTCAGTACAGTTGCATGGCTCATGTAAATTAATCCTTTAAATAGCCCTGAACACACAGCATATGTCTGACACACCCCAACCAACCATCCCACAGCCACTGAACACACAGCTCCAGCTGCTGCTCCTGTGACATTGAAGTTGTCAAGGGCGCGCCAAACATGCACTTGGGGATTAGCCAGCACTTTTGGAGAGAGCATTAACTGCTCCTCAGAGTGCCTGGATTTCATGAGCCTAATAAGTACAGAGGAATCTGAGAAATGGATCCAAAGGATTCAGGTTATGCGAGTCCTAGAGCAGCACAAGATACTGACACATCAATCTTCTTAGTAGAAGTACTTCCTGGTATCAGGGAAGTATACTCTAGGAAAAAAACAACTTGTAATTATCACCACTGAACTCTCTCCATTTGCTCTCCATCCCCAGACCAGGGGAATCAGGGCTGGAATGAGCCCTTGGGACAAAAGAGTGAGTGGTCTCCTTCACCGTGCTACAAATAATGGACTCCTTCCTGTGCCACTATATCTAGCAACATCTTCCACACCAGGCTCTGAGTCAGCTCCCTTTGATACCTAGTCAATAAGGCTGATATCTTTCGTGACACAGACTAAATTGGTTCTCATGAAGGCTTGTACCAAAGGTAATATAAAGCTTTCTTTGTTCACCTTTACCTAGCAGCTCAAGTGTACCACATGGCTCCTTCCACTGCTTGGGCCCCAATTTAAGAGCCTGTACAAATTGTGTACTGCCAGTTTTGTGCTCGTCCACCAGAAAAATGCACTCAGTTCCCTCCTCCACAGAGCATTAACACCTGCGTTACCAGCACACAAGAATTCCCAAAGAATGTTGGAAGCCACCAGGCTTATGTAATGCTAGACAAGATACTTCTCCCTTTATGTTTTTAATCTAAAGTAAAGCATCTGGATAACATGAGAAACGTATTTAAAATAATGACTGCTTTGAGATGCTATTAACTGTTTTCCAAACTCCTCTGTGAAAGGAGCAAAGATCTCAGGAAAGCAATGTCTATGATCCTAGCCTTGAGGACCATACATAATCTTTCTCACTAACAAGATCTTTTAGACAGTGTTTGGTCAAAGACAGGGAGTTAAGCACATGTGAAGAGGACCTGCCTGACCACTGTGCATCTTACAGCATTTTTGTACAACTTCAACTCAGTAGAATTATCTTAGCATGAGACTGGCATAACAGTGTCTAATCAGTCTTATTATCCTAAATTCTCAATTGTTTCCTGGTAAGCTGCATTTATTTCTTAGCTGATTATCCACTTAAACTATCAAGTACCAATTATAAAATGCAGTAACATTAACGTCACAGATGCCTGAACTCAGAGAGAAGCAACCCAAGA
Organism: Pycnonotus jocosus; assembly: GCA_013400435.1. Taxonomy (NCBI): domain Eukaryota; kingdom Metazoa; phylum Chordata; class Aves; order Passeriformes; family Pycnonotidae; genus Pycnonotus; species Pycnonotus jocosus. The sequence continues at coordinate 74,403 of VWYP01018321.1, read as the reverse complement.
TAATTTTTGGGATAATAAATTGCACTATGGAGGCAGCAGACCTCAGCATGAAATGCCTGCCTCTGTGATTTTAAATAAATAAATAAATCATTTTAGTGTGCAAATTGCTCATTCCTAAATAAGACTTTAATTAGTTAGAAACAAACCGTGGTATAAGTTTGCTTACAGCATTGTTGTAAATGGGCATTACAATGACATTGACATAATGGCATTGGCAAGTGTAATTCCTTGTGCAGTCAACAGAAAAATGTCTCTTTTCAGCCTTGTTTCATAGCTAGTCCTCATGGAATAAAGTCCCAATAATCTTGTTCTCCCTGTGCAGAGAGTTCTGAAAAAAACTGAAGCAGTTCCATGGAAGAAGACTTGCAATCTGTCCCTGCTGACTTTTCCAACCAAGCTCCTCAGGCCCAAACTTCAGACATTCAAAATCAAATCTTGTTCAAAATATTCTCTCAGTTCCTAAAGGTGGAGTAAAGTCTCCCAAAAGGTTTTTGGGTTGTAAAGAATGTCAAGATCAACGTGATTCATTGTGCATCCTCACTGTCTATCTCTGACCTTCCATTATCATTGTAATATCAGCTTTCCACCCCCTTCCATACCCTTCAGAGAAAGCCAACCTATTGCACCCTGGGTGCTGGAAATCAATCACCAACACTGTTAAATCACTCAAAGGGTCACTGTCCTGGATTTGACAATTCCCAGGCACACTTTGGGAGTTAGCAATCTACAGATACTACACCAAACAAGCAATTTACACATGGCTATCATCTGAAAACTAAAAAATGTTTGATTATATAGAGCTGAGCTGCATGTAGCTAGCTATGCTCAGGGCCTGAGTGACCCTGGCCATGCTGGCTACATTTATTAAAGTTGATGCAGCCATACTGATTAGGCAAAATGAACACCTTCCAGCTGCAGCCCTGTAGCTTCTTCCCTTACTGCATGGCTAAATCAGGAATTACAGAATGTTAAGAGATTGGAATGGACCTTAAAGATACCTAGTCCCAAAAGGCAGGGACACATCCCAGGTTGCTCATGGCCTTATCCAACCTGGCCTTGAACAATGACAGGGTTGGGGCATCCACAACTTCCCTAGGCAACCTGTTCCAGAGTCTCACCATCCTCACAGTAAAGAATTTCTTCTTTATATCAAACCTAATTTTCCCCTCTTTCAATTTGTACCCATGTACTAATGGTACAGGACACTTTCAAGAAGAAACATGAATCAAAGTACTTGAGAGGACTGTTTGTCTTTTGATCTAAAAATCCAGGGTCTTTCAGCTCAGTGCAAAGAGGCCAAAGCTTTTACCCTAGTAGTCAGCAGGTCACCATGGGTCACTCATCCCAGAGAAGGCTCTTTCTGGGAAGAATGGTATTTGTCCATTTTGAAGCTCTGACCATCTTTGCCTTAGGTCCCCAGCTGTCTCCCTTCTCTGCACATTGCTTTGACTTGACTTATCCTTCTTTGACAGTGTTCCCTTGTACCTTCATGGCTTCTTACCTTTCCTTTCATGCCATCTGTTACCTCTTGCCTGTGTCCCTGCTGACACACACCAATAGGCTTCTCTCTCAGTGGTCTAGCAAAAATGCTTTCAGGGAGCTCTCCCTTCTTACTTTCTACTTCATCTGAACACCGCTGCCACAAGGACAGCTGAAGCTGAAGAAAGAGAAAGAGGAGTCTAAAGGAAAAATACACAGAAGATACAAAGCAATGGGAATGAATCCTATGGCGCTGTAGAAGAACAGGTTGGTGTTATTCTTGGCAGATCACTACAGCTTTAAATAGTTTCTAAAACACAGTTGTTAAATGGTGTAAGAACTGAGTGATTTGCAAATGGAACTGATGAGCCATAGGAGAAGTAAGTGTTCAGAGAAGAGCTACTATAATCATCTAAAAATTGCCATCCTGAAGTTGACCAGAGAACCATCTACTCAATACCTTGTCTTCAAGAAAAGCATGTTTTTGAATAAAAAGTCTTTTTATTTCTCCTCAAGATGCAATTCTTGAGTATTGAAATTCTCTCATTTAAAATGTCAGTGACTTAACATGAGTAAATAGCTAGGGCTCTAGAGGAGAGAAAGAATGAATTTTGGTTCTAATGACAAGTTAAGTTACAAAGGAATTAAAAAATCTCAACAAAGGATCCTTTCTCCCCACACTTCTGCCTCTATCCATGCACTAAAAGCTGCATATTACCCCACATTTGTTGCTAAACAAAAGCAACATCTAGCACATGTATGAAAAGATTCAAGGAATTACATAACAGCTTCCAGAGGATTTCTTTCAGTCCATTCCACTGGTGGCAGTAGAGCTGTGCTTTGTAACTGCAGTAGGCTAAGATGCATATCTGTATTTATTTCTACATCTATACCTATCCAGGTATAAATCTTCTCATTCAAATTTCCCAAAGCATTTTACAGAACAATCTGCAGAACTCTTTATTAAATCAGGTAACATAACCTTCTTATGGATGGGCATACTGAAGAGCTCAAGGTACTCTGTGTCACAGAGTTAATCAGTTAAACTGAGAAAATCAGTGTATCAGCTGTGAAGTCAGGAACCCTGACCCCACCTCCTCCACTTGCTCAATTTGCCAAGCCACATGCACATCCCTCAGTACTATTAATGTTGCCTTGCCCCCTCCTTCTATTCCTCTTATTTCATGAGCCAAGTGCTTTTGTCAGCACAATTCCTTAACAATGAGAACAAATGGGAATGAATATCTAACATCTCTTTTCAAAACCAAGCATAAACCATTTGCCTTTTTTTGTTTGTTTGCATTTAATCCTACAGAGATAATTAGCTGGCCAGAATTGAGAAGGCTGGGCAAGCAGCTTCACTTCCTTAGTGCAAGAAAGAAGAAAATTCAGTCAATGGGTCCGCTAATCAAGCAAGATAAATGCTGGATTGTACATCCTTCAGTCATCATGTATGGTAGCTGGTTTAAATGACAATAAAAGCCACAGAGGTTCAAGTTGTATAACTACTTTAATGTTTTCCTCTATTAAATAAAAGAAGAGAGTGCAAAAACTTTCCACTTGAAGAAGGGGCTCACTTGAAGCAGTTTCACACTGGAAATTATTTCTGGAAGAGACTGAGTGTAATTCTGCAAAAAGAAAAGGAAACATTTTTAAAGTAATCTTTTAAATACAACTAAAGGTTTGGTTGAGTAAGTCTGGTGGACTATGAGAAAGAAGAGAGGAAAAAAAAAAAGGTTTTACCTGGATTAACATCTAGCACATGTATGAAGAGGGGCTGTCAGTCATTTCACACAGATGAAGAGTTACAAAATGGGAAAAGACATACTACAGATCAGCCTCTCTCTCTAGATTACAATAAGGTTAGTAATTCTGGTTAAGAAATACAGCTACTTCAATAATGAGGGACTGAATGAACAACTTTTCCTGGCTAACTAAGAAATCTATCTACCACTGAATTCCCCCAGGAGGTTGGAACACAAAGCCTAATGTTTAATGCAGAGTCCATAAACCACCTGAGAAGACCCTCAGGAAGCAACACTTTTACATTTTCAGACCCTTTTAAGTCAAGGGGTGACACGCTTTCTCTTCCAATTTCACCATCCAGTCATTAAGGGTTATAAACTGCTCCATTATTACACAAAACACATGGATTCATCTCAGCAAATGTCATTGTACATCGACTGCAACAAAGAACGAGCCTCTTAACAAAACTCATTTAGGAAGCTCAGCCTTACCTAGACAGGAGGAGGAAATTATGGGCAATCTGTCCTTCAAGTTACCAAAAAGGGTACACTTTTTTCCATTGTGTAATGCAATGGAAAACATGACAGCGGCAACAATCCTGCTTTGGCATGGCAATAAATTGAGTTATCTATGATCTTTTTCATCATCTGCTGGCTAATTATGTGAACTGAAAGATAGTATGAACACACTGTAATTATAATTAAAACAAATACATTAAACTACTGGTATTTTGTTTCACAGATCAGAATAGATAAATTATTTTGAAACCTGAGTCTGTACTCCTGTTCATACCCAACAGTAACCTTCTGTAATAACTGGGAGAGAATATCTGAGAGGACAGTGGCTTAAGTACATAGCCTTGAAAGTACCTGGTCCAGAATCAAGAATAAGTACAGAAAGTAGCCTAGTTTTTAAGGTAATTTGTTATCTTATTAGACTTCTTTTGCACTCTGCAGTTAGCTCTTGATATATTTTGAATGATATGCTTACTGAATAAGGAAGAATAAAAATATTAATAGTTGAATTTTTCCTTCTTATGAAGGAAAAGGAATAAAGAGAAAAGCTGTGGAGATGACTAACTAATACTTGTCATTCATCCCTGATGTTTCTGGAGTGTTCATTAATTTTTTTCTGATTTGATGTAAACTATAATCTGTCAGCCTTTTAAATAAACAGAAATTATGGTAGAATCAAGTTATAGTGTTCCTCAGATTATAAAAATATGGTAACATAACACTGTTTTACTGCAAAATGACAGAAGAAATTCTGAGTTTGAGCAAAATATAGTTTTTGAATGTGCTAAACAATGCTATAGTACATAAAGTAACAAAAACAACATAAACTCTGAGAGGAGAAGTCCAACTAAAAGCACTGCACATAGGATCAAAATCTCTCACAGAGACTCATGAGCCAGTGGGAGAGAAAGTAACTGATTCCTGTTTACTCAAATAGTTCCAAAACAGAAACAAACAAAAAATAAGCTTCTTTATCTTGATGAATGACACCTTTTGGAGAAGCACATTTTACACCAACTTTATCCACACTTTGGGGTGTAACTGTTTTGGAGACAAGAAACCAGTATCATGTTCAACAAAAGTCCTGACTTCTTCAGTGATCTCTAGGGTCATTGCAGGACCCCATGGCTTCTAATTAACCCTAATTTCTTGCTATTAAATCTTCATCATTCTCCTGTGATCAGTCCTGTCTAAATCATTGTAAATAACTGCACAAAAACTCCAAAAACAATTTCATCCATTAAGTCAAGAGAAAGTTTACTTTTAATTTCAGTAAGAGATCTCCTGTGCTTTTCCAAAAATATGTATGATGTAGTCTGTAGTCTGCAGCCAAGGTACAGGCATAAATTACTAAAGACTGCCTCATACCAAGTAGGGACTTGATTATCCTCACAGTAGAAGATGCTGCATAAATGGGAGAAAATGCTCCTATGGATTCCCTTGAGGTGGTATTTCCAATACCAAGTTAAAAATCCAAACCAAACCAAAATTAAAAAAACTCCAAATCAAACAAAACCAAAACCAAATTACAATTTAAAAATAAATAAATTAATCAAAGTTAATAAAACAGAAGGAGACAGAGCAAATAAATTCAGCCATGGGACTGGTCCCAGAAACCAGTGAACAAATGTGCACAGAACCTGTGTCTGTAACAGCTCCTCTCCCTCCCCTGCAGCACCATGGTATCAGCTGCTTTTACTGTTCCTGACCAGGATCTGTGGTCAGTGTTATTCTGGAGCAGTCAGCATGTTATTTTGGATGATGGCGATGTTAAAGCAAAGCAGTGGGCAGCCTGATCTTTAGTAAAAGGAATTGGGCAAGCCCTCTCAAAACAAAAAACTAAGCTTCCATTAGCTCCTTTTCTCATCAGGTTGTGCATGCCAGGAGGGAGATCTGAACAGAACCCACCTCTGCAGCTAGTTACTGTATTTAGCATGGGTCTGCAGTGCCAGAATAAAAAGAGCTGGATTACTTCTGACCTTTACCTAGTTACATGTATACCCAGCTGTCAGCTACAGCTTGTAAGCTCCAGTGATAAGAAATCAGCTTTAACAGTCCTTTGGTGATCACGTTTCACAAGTTTTGTTGCATTTAGAATGCAAAAATTATTATAATGATTTTATATAATATTTTAAATATTAATTATATAATTAATTATGTAAGGTACTAAAAAACCTTATTACACCTCACATGATAATCCAAACAATAACAGAGTGAAGTTGTACAGGCTCTTTAAAGAATGAGAATCTTAGCTTTTAACATCTACAGAAAAATTTGAGGGCTGTGACACAGGGATGAGGGAAATAAAAAAATAGTGTTGTGTTTTGGTTGATTTTCAAGAAATAAAACTAACAGAACTAAATAGCCTTGCAACATCAGTAGGGGCATTCTATTCCAAAAAGGTGCTTGAATGTTGTCAATTTTCATGCAGAATTGACTACACAGCAAGTAGTTCAGTATAATTCCTAGTATATCTAACTTAAAAAGAATGACAGTGCAAACTCCCTAAGGAAGAGATGTATTATTGCAACTACCCTCATTTAAAATTTTTATTTAGTCAGACTACTTCTTTGCAACAAAGGTATAAAGAAGACGGGCTAAAGCAAATACACAGAAGGTCCTAAGGGAAGAGTCACTGCCCAATGATGAAATCAATCTCCCAGGAGCTGAGACTCATAGTTTCTATTTTTGCCATTCCTCTTATCATAGTGTTAAGACCTTGGGAGGAGGATATACTGTATGTGATGGAGCCAGCTTCCATGATTTTACCCAACACCATACTTCCACTCTTAAATAGCTACAATAATTACAATGTAACTACTCACAGAGCACTGCCTAATACAGGTCAGATGCTGCCTCAGAAGGGTATTGTAATGTTTAATTATTGCACACAGAACACTGGGAAAGCCGGAGGCTAGGCCATTGCATCACTGCAAGGTTGTGTGCCACAGCCACTGAACAACACTACTGGAAGTTTGAAGAAAAATAGTGAATGATCCCAGTGTTGTAGCAGGTCTGAGTATTTGCCATAACCCACTAACGTATTCTATATCAGACAGGGAAAATTAAGGCAATTCAGTAGGACATAGGGTTAAACTGGAGATAAGAAGCACAAAAAAAAAAAAAAAGTGTGGAAAAATTTTCACAGCTACCCTTCCTACAATGTTTCAGTGAGTTCTCCTCTCGTCAAGTACGAACTTAAAATTAGTCTGTGAATATCCCCTGAGGATAGCTATCCATGTCAGATTTCAGGATATTAGATTAAACACAGAGCTTATGTTACTTGTGCAGTGTGAAAATTATCTTCCCACCCCCTCAACACCTTCCTTGACTCTCTCCCAAGCTCCCGCCCCAGCACCAACCTTCAACAGCAGCGCGTTCAGACTGAGTGCTAGACTGGGTTTGTACTATTAGTCACTGAGATCTAAAATCACCTTTCCTTTTAAGAAGAAGTCACTGCTGGCAGCCATCTATCCAAACCTAATTCATAGGGAGCCCTGCCGGTACTCTGTACCCTATGGTTCTTAAAAATTAAACACGCATTTGGGAAAGTAGCCAATTATTTCCTTTTTGCTCCACTGAAACAGATGCACACCTTAGATGAGATGGTGCTTCTGATACCTGAGGTAGAAATTTTGTGCAGTTTTGCAGGGAAAGATCTTCAGAATGGCTTCTTCTATACCTGAACAGATCTACTGATCAATCTAGACAGCCTTCACACTTGAAAGCCAACACTCTAGGGAAATTTTTAGGGAACATTTCCCTTACAGGTTACATGACATCACTTTTCTGTGCCTTTTCTACCTGGGCAGGAGAGAATCACAGCACTTCTGTCCCAGCAGCTGCTTATGTGAAGAGAGAAAGGACTGCTATTTCATTAGGACTGCTTTGTTCTGATCTGCCACGTGTACAGCATATGAATTTCAGTCTTTTATTTCTGAGCTTACTTTAAAATACCAGTTACAACAGAGAGAAACAAGGCATTAGGTTTTCTCAACTTATTTCTGGCTGGGTTGTTGAAAATTACCACCTCCACTTCTTGCCAAAATTTTTTTAACAAGTTCCAGGTTTCCTTCACTCTTCTAAGCCTGAAAGTCAGGTGTTCTGCCACTTGAAGCATGAGAGCAGCAAAATTAAATTAGAAAAGATTCTGGATGGAAGAAGGCTGGAATCTCAGCAGATACCCAGCTGAAAGTCAATGGAAAGTTTTATACAAGTGTATGAAGAGCACAAAGCACAGGTTTCATATATATATATATATATATATATATATATAATTGATGCTGCAAGAGACAAACAGACATGATGTCAGCCATGCCTAGTAAGTTCAGCACAGGGCTATAGTAATGCTAGCATTACATTAGGAGACACCATGAAAATCTATTTGATATGCATTTAGGTAAGAAACAAAAAAAGCTACCTACTAGCATGAAAATGTGTTTGATATTTTGTGATTGAGAAGCAGAATATTTCTACTTTTCCACAGAGCAAAAGTTCAAGGGATGAGACAGTCCCAGGAGGGAAACACAAAGAAGATTCCGCTTAGTGTAAAGCTGGATAAAAACAGATTGATCACCCGTAAGCAGACAACTAAAATTAACCTGGAAAGGTGCAGATGAAAGAAGAATTTCAACAGCCTAAGGGGAAGGAAGAAAGATGTCACATCCTCCAAAAAGAGAAAATTGAGGCAAGGCATAAATGATGTCTTGCCTTAACAAAAGATGAAAAAAGATGCAAACTACTACTGAGAAACAGAAAACTGAAGAATACAGTATTATTAAATTCCCAAAGAAAATACAAAATAAAAGTGTGGTGGTTCCTTCCAATTGGTACCTGACAGCTTCCATTCGGAAAGCTATTAGATTTTGTGACAGAATCAGGAAATAAAATAAACACTGTCTGCCTAAGATACCATGTCAAGAGAGATTATACTCAAGGGCATGAAGATGGCATTTCAAAAGAGAAAAAAAATTTGCAAATTAGTATCTTTATTGTGATAGGTTAAACGTCTTTCAATTTAAAGAAAAGCTCTGAGAATAAGACTTTACAGGTACCATTTTTGGAATTGCCTTTACCATAAGACAAGGCATGAGCAGCTAATAAGACCAAATCAGAAAGAACAGAACAAAGGTGACTCTCTGAAGTCATTCTTAGCTTTGAAAGTTTCTTACGGATAATGGTGTGGAAAATTAAAAAAGATTCAGCACAAAAGGCAGAGCAGCTGAACTACCTGAAGTTTATAGACAATATATCCTACCTCCAAAATTTGACTAAGCTGAGCAAGGAAAGTCAGCAGTGGATGCAGCTAAATGAGCAAGAACTACAATTCTTCATAGTATTGCAAAAAAAGGATGAGGACAAAGAACAAAACTTTGAAAAAAGCACCAACATTTTCTTTGAATAGCTATAAAAGAGAACATGAGTTATGACATTGATGCACACAAAAGACAACCACAATAGAGGGTTTAGGGAATTAAATACTTATTTGGTAGTTCACTAGGATTCCTAGACAATGCTGCCTGCTGATCATGTTGTTCAAATGAGGCCAAAGTTGTATAATACCAGCAGTCTGCATTTTTAACAATCTGGAGCTTCAGCAACTGCACATATATTTACACCTCCTCATTTCATTCCCAAAGTCAAGCTATTACTCCACTCAACCAATAGAAAGATTTAAGGTGGACAATTAGGAAATTAGCTGAAGCCACGTAAAAAAACCACAATCAGATCCAGCAGGTAAAACCAGGTCCAGATCATCTTTCATCTCACTTTCTGGCAAAAAGCACCACTGTGCCTTCCTCTGACATAGTCTGTCACATACATCCGTTTCCCATGCCTGTACACATTTAGAAAGAAGACAACAGTTTAACTTTGAAACCCACACTGAAATGCATGAAAACAGGCTTTTACAGAACATTTAGAAGTGAAAATCTTTCCAGACTTTTTAAGCACTTTGATTTGACAACTCTGCAGTCAGCAAGCTTTTCACAGCCATAAACATCCCCAACTAGTTGCAAAAGAGGATGCTGGCTTTCACTTGCGAAACTTCACTTGATGTGCTTCTGCCTTCCTACTTGCAAGCATTCCCTTGACTTGTTAGCACTGCTGTTGGCATGGTATATGCCAAAAGAGAGGTTTTTAAAAAGAATGTTTGCGTTTGCTTCTGCAAAGGCTTGTTTTTGAGCACTTTAACATCTAACTAAATCTAAGCAATCACCACATGCATGTAAGAAGGAATAAAAAACAAGAGGAAAACAGAAACAAAAAAGAAAAGGTTAAATCACAAATAGACCTTTAAAAATTCACTTCTAGTAATCTCCTATGCAATTAATAGCACAAATATAAAACCAAATACACAAGCCACACTGTATAGATTTTCTATACTGAGTTAATTTCTTGTATGAGGATCTTCATTTATAGGGACCTCCTTGACACAAAGTGATGCTTTCTCAGCTGCAGTTTCACCTTTGCAGATAGAGTTTAAAAGTTCAGTGTGGCCTGCTTCTTGAAAACTGAGTCTCTTGAATTTCTGTAGCTCTTTATACTCCATTTACTATTTTCAGCTCTCTTCTTGAAGAGCAAAGAGTTGAAGTGTGACCTTTTTAAATCACTTTAAATCTGACCTAGAAATGCACAGCTGAAATGTAACAGACTGATCCTTAATCTGAGGACAGGTATGGTATGGCCCATTCATTCTGCAGAAAGATCAGCCCACGGATGTAAGAGTATAGCCAGGTTTGGTGCTTAGTTTTAGAAGTGGAATTGAGTTCTCTGCTTTGCATTATCCTGGGCTAATCTCAGTGGCCATCTGTATGGGGGGGTGGGATAAGGGAATTTCCCCACCCCACAGAGCTGATACAAGGTTATCCTCAAAACTATGGCTCAATATGGATTGGGAGGAAGTTTAGGCTAAATAATTAAATACCTAAAAGTCTCCTAGCTTTCATTTCTATGCTTGGTGAGAAACTATGACACTATGGCATTGTGACATCCTGCATAGCCAGGTTGCTGCTTCTTTCTTTCTGCCAGTACTGATGGACCCTATTAGATTAGTCTCATAGCAAGTTTATCTTTTTATCAGATTTTACAGTCTGATTTTACACGATATTCCATACCAGATACTGAACAAGAACCAAAATCCCAAACTTCTTCCACTTACTGGTGAATTCCCCACCACACTTGACAACATTTAACTGCACCCAAAAGACTTTTCATCCTCACTGTGTCCTACCACCCTAAAAGATACACTATCAATTATTATTAGAAATAGTAATCAAACTTGTCAGGGCCAGATCACCAAGTTGAGTGAATTATGTACATTCAGTGTCATCATCAACATGAACAAAATGCTATCAAAACAACTTTATTTTCCACCTAATCATCAAGAAGTAACTGCTGCATCTCACAGGCTGCTTGAATATATGAAAAAGCAGCAAAAGTGTTTAGGTATTCTTAACTAAATACTGAGTACTTTCCTTTTAGAAACAAATTCAAAACAAAGTTGAAACACATCCCATCAAAACCAAGAAAATGCTTTTTACATGTTTAGACTGTCATCTTTGTTCATGCAGTTTTCCTTTTGATAGGTTTTGAATATAATGTTCTGTGACTAGTGACCAATGTTAGTAGTAAGAGAGGCAAGAACAAACACCCTTGATTATTAGGTGGCTCTGTTCTTACTTCTGTACCTTAATGTCTGCTTTGGGAGGGCTGACTTGTGAAGCTAACTCCTTCAGGATTTAGCTCATAAAGGATCAGTGACTTCTAACATGATCTTGAGTACCAACAAGGGAAAAACCTCGGGTTGCTAGCTGCTATCTCATCTTTTTTACTTCAGGCAGCACTGGGAAACACTGCAAGGCAGAACTTATCACTGGGGACAAGGGATCAAGAGGGCTGAAATTAGAAAAGACAGTTTGGCTGCTTTCATTCAAGTGGAAGTATTATGAAAAAGTGTTCAAAATTATGTCACACGGGGCAAATGTCACAGCAGTTAGTAAGAACTTACTGTGCTAGCAAATGTCAGGACAGATTATACAGCAGGACAAGTGAGCTATATCTCACACTCACTTCCAAAAGGAAAAGGCTTCCCCCCACTGCCAAGAACCTGCTCCCATTTCAAACCTGATTTAAATCAAACCGCTCTTATTCAAATCAAAACAGCATAGAGGGAGTACTGTAGTGACACGATGTGCAATTCTTTGGATCCTTCCCCACTTGCATGGATGAAATGCTTTGATTCTCCACCACCTAACAAGACCATCACCTCAAGGCTACAGAGCTGTCTATGTAAATGGCTGCCTGCAGGTTCCTGAAGGCACTGCTAACCATGCTGATGAAAAGTGTTTCACTGTCCCTATGCTCCTGGGTCATACCCATCTAATCTTCCTTGCCTCTTTGATCATATATTCTTTGCAGAAAGATGCATTTGCAATTTATGTGGGACCCAACACGGTATGCAGAACAACTGGGGCCTCATCAAGGCCTGGGGTCCCTCAGCACTACTAGAAAAGTGAGTAACAGGAACATAAAATTCAGTGCACCAGAAAGGAAGAAGACAGGACTAAGTCATTAGCAAAATTTTTTTTTTTTTTAATTTAATTATAAGGAAGTCTTTCACTGGATTGCAAACTCCTAGCAAAGTGAACTCATTTTGATTCAGCTAGCCTTAGTTTAAAAATACATGTTTTAATTAAAAAATTACCAGTGCTTCAACATGGAGAAAAATCATGTCCTTATGTTCTACAGAGGAAACCAGCAAAAAACCCGCAACAAATCTAGAGCTACAAAATATTTGAATGAGTTGAATAAAATGCTTACTCAGTTTTTAACTTTTCTAATCCAGGACTTTTCAGAATTTTTCATGCTTTCATTTTCATGAAATGAATATTAACTGAAACTCACATAGCTTCTTGTAATATTGGAATATCTGTGTTGGGTATAAATTGGAAGGTCATTTGTTCCTTCAGTTCCTAAGCTTTGTTTGGTGTTTCAATCATTTCTCAGCCAAAACTGGACAAACATGGCCAAAAGGCTTTCAAGAATAATGCCCACAAATAAACCACAATTTAAAAGCTCAGAAATTCAAAGTCTGGCTTTGATTTAAGCCACTATTACCTCCAGTTATTTATTCTATCCAGCAGCTGCAGGCTAACATCAAGAATCACTATACAACATATACTATATAAACTACACTATATATACTATACCAATATGAGAGGCACTACAGTAGATCATCTCAGGTGCTTTAAAGCAGGGAGTGCACAGCACTGACAGAGCAATGACGTTTCAGGTGAAGACCAAGACCATTCACAGCTGTAGCTGAGTTGCAAGCTCTCATTTCCACACAGCAACACTGCAAGGAGGACAGCCTTTGGCAATGAAAAGTAACAAAGCAACTCCAAGGCTCTAACAACATTTCTGCTGCGAAGCAGCACCAATAAATCCAGTTAACTAAGACACTGCAGAATACTCTGACCCTGAACATTTTTCTTAGCCACTAGTACAAGTTCTTTTCAGATACTCAGATACTGAATTTGTGTGCAACTCTGTCATCGGCTGGTGTTCTGAATGGCTGGGCTTGAGCTATGCCTGTGTAAGCACAATTTGCCTCCGTGTATTCAACCTCTATACCCAGAATGGCCACTGCAAGAATGCAAATCCTATTTGGAAGGATTACTCGCCACACAACAGCCAGAGGCCCTGTCCAAGGCTGGGCTCCCTGCTGTGCCAAGAAGCACAAACTCAAAAGCTCTGATCCAGAGAAGGACATAATTAAAGCAGGCAAGGTGGCACAGGAGATGGCATTGTCCCTTCACACAGGCAGAACCAATGCTGTCATTCCCCGCCCCCCCTGCATACACCTTGTGTAAAGGTGTTCAAACAACAAAGCACAGACCAGCAGCCATTTGTACCTGTGGGAGCTGGCAATAACTGGTGGCAATACAGACTCCTCTGGGGCACTTGAGTGTGGACACCAGGGGTTACACAACTATCTGGTAGAGAAAATAAAACTCTCTAGAGAAGTGTCTGCTATCTAGACCAGATCCTACAGTTTTTTTATGATCTATGTACATTCCTTCCTAAGAAGAGTTGTGGAAAATTACTGGAATGCCCAAGTACTCAAGATTTTGAATGTGTTTTTCCTTTCAAGTTGTATTTGCTATTGCTTATCTTTGCATTTTCTGAATACTTTATACTTGTCATTCCTGTTATTTCAGCATGCAAGGGAGCCCCCCCTATATCTACAGGATGCAGTGCCACAGTCTGTTACATTCCTCACCTAAGGATCTCTTCAATTTTGTTCTTCCACAAAAGGAGGAGACTGGTTATCTCACACTTGTGGAAATGGCAGACTGATAACACTGGTGGTCATATTTCCATACAGAATAGAAGCAATGGCAGTGCACTGCACAGGATTGTTCCCTCATAATTTAACACTGGCTGGTGAAAATGGAGGAATTAAGTGTAGCACTGACTTGAGCTGAATCTCCTCTCTTCAGCCTCTCCAGCTTAAAGCAGAGACCAGCTAAGCCCAACTGCAGCTGCCTCTTTTTCCAACTGCTCAGTTGCCTGATTTGAGCTCCTGAGTAGCACAGAGCTGGTATGGTTTTGCATCTGCTTTGTAGCAAACTTGTGTTAATCCAAATTCTTGAAATATGAAGAAGTCCCACATAGCCACTCTCCACAAATGCAGAACTACATCATCTCAAAAATGAGAAATTTTACTTTAAAACAAGTTCAGTTCATGTATTTCTCAAGTGTTTCTACCAGTTTCAACCAGCTTTTTGAAAATCTGTGTTTTGTACCTTCCCTGAAAACAACTCAGTAAAGGAAACATCAGGCAAAAGACACCCAGCAAATCTATCAAACTCTCCACCACCTTCACCTTAGACCAGTAAATAATTATTTTTACTGGCAGGGGANAAAAAAAAAAAAAAAAGGAAAATTAAGCAGCTTTTGTAAACCAGCAATATAACAATCCTGAAAGTGAAACACAAACTGTACAAAGAAAGTGGCACAATTTGCATCTACAGTCAGAGACATTTTCTGGCATCCAGTCTGGAGACTTTTTTTTCTGATTAGCTGCTACACTATGTAGAGGTTTCAAGTCTACTTCAATCTACAGCAATTATTAAGTACATAAAAAAGATGCCTTAGGTAAGCAGGAAGGTCTTCTATTAGCACATGCTAAAAATAGACAACCTGTGAAGCTATCTGAACAGATACTTCATATAATAAAACTTTGAAATTTACAGGCTCCGAGGATCCAAATTTATCATTGGCTTTTGAAACTTGAGGCTTTTTTGGGTCTGCATATCATCCACTCATGTTATTAATAACTGGCCACAGTTATTAGCAGTCAGCCACTAGGTTGAACAAGTTTTGGAGAACACTTCCACTTGGGCAGTGCCACAAAAGGGAGCTTCACCAAAGAGAAATCCATCTGTGCCTTACCTTGTAATGGGAAGAGCAGATGCCTTCAAACATATCTATATCCACACAGTCCATTGGTTCAGATCTTCCTGGTGATCAAAACTCTTCCAGCGTCTTGCTTTCTTATTTTTTATCTGCCAGCTGGTACAACCTGTAAATTTACAGAAGTGGGTGTGTTATTCCAAGATGTTTATTCTTCTCATTTTATAAGGCATTCAATTTAAATACATATGGCTCTGTGCCATGTGACTCCTGTTGCTCTCCAGAGCTTTCAGTGTAATGGATTACAGACCACATTGTTTCTGTAGGTTATTGATTTTTGGGAGTATAAGTAGAAGACTCTTTAGGATTTCTTTGCAGACTCAGACTTTCCAGACTGTCACATTCTATATGTGTATATTCTACAGATTTCACAACATGCTCCTAATTTTATGGAATTCAAACCCTTAACAAAAAACATGGCACAACTTGCATCTCTGAATTGTCAATTTCTTTGTTAAATTATCTATTAAAGGTTGATTCTTGTGGAAAGAGACTAAATTCAATTTAAATTCTAGTTTCAGAATATGAATGCTACTAATCTGAGAAATTGGAGGTTGACACAGCAGCCAAGATTTACATTCAACCATCAAAGTAATAAAAAAGAAAAAACCTTCCAAAAAAGTGGCCACTATTCAATGGTTTTCAGGAGCAAAATGAATTAGTGGGACTGTAGGAAAACTCAGTCAGAGATTTTCAAATTTTTTTTTAACTACTAGGGAATCACAGCAAGATTCCTCAAATGTATCCAGAGCTGCAGTGCCTTCCAGGTGTCTAAATTTGATCATCTGAATCAAAAAGACCTCAGAAAACCAAGCAACAGGTTCTCTGCTTATACAGTACAGTTTTCCTCTGTGAAAGCTATGAGGGAATCATTTATACATGCTTGATTCCCTGCTGCAGATTGTTCAGCACATAGAGCATTACCTCTGTACCTGACACCCCTCCCCAGTATCCCAAACCCTACATGCAGGATCCACAAGCAGAACACATTTTTATGGCGGATCTTACAAAAAACATATTGCAGTTTTCATGAAAGTTCAATTAAACAACAGAGTGTAATTATCTGTTTGCTGGCAGACAGGCAGCCCGTGTTAGTTCAAGAGCTGCTTTGCTGAGCTGTATTCAACTGCTCAAACAACTGTTTCATTATGAGATTTCACCAGACACCCCTGGCTCCAGCACCACGGCACAGAAAATGGGATGCATATTTGCTGTTTTCCACATTTTGGCTCCTGCTGCTTAAAAGCCGTCCTTGCTCTCCACAGAAATTGTTTATGAGTATTTCAAAGGTTAGTATAGCTTTGTGTATATGTGGTTTGTCTATACCCATCCTCTGTAGGCTGGTCTCTCCCTCCCTTTTTTATTATGGAAAATTGAAAATTAACTCACTTCAGTCAAAATGCCTAAAAATCGTAAGTAGTGACATGGGAACCATTTGTAGCCTTACATCCTGATGTAAATTCTCACCATGAAGGGTGGCACACAAAGCCACCCCATCCCTGCATGTCACACACTGATGGCACATGTTACATCTGATTGCTATTCAGATCTGAAACTCCTGATGGAGCCAGAAAAAGCCTTGATCCTGGGATTTTTTAAGGGATCAGTGCCTCTGCCTTGATGCAGACAGATCTCAGATCTGAAAGGTCACACACAATTACCCTAGAATCCTTGATTTTGAATCTCCAAATAGTAACAAAATTACACAGGCTCTCCCTTTACTCCCAACAAGTTTCAGGACTTGGTTTCTGTGAAGTAAAAGATTTGCCCTTCAGAAGTACTGGATAAAATGACCTACCGTGGGGAAAAATACAACACATACTCTTGTAAATTAAGCACCACAATGCAAACTGCTAGGGAAAAATACTGAAAATGCCGCACTATGCAGGTTATTGGAACATTTGCAGGCTATATTTGTATTCAACCCACGGGTTTGGGCCCCTCTAATTAGAATAAATCCACCTTCTTCATGACAGTGGAGCATGCAGAGACTGGTATGGGGAAGCAGCTTGCACAGCAATTCCATTATATATTACAATTGCTGCACCATGCTTTTGCTGGGATTTTGGCATAATACTGTGTTACTCTTTCAGAATACAAATCAAACATAATGTCAAATACCTTCAAATAAGTAAATCTGATCTTAACACATGAAACCCTCCTGCCATCTCAGACCTGTTGGATGGACCAAGACCTGTAGGTCAGGAGAGGCAGCCAGCAAATCTTTGTGATCTCTGTTTCCTTGTATCACAGAATCACAGAATCATGAGGTGGGAAGAGACCTCCAAGATCATGAAGTCCAACCCAACCCTAACCTCAACTAAACCATGGCACTGAGTGCCACATCCAGTCTTTTCTTAAACACACCCAGGGATGGTGACTCCACCACCTCCCCAGGCAGACTATTCCAATTACTTTATTACCCTTTCTGTAAAAAACTTTTTCCAAATATCCAACCTATATTTCCCTTGGCACAGCTTAAGACTGTGTCCTCTTGTTCTGTCTGTTGCTGCTGGGAGAAAGAGACCAACCCTCACCTGACTACAGCCACGTTTCAGGATGTTGTAGAGAGTGATGAGGTCACCTCTGAGTCTCCTTTTCTCCAGGCTAAACACCCCCAGCTCTCTCAGCTGCTCCTCACAGGGTCTGTGTTCCAAGCCCCTCTCCAGCCTCGTTGCCTCCTCTGGACGCGCTCGAGCGTCTCAACATCCTTCCTAAACTGAGGGGCCAGAGCTGGACACAGCACTCGAGGTGTGGCCTGACCAGTGCCGAGTACAGGGGAAGAATGACCTCCCTGCTCCTGCTGGCCACACTATTCCTGATCCAGGCCAGGATGCCATTGCCGCTCTTGGCCACCAGGACACACTGCTGGCTCATGCTCAGTCGGTTACTGACCAGAACCCCCAGGTCCCTTTTCTGCCTGGGCACTGTCCAGCCACACTGTCCCCAGTCTATAACATTGCAGGGGGTTGTTGTGGCCAAAGTGCAGGACTTGGCACTTGGACTTATTAAACTTCATCCTATTGAATTCCACCCATTCATCCAATCATTCCAGGTCTCTCTGGAGAGCCCTTTTCCCCTTCCAACAGATCATCGTCTGCAAATTTACTAATGAAAGCCTCAATACCTTTATCCATGTCGTCAATAAAAATATTGAACAGAACTGGCCCCAGCACAGACTCCTGAGGGGCACCACTGGTGACTGTCCCCAGCTGGATGCAGCACCGTTCACCACCACTCTCTGGGCTTGGCCATGCAGCCAGTTCCTGACCCAGCACAGAGTGCTCCTGTCCAAGGCACTGGCTGCCAGCTCATCCAGGAGTGTGCTGTGGGAGACAGTGTCAAAGGCCTTGCTGAAGTCCAAACAGACAACATCCACAGCCTTTCCCACATCCACCGGGCGGGTCACCTGGTCATAAATGGAGATCAGGTTGGTCAAACATGACCTACCCCTCCTAAACCCATGCTGGCTGGGTCTGATACCCTGGCCTTCTTGTAAGGGCTGCATAATAGCTCTCAATATAAACTGCTTCATTATCTTACCCGGTAATGAGGTCAGGCTAACTGGCCTGTAATTACCAGGATCCTCCTTTCTACCCTTTTTCTGAATGGGAACCACTGTAACACCAAGGAGTCTTAAAGCAAGCAGGGCTCAGACAGGGGTGAGTGGCTGCTGTCCTTTGAATGGCGGACCAAAGAGGAGCTTCACCAAAACATAGACTAGGACCACTTGACTTGGCAGAAAGGTGCAGAAAAGGGACATCTGGGACACAGCCCTTGGCATATGCCTGGATGCAGGTAAAGAGGATTTTGATGGCACTGTTCTAACACTTTAGCATGGATCACACCTCTGGTGAGTTTGAAGAGGAAAACTGTATTTTATGTTTTTTGGGTGACTTTCAATCTTCTGGAAGAAAAAACAGAAGTACAAAGGGTGGACAGATACTGCTCCATTGACTTTGAGTGATCTATTAACAGTGGATGTGGATATGGACTAACGATAAGGAAAGCTGCAACTGCTTCTGAGCTAGGAAAGACTCCCAGTATGCCTTTGTGATTTCCAAACACCAAGAAATTCTATGCTCCAGTGTATGTGTTATGAAACACCAGAATCAACCTAATTGCACAACCTCCATTTTACAACCACCATAAAGGACTCCTAAATGTAGTCCTGCACCATCTACTCTAGAGGGCTACCACTGGATTAAAATATGAATGCCAGTGATCCTTTAAGTGACCACAGAAGGCTTCTCTCACCCATTTCCTCCGTAACTACCATATTGTTGTAGTGGTTTGTCATAAAACTATTGTTGTTCCTTTAGGCATCATGATGTTTTACTGAAAGGCCATTCCTGGAAAAGTCTGCCTTAACAGACAGTTTAATAAGGCAAAGTGAGCTGCCCAGCCAAACCTTTTATTAAATCACACCAAAACTGCCTGAATTTATGCCATTACAAAGTCTGTTGAATATTCCTGGCTGCCCTGGAAGCGTATGTACCAACCTCAGAGAAAAAACTCACACATCCTTGTTGATTCATACTAATGTCATTGTTTACAACTACAGGATGCATTAAATTCTGCTTAAATTACCAGGCATAAAAGCACTTGTGGCTTGACATGTGGTCTCCCCTCAATAGCACTATAATGGGGCTGAGGTAAATCAGCATGCTGCAACCAGCATAATGTCTCCAGATGCCTGCATTCCTCTTCACACTCCCACCCACCTCCTACCACATCTCCTGCTCTTTTCTCTGTCATTTTCTCTTCTTCCCGCCTTCCTGTTTAGCCCTCCCTCTCCCTTTCGTGCTAGCAAAGGTAGAAGGCCAACTGGCTAGCAAAATGGATCTGCAGAGCAAAACCTGGGGCTCTCAGTGGACAAGCTGACCACAAGCAAGGAGCATTCCCATGTGACAAAGAAGGGACAGCCAAGAAGATGAAGCCAAGCTCTTCTCAGGGGCTCACAGAAAGAACAAGATGAAACAGGCACAACTGAAAACATAAGCAACCACATTTAAACAGAAGAAAACTCTCACTGTGAGGCTGGTCCAACACAGATACAGGTGACCCAGAGAGGCAGTGGAGTCTCCAACCCCAGAGACCAGAGACATTCAAAACCCAGATGCACACAGTCCTGTGCAACCTGCTCTAGATGTTTTGAGCAAAGGGTTGGCTACACAACCTCCAGAGGTCCCTGCAACCTCAGCAATTCTATGACCCTGTAAACAGAGCTGTGTTCCCAAATTTTCTTTTTTTTTTTTTTTTTTTTTTTAACAGGTTCACCATAGTATGTTACTACTGACTTTGTCAAATTAAAAAGTTGATCCTGAACAGTGGTACAAAAATTTCATTTGAGGTATCCACACTTCACAGATGGAATGGACTGAGGAAAAACAACTCTGAAAATGTGTCCAGATGTTAGAGATGTTTCTTACTCTAAGAATCATGCAGCTCCTTTTATGCTTTTCTTAGGAGAAAAGCTCCAGTGGTCACTGCTGCCTGGAGCAAGATCAGTACTCCTACTTTCAGCATTTAATACATTACTCACTTGTAAAATTACATTTATGTCTTGCCCTTTATATCATGCTCCCAAATGGTGACTGCCAAGGCAATTTTTAGCAAATCTTTCCCTCAGTCTCCCAGCACACTGGATAAAACCTGCTTTTCTGGAGCAGAAAGAATGAAGAGAAAGCATAGAGAATTCACTGCCATAATAAAGAACAAGTTGGACCCTTACCCAGTTCCAGAGAGCTTTTCAAAGGAAAACTGGCAAGCATGCCAGCTCATACACTTCTTTCAGGGAATGCTATCAGCAAACCAAAGGTCACAATGAGTGTTTTACCTATGGATTACATATATCATCATCAGTGGCAAGGATTACTCAGTACCAAGCAGAGATGTATCATGTTCTTGCCCAAAGTGTGGCTAAGTGTTCTGCATAATTCATTTCCTCCATCAGCCAGGAGCAAGAGATAGGTCATCCTTTCCTACACACATCACTCCTTATTTCAACAGTTACCACACTCATGTTACCAATGATCTATTGGTAATACCTCTTACCTCACCATTCTGAGTCCCAGTATCTTAAAGTCTGAAAAGCTTTATTTATAACAGATTACAAAGCAAATCCAAAGTTATAACCTGAGTTCACTGCTGTTTCTTTTGAAGAATAACTCAGTCTTCAGTCAGACAAGAGAGTTAATCATGAGGCTCTTTCTTTTAGATGTCAAGTTAAAAACTTAACAGAGATTTTCATACCTCCTATTTTGTATATTTACTATGGCCAGCACGTGCCTCCAGAGGAGTCACTTGCAGTTACCCCACAGTAACTGTGTCTAGTGGTTTCCTTGAAATAATTCAGGGAATAACAAGGTTTTTTGTTCACTTTAATTTCTACTGATTTTAAGCTTTAAATATATTCAGTATCATAGTCATAAAATTGCTCCCTATCACTCAAAGGAGATCTGTTGTAGATACCATATTGTCTTTAGTCATGTGCCACAACACAGCTGAGCTTTGGCTGCAAAAACTTAGTACCTGTTCATAAAAAATCATATGTTGCTTATTAATTCATTTAGTTGTTTTAGTAAGCACAGCCATGCATACCATTCCATATTTTCCACAAGCAACAATGTCATGGCACAAGTCTGGGAACGTTTTCTACACAGATCCACTAATTCTGACAATAAATTATTTGCAAACACATAAACCAGAATTTAATAAATTAATTGCCTTTATTTACCTGGCAATTGATTAATCCAATTTATAGCATGGCTGAAACTTCTGGTCTGCCTGTAATCCAATGAGCTAGACTGGGGCTGGAGTTGGTTGGTTTTTGTTGATACAACTGAGATCTGTTGCATGGCTACCAAGGGATTCAGTTTAGCTGAACTCTTGCTTTGGGGAGCTGCAGGCTGTGAAGAAATGTAATCTGTGCTGATTCAGCTTATCTGCTAAGGCAACACTCAGCCGTGGCAAGACCTCCAATGCAAGGCAGCACCAGAGCAGATGCCACGGCACAAGCACTTAGGAATATTGCCTCCTGTTGCCAGGAGAGGAAAGATTGCCCAGCATTTTCAAACTTTTAAAGGCAGTGACAACACATAAAATCCCTTTAATGTATGCACAATATTGCAGATATGTCAGCAGTATATTGATGTATCCATTTTATTAGCAGAAATAAAAGATGTTGTCAATAATAACCTTGAGTTTTGTTTTATTCTGCATTAGGCTGTTGTAACTGCAGATCCTGGATGCAATCGCATAATTGCATCTCTACTATTGTAGCACTTGTAATTGGCTTCCCTCTTCCTCTAATCCCTCCAGTGGAAAGACAAAAGTTCAAACTATTCCATACCTGATATTAGTATAGGGAACATCAGTTTACAAGGGTGGAATAAATTCCATCAGTTCTAACAGGATTAAAGGTGTTTATGCAGTTTTCAATTCCTCAGAGGTAACACTCTTTTTTTTAAAAAAAGGAATAACTGGTCCACCACAATCAGAATAGCTGGTAAGCAATTTAGCATAATAATTTCACTGCATCTGCATGAGGTATTACTTTATGATTGTGACTTACAGTAAGTCTGACATAAACTAGAGGGGAGTAGGTCACTCTGGGACAACAGCATAGTAGGCAATGGTCAGCTGCTTGCATGTGTAGTTCTAGGTTTAGTTTTTAAGTCACTAGAATATCTTCAGATACAGGTAGTGTCACTGTTACCATACTGTTATCTAGTCCTACAAATTACCTGGTTAAAATCACTCTGCAAACATCAGAGTCAGTACTTAAGATAGATTTGAACAGTTGCATCTGCCTTCCAGAGGTAGTGCTGCAAAGCATTAGCAGAAAATGATTCCTTAAATAATTTTTTTTCTTTAGAATTGCATTCCTTAATCTACTGATTTACACATTTTCCTCTCTCCCCCCATCCCCCCCCAAAAAAAATAAAGGCCAGGTATAAAATGACGCCCTCATTTACCAAAAGCACATTCTCATTGCTGATTTACCTTCCCAGGCAGTCAAAGGGTCATTTTTAAACATTAAATTGTCAGTAGGATAAAGAGGAACTGATCCTACTTTGCTGTAATTAGTGGCTTTTTCCACAGCAGCCTCTCCATATAAAGGACTTTCTCCATAGACCTTGAACGCCTGACTTCTTTCTGCAGTTGATAGAGGTGAATTTTCTCTGATACAGTATGTATTTTGTAGTTCTGCTGCACAAGCATGGCCATTTATTCATAGCATAGTTCAATTTCCTTCCCAATTTTTTCCGTTTAAGTCTGTTCAATCCTTAATTACTTATCCATAGTTGTTTTATCTCTGTTACAACCATCTATGCAACCTATGTCTTAAAACATTTTGCTGAACCAGTCATGGGGCTCCTCCTACTATACTAGAGAAATATATGAAGGCTATCTCTAGTAAACTGCCTATCACTACTACAACAGGCTTTTTCTGTGGTTACACTTCAAGACATCTTTAGAAAAGGATGCCGTTTTACATGCAGTGTTCTACTTTAAACATATCATGCAAGCCACATGCTCCCAGTTCATTATGATATGGAGCAGTCTCGTGCCTTTGGCTGTGTATTACCAATACACACCTCTGCAAACTGGTCGCGACAAGCACCTGGTAGTTCCTGCTTGAAAAACAAAAAAATAAAATAATCCTGCCTTCTACGCGAGATATGATGCTTTTCATGCAATGACAGATATTAATGTCACCTTCCCTCGCAGCTCCCACCCATTCGAAAAGAGTAATAATCCACACGCTATTTTCACTACGTGCCTACCCCTGAAACTGCTTATTCACATATAACCGAGCCCGTACGCTGCAGAAGGACAGTTACAACGCAGTGTTTCTTAAACTATGGGCGCAAACCACCAGGCTGCTGCCACTTCAGATCATCTCTCATGAAACAAGAGCAAGAAGACAAACCGAGAAGCGAACGCGTCTCACAAGCGGAGCCCCATTCCTCCCGCACCCTGGCTCCGGAGCTGGTGCCGCCGAACCGAGCGGCGCAGCCCCCGCCCCGGCGGCGGAGCCCCGGCGAGCAGGAGCCAGACGCCGCTTCCCGTTGCCGCTCACCTCGCCTGCGCTGCGGAGCGAGCGGCNCAGCGTCTGTCAGGGATGAGGGGCAGGGTCTTACCGGGGCTGCGAGGGGGGAGTTAGCCGTGATTGCGCCGAGAAGGGAAGCCCGGGGTTTAGGGGGGCCGGGCTGGAGAGGTTAAATGCACGGCAGAAGCTGTTGGCAGGAGTACGGCGTTACGGTGAAATTACAGGTGACTGCCACAGCGGTTCGCTCCACACAGCCCCTCCGCTGCTAGCAGTGGGTTGTTTGACATTCTGGCAGTGTTTTACCACTCACTTACACCGGGGCTCGTGTGCTGTCAGGGCAACTCTTACAGGTTTGAGCCTGGCTGGAAGAGACCTCCAGAGGAAATTTGCTACTGAAGCTTTATCCCGTAGGCAAGGGCACGTTTGTAAGGACGTTGTTGTGGCTGCTCCAAGAGAAGCTGAGCCTTCTAGAAGTGCAGATCTAGAAACAGTGGCAGCTCCCAATCCAGGTCCGTTCCAGTTCAATGCTTAACCAAAGCATTACTGCTTCCTGAAAATTTCAAGCCTTCCTTCCTCTCCCCTCATTAGCCACAATCATTATTGGTTGGTGTTTTTCTATATTAAGCAATAGAGGGGGAAATCCTACCTTTTTTGTTTACCTCTTTTGCCTTAGGTTTGTTTTTGATATATAATTATTATCAGCCAATACAAACCTGCCACATCTGTCTTCTGACAGTGTAGGCTATCTTACATTTTGTTTCTTATTGCTTCAGTGGAAATGTTGAGTGTGTCAGAAATTAAGGACTTAGGAGTGCAAAGTGGTACAAAGAGCTGCTGATATATAGAACAATCACAGAATGTTTTGGGTTGGAAAAGACCTTTAAAGGTCATTTAGTCCAACCCTCTTGTAATGAGCAGGGACAACTTCAAATAGATCAGATTGTTCCAAGCTCTGTCCAACCTGACCTTGAATGTTACCAGGAATGGGGCGTCCAGCATCTCTCTGGGGAACCTGTGCCAGTGTTTTACCACCCTCCAAACCTACCTTCTTTTAGATTAAAACCACTACCCCTTGTCCTATCACAACTGGGCCGATTAAAAACTTTGTTTTTATCTTTCTTATAAGCCTCCTTTTAGAAACTGGAAGGCCAAAACAAAATCTCCCCATCTGCCTGGTTGCTCAGCACTCCATTCAACAGGCTTTACAATCTTTGCAGACTTCCTTCTAATTAAAGAAAGAGTTGCTGCTGTTGAAATATCACCAATATCAAAACTATGGATTATTGAGTGAGATTTTACTTTGTCAGTGCAAAACCAACCACTGCTGTATTTTTCTGGCTTTCACTTCATATTTCTTCTTTTGCCCAATATTTTCTTCAAGTTGGTGAATGAATGTCTGAGTCCATGTCATACACCACCAACAACATCTCCAGTTTGTTATGCTTTCAGCCACAGTACAAATATTAAATAATTAAGCTAAATATGCTAATGAAGCTGTAATAACATTACTGACGAGGAAGTGTAAGATTTTCACCTTCCTATATGATGACCAAATAGATATGAGGACAGTTTCACAGGCTGGCATCCTCAATTATGCCTGCCAGTCTGTGGATACTCTAGTTGATAGTCAAAAAGAGAAGGAACATCAGTCTGCCTGATCTCTCTGCTGCCTTATACAGAATAAAGTAACAGCCTGAAGTTAAATAGACCCCTTTGCTCCACACAGAGGGGGTTTGTTTGGCAGAGTATCCATCAGCTGTACTAAACTTTTTTTTTTCTTTTTTTTTTTTTTTCCTTGTAAAGGCTTTTTCTTCCATGGTTGCTTAATACAGTTCAGGAGGAAATTTCAGCCACTAAGAAAACATTATCCCAGGCTTCACACAAACCACCTTTGGAAACCATGTTTCAGAGAAATCACTTGTCTGCCTATGTTTTACATACTGAGGTTAACCATTTTAAGGTCATTTGTTTAACTAGCCAGCAATTGATATTTACAGGTTAAAAGATGTTTTCTGAAGACTAAGGTTCAGCCACTTCAGAGATCTACACTTTGAAGAGAGGCTATGACTCGTATCTGGCCAAAAGCCAGCTAGCTTGGTTCCTTTGAGGCACTGTAATTCATAAGTAATTATAAAGGACAAATGAAAAAGATTGGAGTTTCTTTCTCACTGGAACAAAATTATTTTTGATGTTATAACTATAGTTATAAGAAATTTTCAGAATCCTCATGGGACTTGTAAAAACATATGACATTACTCGTCTTCTACCTAATGAAATTTTTTTAAAAAAGGAGTGTCAAACCAAAACGAATGTAAATTTTTAGTGCATAGAGAATCCAAACTGAATTGGTTTAGTTATAAAGTAAAATTTATCTTTGCAAAATGAATGGAAGTTGTAAAATGGGATGAACAAGGGTATATACAAGAATTCTCTGTTCTTGAAGGATTCCTTAGCACTCAAGAGAACTGAAGCCTGATAGATCCCCATCAGCTTCAAAGGATGAAGGTGCACAAGCAACACTGAGCTGTTTACTCAGGGCTACAGCCACAAAGAGTCCCAGATGAGTCCTCTGACCGTATCCATTTCTTCTCTTTGTAGGCCACTCACATGGTGGGTAAACAACATCCAGCAGGAGCTGAGAGATTTGCAGTTTTTAAAACTGAATCAGTTGGTAACTGAAAGGAAAAACTATACACAACTTATTACACAGTATTTTTCCACCCCCTTCTTATTCTAGGACTATAATTATTCCCTGTTGCAGAAGCTGTACAGTAGTAATCCCTCTCCTCCTACATGCTTCATTTACGACTTGAGAGCTAACAGCATAATAAATTTTTAATAAATTATACTAAAATATTGTGGCACTGCTCTAAAAATAAAACCTGGAGATCAGTTGTTAAAAATATGTTCCTTAGATGCATAAAACTATCCCTGATATATTTTTACAAAATTGTCTTGGCTTATAAACATCTGTGATCATAAATACTTCTCAGAAAAGCACTGGCAGTGATTCTGTAGTATTTGAGTCACTTTTTTAAGGGAGAAAGCTTTTTCCTTTTCACTATTAATGTCTTTTCCTTTCATCTCAAATTTAATTCATCTACAGGTCTTTACAAAGTCATGAACTTATGCATGTGCTAAGAACTATGTGTTAGAATGAAAGAAGGAAGGAAGGACCTCACAAAGATTTGATAAAAGTAATAATAAAAATACTGGGAAGAATTAGGAAAATATTGGAGTTTCATTCATTCAGGGCCACAGCATTGTCCTGAGCCATTTAATCAAGTTTTTAAAATAATGTTTCTAATTTTGCATCCACTGGATTAATTTTGCTTGTGAATTCAGATAACAGCAGGCAGTGGAGTGTTCTTTTACTACTGTAATTTTGTATTTATGCTTACACTTAACATTGGGTCCCTGAATCCCTGGTAAAATATATAATTAACTAGTCTGATTTTCAAGCTTCCTAAATGTTTACCTGCCTATAGAAGCTATAAATACCTAGTAGCTCTAGAACTAAGCACTGTTTAATTAAATGTTTATACATGGTCCTGGAAGTCCAATATTAAGCCTACAGACTTCAAAAACCTTACATTTCATATCTGGGGGTTTTCTATCATCTTTTGTTTCTTAGAAGCATGTCATAGCTCCCCAGAATTTATAAAGAGAAAGAGAAGGACCAAAGAAGGAAAAGATGATCAGCTATGAATGCCAAAGTCATTTACTCATAAGACATGCTCATATATTGAATGGTTTTAGGAAAGTGCTCACAGATTTTGTTTTGATGCATATTGGTTAAGATGGGCTCTCAAAAAGGCAGCTGTTAATAGAGGAAAGTTGTTCCTGTCCTGGTTGTTTGAACATAATAGAAGTCTCCAAGTAGTTAATTAAGCAAGATGGAAAAGAAGTAATATATTAAAACCACAAAATCTTCAACCAACCAACCAACCAACCAACCAAAAAAAACACCTACTAATGCTTCAAAAATTTTCATAGAGGGAAGGAAAAAACCTTAGGGTTTATAGGAGAATTCAAAAGACTTTGAGAGTACTTTTCATTGGGTAAGACTGAGGCTATTTAGGGTTTTCGCAGAAGGGCATGGAGTATACCACTGAAAAGAGTAAACTAAAATATAACATTTTCAAAGCTTGCCACAATTATTTTAGATCTGGAAAGAAGTTAGATATTACATATTACATATTCCATAGGCATTGGAATGGGTATGCTTCCCTTATAAATGTGCTGAATAGACTATTCAAAACCAGATGTGTTGAGAATGTGTGTATACCTCACTCATACCTTCATAAAACACATTTTTGAGGAAGATCACTGGTAGCTGAAAGTAAATGTAGGGTTATTTGGGTATTTTTTGGTCCAGTGCAAAGACAGCAATTCACACAGAGAAAAGCAATTTCAAAACCTTGACAACAAAGAAAACTTGTTTAAAGTAGCCCTCACCCATAAAAAATTGCTTGAGCAGTCACTACTGGTGGGAGCTGTGTTCCTAAAAGGTCACCACCAGAACAGTGGAGGCTTAAGTTCCATCTCACCATGTGTCTCTCAGAGTCAGTATTAACAACAGTGGCACAGCAGGGAAGAAGCTGAAGCAATCTGGACAGCACATGACCAGTAAGACCTCCCCACCTCAGCATACCTAAGTCTCTTCAAGAAGCCACATATCTTCACATGTACCATAAACTCCTGGAATTTGTTGGTGCTGACTTTCCCCTCATTTTAGGCATTTCCCTAGTTTATGTCTGTATAGTAAACAGAAATATTCCACCATCAACTTTAGGCTGGGGTTATAATATGTTCTTTTCAGCAAAGACCTCAGGTGATGTACATCTCTTCAAAACAGTGTGGAAATTAAATTATTCTTCATGTGCCCATCTCTTAGAAAAAGAAAAAAAAAATTAATGGTGCAAGTAAAAGGCTAAATAAAACTAAAAGCAACTTTGAGAAAAGATGAAAGAATATGAAAATTTAAAAAAAATTCTAAGATTATTTTCCTATCTGTTGCGAAATGCTCTTAACTAAGTACTTCATCCTCCAGTTGGGTTTTAATAAACTGGTTTAGGAGTATTTAATAAATACTGGTGTTCAATAAACTGGTATTAGTTGCTATTGTGTCAGCATTGTGATAAAAAAATTCAGGTGGCCTTTCCAGACATCATCACCAAAACACCAAAAAGATAGGGCTTGCTATTTTCTTAATAAACAACAGATAAAATACAAATTTCCCATGTATTTAGAACCTCCCTCCTGTTCAGAAACTAAATTCATTGCTTCATTATAATTAGGACTTTTACAGATTTCTTTATAATTGCTAATTACTTTTTAATCTCCCTGGCAATAAATAGATTTTCTAAACTTAATTGATTTCACTCACAAGGGCTAACAGATTACCCAAGATTGTGCTCACCATCTGTCATGTAAACACAGGTAAAGTAAAATTTTTCTTGCTTTTTCTTCCTAAATTGCATCTCTTTTCCTTTGGAGTTATTGTGTCCACATTTATAGTATGACCAGCAGTTTTTGCTTGGATGTATTTAAAACAACTTTAAAACAACAACATGTAAAACAGCTTTCAAGAAACAGAAATTATATATACAGAGAGGACTTTCAATAAGTTGCAAAAGGTTATATTCAGCTAAAAGTTCGCCTGAAAATATAGTGCAGTTCTTATTCCTAAATGTAAAAATCTCTAAAACTGCAATCATGTTCCAATTAGCAAGGTGTTGGATTAAGTCATTATTATAGTTCTCCAAATTAAGAAGACTAAAATAAGATGAGCTATTTGTCTTCTTCTGACATTCTTCTGTGAATTTCAGGGAGAGAAGGCATAGATAAGGAATAGAAAATTCATGTTCCAACCTCAAATGTTGGGACACTTCGTACTGAAAATTAATTGTCACATAACTTAAAAGTCTAGGAAGCGAGACTTCAGAAACAGAAGCCTGATTAAAATTGTTTGCACTCTCCCTGATCCAATTAGAAAACTATTCCTCTGCCATCATGGCACTGTTATTTCTGGGTTTTATGAAAATATAACCATTTAGAGCCTACTGGATCTCCTCTTTATAGCTGGATGAAAGTATTTGAACAACTGCATTACCAAAACAGTTTTATAAGTCTTTTTCAGGGACTATTAATTCAGCCATGTAAACACTGGCTTTTTGTAGAGATTTTTAAGTGCATTTGGTCACAAAACATATGTCTAGATTTTGATTCAGTAATGCATTACTTCTCTGATGGTGTGACTCCTGGAAATGCCCCAGTCAGTGCAGCTTTCCATAAGGGTTCCACAACAGCTTCCATGTCCTGACAACAGTATTTTTTATCCTTTTTTCAAGAAACATAAAGAGAAGGTACTTTGTCTAAATATTACTTCCGGTTAAAGTGTGAAAGTATTTCAGTAAAATAGAAGATATGGCCAATGTATCTGCCATTTGTTTATTATTAAAAAAATGTGGAGCATTGACAAAATAAATAAAATATGGAGGTTTTCTGTGGAAAAAAAAAAAAGAGTAAAAATATGTATTACATGGAAACCTGGAAGGCAAATTCTGTTCTAGTACATTGATTTCTTTTGATTGTTTTTATTCGAAGTGTGATATTTTTTGTTTACTCCACAGACAGGAAAAATAAAATCATTTTCAGAGAGGGCTCTCCTTTCTTTTAGTATATTCCAGGGCAAAACCCCCTCTGTTTTCCACCCACCTTGCCATTCTCCTTTTGCATACTATTTCTACCATTTGTTGCTTTCATCCCTGCTTACAAAAGGCTCTCAGCCATTTTCACAGGGCCAACCTTCTAAACAACCTCTGCCCATCAGTTTTCTGTGGGTTGAGGTGTTTGACTCTTCCAAAATTCTGGAAAGACCAGAACACAGCTTTGCAATACAAAGCTCCAAATTCTACATTTGGCACATCAGTTCTGATGATATTCTTTGGATATTTCTCCCATAATGTGTATGAATGAGCTATATTAATCAACTCTGACATTAATTGTCAGACACAGCACTACGATCGGAGAGATGAGTCTTAAAGAGTGCCATTCCCTGGTCTCCTGTTGGGGAAAGTGCTGGGCTCAGGTTATGCACTACCAGAACATTCCTCAGGGACTCATAATAACCTTCCCACTGTCAACCAGATGCAGGCACAGACTGACAGGTCTGCAGATGTCTGAATGTAAGCAGGTCTTTAGTCTATTGGCAAGCTCAATCACTTCTGAACATCCAATAAAGCAAAGCACACCATCCACTTTGTCTAGATTTTAAAGCAATTACAAGTTACTCAGTGCCAGTAGGACAATTGCTGATATTTGCATGAATCATGTAGAGATTTCCCTGAGAAGGATGGGTCAGCAAATGTTTTGCCTTCTTACTTATGTTCAGTAGAAATGAGGATGCCAAATGTGAGTGAATTTGTTCATAACATGTCACACTTCAAGGTGTTTGGCTGAACATTGATCACACTCTGAAATGAACAGTTATCCAATGCATTGGTATGCCAACAGGCCAATCCTTGGAAAGAAAATAGGTGTATTCAGGCTGTGAAATTCATAGTAATTCACCCAGCCCTGTGATAGAAGTGTAAGGAATCAGGCTGCTGGCTGCTGAGCTTGGACTAGTAGTAGCAGGGCTTCTTTCACCTGAAACAACCAACCCAAGGGGACCTGGGAATCCCTCACTAGGGCTGCCATGCCATGCCTTGAATTCACAGAATAAACTATGTCTGAGTGTGAGTGTGCATATATGTGCAGCAGTAAATAAATGTCGTGATTTGCCACTCAGTTCCAACACAGCATCCATGTCCTCTTTCATCAGTGTTCCCAAATAAACTATTTTATCAGCATTAGCATCAAGCTTTTCAGCTCAAAAGCAAATGAGTTTTCTTAAGCCATGGAAGAGTTTACATTTCTTCCATCTGTCCTATAACTTCATCACTGTACATGGAAAATGGAGGTTTCCAATCTCTGTGTCTGGTTCTGATTGCTTAATTCAACCTTGTTATTAACCCTCTAGCAACTCACTGTCCAACACACATCAACCAAGATGATCCTAATGGTTTTACAGGCCCGTGGCCATATTCTGAGACTTGGAAGTTAATGATTTTGCTTGAATAAGGAGTTCAGAAATGTTAAAGCTTTTGGTTAAGAACTGCAGACACAGGAACAAAAAATACAGTGTTCCCTGCATACCCTTTTTTCTCTTGAAGACAAAGTGGAAATATTTCCCTCATTCTTTTCTCTTCCTATGCAAGTATCTGCAGTTTCACAAGGTTTACATCATTAAAAATTCTCCTCTAAGGCAAAAGTTGTAGAGGCAACTGAAGGGGCTCATTTTCAAGTCAATGAGTTTCTATTTGAACAGCCAAGTCATACAAGTTAAGATAGTGGAATAAGAAAGCAATAATCTAGTAATAACGAAGTGGGAAGAAGTGTGAGTACTTATTAAGCCTTGGTCCCTCAGGACTCAAAATTACGTCCGAGTTTTCAAATGTGCTGAGCTTCGACTTAAGTCATATGCATGTAATGGAGCAGAGAAAATTGTAACAGATTTATAATATTAACAGTTTACTGAACTTTGCACTTGTGTGAGTAGTACCTCAGTGTATAATTTATTTTTCCTAAGCTTCCATTCAAAAATAAAAATAATTAGAGAAAATGTAAAGGCAACACTGTATTCAGTCAAAAAGAAAGAGTATGTTTTAGTGCTGTTCTTTTTTCAATTTGTTTTTTTCTTAGAAGAGGACCATGAGTAGTTTTTTCCTACTACAGTTATTGTTGGAATGATGAAAGGAAAGAATGAAGAAATGAACAGAAAACAAAGGGCATTTGTAAAACTAATATAATTTGCCCGTGGAATTTTAGCACTCATGAAACACATGTTTGAATTCAAACAAACATTTAAATTTCTCTTTCTCAGTCTGATTTTTTTTTTTTATTTTTTGGGGGGAGACACCGACCACCTTTCAGCTTTGATGTAACCATTTTTATCCTAAACAGCATAGAGCTTTAATTATTTACTACCTGTGTCAGAGAGCTAAATCTTCAGACTTATCCTCCTTCAATAGGAAATCTCTAAACTCATCTTCCTCTACTCCTCCAGCCTCATCACGGATTCAAGTCAAGCTTTAGACAATCCATAATCAACTTCTTCCAACCAGTGGTTTTATTTATTTGGTGCCTTTTGATTTATAATGCCATTCAGTGTGGCTTCTGCCTCATCTCAGCCCTATTCAACCTTCACCAATGCCTTGCTAGGAACTTGCCTATTTATCTCCTCCAAGAAATGCTTTACCCAATGAAGAGTTATAATTCTCCATTTCTCAAAGTAAGCAGTGGAGGAACCTGTTTTTCTTTGTCAACTGCATAGTTGACATAGTTATATGCACATATATATATTTTCATTTCTCACTACAGGTTTTTCCAATCACAAAAGTTTCTGTCTGTCAGGAAAAGTTTGTGTTCCTACATCATCCATGTTCATATCAGCTTTGACTCTATCACTATTAAAGCAAACTAGAATGGATTTTCCTCTTTCCTCTTGATTTTTATTTCCTTTCTGTCCTAGTCATAGCAAGAAAGATCATATGGGGAACACAAAATGCCCAAGCAAAAGAAAATATAGTCTAAAGAGACAAACTTGATTAAAAGTCTGCCTGAACAACACCAGAAATCATTTAAAAATCAAAAAAATTAAATACACAGTCATAGTTTATATAATGCTGACCTATCAGAATTTTTGTACTTCAGCTGGCTGCTACTGGCTCTCTCATCCCTTTGCACGTTTGCAGTGGCATCACAAGACCTCTGGCAGTGGTCTTGTCCAGCTTACGTCAATGTAAGTCCTGCTGTTGACTCCAAGGATCAAGAACTTTATTTTAGATGCAAGTCAGGATTTTGCTTTTGAAACAACATATTTTTTGTTACCTTCAAAAGTGATTTTACCTCCTCTTTACCTGTTGCTTTCTTCCTATCTTGTACAGTTGAATGACTAAAAATAATTACCAGGTTATAAATAACTAATGCTCCTGAATACAAGGGGAAATGAAAAGAAAATGGAGACATCTTTTGCATTAGTTTAAAACCTGCTCAGGATAATCTCCTCTGGAGTGTAACTGTAATTGGTCAACTTTGGGACTGAAGCTTAGGAAAGACATAAGAATCAAAAGGAAGAGAAATAACCTACGTCTCACTTTGAAATGAAATCTGTTTACCTGACACAAACAGTCTTGGTTAACAACTTTATAGCAGACATACAAATAGTCAGGGGTGATTTTTGTCCATAATGTGAAAAAATTAAAGAGAACTGAGCAATGAAGGTCTAAGGATATACTAAAAATACCAGGAAACTGCGCCGGTCAGTCATGGGACCAAGAACAGTGCTAAATGTTGTACAGAAGGAGTAAGAAATAATTCCTTCAGAAGATGCAAATTCCCAAATGTTTTGTAAGGTATCCAACTTTTTTTTTTGTCTGGAAGGACATTATGCCCTTGCAAAAAATCCCTGTGTGTTTGGTACTGGCTTGGAAGCAAGCAGTTTCCTCTCACAGAACTAATTTTCACTGCATTTTGCTTAAAATGAAATTTTACTTTCAAGAGTGTTTTCTAAACCAGCAAATTATTGTGAAATATTAAAGACATGAATCTATGTGAATAGGCAATTTTAATGAAAAATAAGTTGCTTAAGAAAACTTACTTAGAGTATGGTCTAGCAATGCTTATTCATTTTTATCACACACTCTTGATTACAAAAGAAAATAGATAAGGCACAAGTCATACTAAGTTTCCTGATCTTATCACCACTCTTTTTAGCAACTGGGATGATTCAAAGGGATGACCTGTGAGGGATTTCCTGTTCAACAAGCTGCAGTTTCTGCTAGAAGAAGGATTCTGCTTCTTCACACTGAAAGAGCTGCCCAAGTTCACTAAAATATAAATGAGTACACTTGTAATTTTCTGCATACTACTCTTGTATGAATGGAAAATGTGAGGGAAGACATAACTGGAAAACAGACCTAAGTTTGTTCAAAACGTGGAGACAAATTTACAAATTTGACGTGAATGAAGGTAAATTTTGGAGGTTGTGTGTGGTACAGTAAGACAACATGGGGGAGTCTAGAAAATCAGAGTTTCTTTGTGAGGTTCTGCCTAATTGAATGTACAGTAAATGCCACTGAAAACAGCAGCAACATGCTATTGATAAAGTGAGGCATTCTTCATGCATTCCTTTACAAGAAAAGTACAGGTAAGATACCATTCACTTCACTAGCCAGAAGCAGTTCACTTCCATCTCTCTCAATCTCTGTCAGCCTCTATATCCTGGTTGTTAAAACACAATTCTGCTCCTCCATTCTGCTTTGTTTACATTGTTTTCAAAACTGTTCCTCAGGAATGAGTTGCCATGATTTAAATGTTTCTATGATTTGCTTCTGAGAATGCTGCCTATTTGTCATATCTTTAAAAGGTCTGGAGGAAAATATTAGTAATAATATAGAGAAATGGGAATGAGTTATTCTACAAAAAGAATGGCTTTTTTTTTAAGGGAAGTAATTTTCAGGAATTTGTGTTAAGAAGGACGATAGTTATATCAGTCATTGTTTGTGATAGCAATTCTGAATTAATTACTGCATATCCATTTGCTAGCTATCCAGCATGAAAACAACAGTACTGGATTTCAATGCATAGAATGATGTCATCCTAATTTTAATTTACATAAACCTTTATAAAATTGGAGATAACTATAATGACCTCCAACTGCACAAAATATTTCAGAGAGAAAGAGGTTGCTATAGCTCAATTCCTAATTTTTTATCCACTTTGCTAAAAATAAAAGATGACGATTCTGACACATTTATTCACGTTGCAAGTACCCATCTGCAGGTGCTGCTCTGCTGAAGAATAGAAAGGCATGGTCCTGACTGAAGGTTCATTGATGCTGCAATGAACATCTGATTGCAGGAAAAATTCCACTAAGTCTGCAGGAGCATGGTTATAAATAGGTTGTGCTCAGCACAAGTCAAGCATGCAAATTTTACCCTACCAGGCATAAAAAGAAGTATCAGTTCACTTTATGTTCTCCACCTTTGTTTGGATAACTCCCTTCTTAATCCAATACAGGCAGCAAGAAATTAATTTTTTCCCCATGCTCTTATTCCTGTCAGTTCCAGTAACAGAGGACTATGCCTTGTTGTTTCCTTGGATCATTACTGAAACACATTTATTCACTTCTGTCTCAGGGTTGATGAACAGGTGTATTCTTAAGTCTTCATTTAGTTTTCAGTGAACCACTTGGATGTTTCAGTGTTTGATCCCTCACATCCATTCCTTCATGTCACTCGAGTTTACCCTGTGCTGACAGGATTGCAATGCCAGATTAATTACTGTATATGACTTTGCTTTGGTAGCAAGTCATGAGTTGAGGAAACTATGATGCATAAGAAACTATTGTCATAGTTCTGATAAAACAAGATCTGTAGGATAGGCATATCCTCCCTCTTGCTAGTTCAAATGATTCAGTCAGGAAAAATGGACATGTTTCTAGGCACAAGCATCTGGAGCCTAACTGTGTGTCTCAACTGTATCAGCTGGTTTAGAGCCATTCTTCATAAGCTTTGTCTCTCTGTCATGCACACACACAGAGACTACTTATTTGCACCTTGCACATTAATTTCAAAGGAGGGTTTATTGATAAGGCCTGATCTCCAGGTTTTGTTAAGGAAAAAGAGGGGAGGAAAATAGGTAAGAGAAACAGTTGAGAGAAGACTGAGCTTCCCTGAAACTGAACAATAGATTTTGTTGCTTATGAAGATTATTATAGAGTAGGTATTGGTGCACACAACTGGCTGCAAATTTCTTTGTGAGATGACCGTGATTGAGGTTCAAATCTATAGACCTCTGGGCTTCATAAATTTGTATTATGGCAGATTTTTAGCTGCTCTGTGCTGATTTACATTCTCTCTGGTTATTCTGTTGTTGAGATGCTTACTGCATTAATTTATTGGTATGGCGTGACAGCTGGGGAGAAATAAATAGAAAGTGTTGGAAATGTTAAGAAACTAGTCTGGGAAAAGGAAACACCTTGTGAGAAGAGGACAAAATCCAAGGTTCTTTCTGACAAAGAAAATTGTTACATTGGAGAAACCAACCACGAAACAATATAACTATGCAAAGGCAAAATTCAATGCAGCGTGTCACATCTGAATGAAATCACACAAGTATTTGGGAATACAGAATAAGTGCTACAGATGCCTCCTGCGGACATTTCCCCACAGCTTTTTGCCCCTGACTAGGGTCTCAAACCCCATGTATACCAATGTCCCTAGGCTGTCACTCATCTGCCCTTTTATCATCAACGGGTTAGATTTAAAACATTTTTATTACTAACTCTTAACTAAAAATGTACCCTATTTCTGAATCTGGTTAGAAAAAAAATCAAGAAATTTCTCTATTTTGTCCTTACCCTGACAGTCATCACAGAAGTTGTCACCACTAAAGTTCCATTGCTTTTGATAATGATTTTTCCTTGATGAAATCAAGAAATTCTTGTCCAGGTAAGCAACAAGACAGTGAAGTGGGGTTTTTTATGTGTCAATCTGAGGCAGAGTGTGTTCTATACTATGTCTACCAGGCAGATTAAAGCAGAGGTTCTACCAAAAGAAGTAGAAAATACTTGGTAGACAACAGACTATGATTAAACATTAAGTTGCTGGACCACTGAACTGGTGATTCCAAAGTAGGTCTCAGGCTGATGGTATTAGAGAACAGAGGGAGATACTCATGCTCCTAGGGTAAAAACAAAACAAAACAACTATGAAAGACCACCAAACAACTTGGCTATTATGATCATAGGATCAGGCCAAAATATCAACTGGAAAAAGTACTTCAAAGCAAACAGTTACTCTGGGCCCTGGGGAAAAGAGTCTGTCTCAACTGCTGCTGTTCCAAAAGGAAATAGCACATTTGAGAAACTCAATGCTTTTTGTAACCAAGGCTAACATTAGCAGGACTTATACCATACCGCAATAATGCAGCGGACAGAGCCAAGATTAAAAGGATATGTAAAGCATAATTTATTCAATGGGACAATAGAAAATGCTATTTACTGCTCACATTTCTGGCCCCATTATTCATTAGAGGAACACATGGTGGTTTGTTTGAAGTACTGAGGGGGAAGAAAGGCTTGGACAGATTTCATCAAAATGTAAACTTCCTGCCTGTGTTTCCATACATGTCAGTGTTGCTTTCAGATCACTCCCGCAAGGTTCTGAGCATGGCTTAAAAGGTGGTTCTTCCGTTGTGTCCAAGATATACTCAGACTCTGCCTTCCTCTTTTTGCCTAAGATTCTGCTACATCATTAGGGCCCTAGGAGGAAGGGATGAGGGAGTTGGGGTTTGGGGTGGATCAGCCTGGAAAAGAGAAGACCCCAGGGTGACCTTATTGCATCATTTGATTCCTGAAGGAGCTTACAGGAGACCTAAAGAGAGACTTTTTACACAGACATATAGATGGCTTTACATCGAAAGAGGGCAGGTTTAGATTAGATATTAAGAAGAAATTCTTTGCTGTCATGGTGGTGAGACACTGGCACAGGTTGTCCAGAGAAGATGTGACTGTCCCATCCCTGGAAGTGTTCAAGGCCAAGCTGAATGGGACACTAAGCAACCTGGTCTAGTGAAAGTGTCCCAGCCCATGGTGGGAAGAGTTGGAACTAGATGATCTTTAAGGTCCCTTCTCAACCCAACCCTGCATCACAACTCAATTTATGATTCCATGATTCTCCATTACTAAATTTATTTGCTAACTCTATGCATTGGTAACATTTGCAAAGTTCTCCATATATCTTTCCCACACAGCTGCCTCCTTTCCATGTGTTTCTAATACACAGAGAAAATTAAGAACGAAACCAAATATATATAACACAAAATTTCTGTATTCTGATGTGTTCATTAGAGTGATTATACATTCTGACCATGAGAAACACAACTGCTCTTTTCTTCTGTCCATTAGCCTGTGCTTCTCAGAGCATTTATTCTGAGCTATCTGATCCTCCTCTACTTTGGTTGGCCCATATAGTGCTTATTGCAGATAAGGAATGACAAAATTGTTCCTAAATGCTATGTCCTCTGCCACACAGCAACCAGCTCTAGGGAGGGACTACTGCTCCTTCATTCTCTAGCTCACTCTCCTGTGGAAAACCTGAGGCTATGACTTTCATTTCCACAAATTCAGGAGAATCAGGCCAGCACCATGCTTGACAGTGGAAGCCACAGACCGCCAACAGTTACTACACCAAATAAGCACCTACAGAGCTCCTCATCACCATGGCAATGGGCATGATTGTCATTCAGGTGATGAAACAAAACTAATCCTTTTGGCATTTGCAAAACACTGAAATTCTCAATTGCTTTGATGAAATTGCTTTCGTGTGGGTGAGGGTCCATAGTGATGCGGAGTCCCCAGGCAGGTGCAAAGGAGAACCCCTTTATTGCAAAAAACAGGCCTTTTAAAGCAGTTAGCCCTTTATCGGTTATATAGTTTCAAATCATAACAAACATAATTCAACCAACTACCATATACCACGACGTGAACACAAAATGATTATTTAACTTGTTTTTCTGCCTCTAATCCAGCTGAGTCACTTTCCCATAGTCCTCTTCCACTTAGCTGAAGTAGCAGGTCTAAGCCATGACTTTACAAGGGAAACAAGGCCCTTATTTTATAATGTCTTACCTATAGTCAACACTTCCATATCATGGAGGTCAGTGATTTGTGCTAAATTTGTGCAGCCATATTGTCATGAAGCTGGTGGCTTTGTGCATTGACAAACCTGAAATGCTGGATGCTACATGGTCTAAAAAGTTCAGGAATCCCTTACCCAGAACCAGACCAACCTGGATAATTCTGTTCTGAAGATTTAAACGACCACCAAATTTTAAATGGTTATTTGGGGTATATTCCCACTCCATCTTCTAAGCGTCCATCTCCTTGGTATTTCCTATCAAGTAGAAGGCCTCATATTTATGTAAGACATTACACATGCATGCTACTATGTTTGTATGCCTTTTTGATGTGCTTTGAGGTAAAAAGCAGCATATTAATGTGAGATTACTATCTTTTCTTCAATAAGAAATCAAAGGGAAAAGGGATCAAAAGGTACTGATTTCATATA
Source organism: Pycnonotus jocosus (assembly GCA_013400435.1). Lineage (NCBI taxonomy): Eukaryota > Metazoa > Chordata > Aves > Passeriformes > Pycnonotidae > Pycnonotus > Pycnonotus jocosus. Next base: position 33,949 of record VWYP01018321.1, on the reverse strand, counting down.
AAAACACAATGAGAGGTCTCTGTCTTCATGTTTTGTCTACCAAGTTATTTATAACCTGTAATTATCCCTGCCCTTTCCATGATATAAATAGGTTGCACATGGTAGATTATTGGAGTGATTATTCTGTATTGGTCAAGCCTTAAGGTCCTAATTAATTCCTAGTACAAGTGAAATGATTAAACTCAGTCACAGCTTTATCTACAAATGGAGCAAACCCAGATTATTTTCTTAGCAACTGGCCTACTGCTTTATTTCACAGTTCTGTTATAATCTCTATCTTCACTGCTTTATTCAATATACAGCATTTCCACTGGCTTTGCATGAGAATGAGACTAACAGAGATGTGTCATCCCTTGGAGTAGCTTTTCCAGGACCAGCCAAGAGAAACCAGCACTGGTTTCTCTTTTGGTTCTACACATCACTCTTTTTTTCAACAGACGTAAGTATGAAGTATTGCTTAAATTCCTGTTTGTTTTATATAAAATTGATTTCCAGAAAAGGTTGCCTAGGTAAGGGTGAAAAATGAGAAGTGACTTGAGGTTCTGACCCAGCTTTTAGCAACCACCAGAGTTTAAGGCAGAAACTGAGAGATACCATCAATGGCAAAATGCACTGAAGTGAGACTACACAATTTCCCATGTTTTAAATTCAGTATCTCAGTAGCAATAGACAAGTTTATCCCTACATTAAATATCAAGGTCAATTTGCATAGCAGATTTATTGAAAATGATGATGGGAAGCACAGCATGAAAAAATGGAATGCAGCTGGCAGGAACTGCCTAGTTTCTGGGAATCTAACAACAGGGCACACAATGCCTACCTTTTTGAATCGAAAGCTGAAAGAGATAAAGGGAGTTTAATCAAAATATCAGATCTGAACTCTGAATCTAAATTTTACATATTTCTTCCATATCCATGCTTGCCTTTTATTTACAGAGTTTGCTGTTCCAGAATTTGTGATTCCAGTGCCATCATATGTCTTTGACTCATAAGGAGAGTTGAATGTGAAACCAGATTCTGATTTTTCAACTCAGCCCAAACAGTGCTTGGCTGGTAAGAACTTCATTTATTTTATCTGCCTATTTTATTTATCTATACAGACTAAGCCCCACATGCATTATAAGTAAAATAAGAAAGATAATCAAAGAGAATCTCAGAATTCTATGACACAGAAATACTTCAAAAAGTAAATGTTCCATCTGCAGACTAGCAGTGAAAAAAAGAGATTTTTTTTATTTTTTTCTCAGTACATGGCAAGTGTTTCATGTACTGCCTATAGATTGCCAGTTTTCCCTTAGTCTACATGGTGAGTAAAATCTGATTAGTTTAAAGCTCAAAAATATATCACGGGACATAAATAATAGCAGTAAACTAGAACAGACAATCTTCTGATGAAATGATGCTAAATTACGCATCTCTCATCTCATGGTCATGCAGTGAAAAATGCAAGGACCTCCACTACCATACCCACTAAAAGTTATAAGATCTGAACAGTCAGCAGTTAATTTTAAACAATACCAAGTGCTGTTTTTAGAAGATGATTCTGTATGATTTTTTTAAAAATTCCTTGTTGTATCATTGTGCAGATATGACTGGCGTTCTACAGAAGATAAAAATTTATTCTGCATCACCCTTAAGGATTAGTTTCAGTTATGGAGAAAGAAGCCGAGTCCGTGCTGAGCAATTGTAACTCAACAATAAAATGGCTTGAAAATTTGACTAACTGCCTTGAGTTTATGTTCTGTTTAATGGAGAATGATAGAACAAGATAAAAACTCTTAGTGTATTGCCCTCACAGAAGAAAGAACATGTGTTTGGCAATGAGACAAGAAGCAGAAGGACAGTGGAAGGATTAGTTACCCTGGAGTGCTGAAGTCATGAGTATCATCCCATATTGAACCACTTGAACATCTATGTCATACTGCATATTGCATATGGCACATAAATTACAGAAATTATTTCTATATGTTCATTGCATTGTTCAGAAACCTTTTTTGGGAGTAAAGCATTTCTACCTAGATGGAGCAGCAACTTATAAGGACAATGTTCTGGTCTTATTCTCCAACAACCTGCAGTGTTTTTCACATTCTTGAAAGTACTGTATAATTAAAACCTATTGCCCTTACAAAGGAATTGTAATTTAAGACCTTTGATGAATGCTTTTGTACAACTGGTCAGAAAATGAGAATGCATGAAAAAATCTGAGATTTCAGTCATTAGCTGCTCTTTTTATAAAGAACTGCCAATATTTTCTCAGGAATAATGACAGACATGCTGAACAGAGATTATTTAAATCAAGGCAAGCAACTCCTTACATGTGAGAGGCACAGGTTCACTGTCCTGCCTTTCTTGAATCTCCCATATTCTAGACAGGAGAGAGATCTAACCATCGATCACAAGGGTTAATTTCTCTGCTGCCAAGAGAGGTGAAGTTCTTACACAAAGCACAGGAACTGAATCCAAAGAGTCTGAGAGACTTCCATCCTGGAAAAGCCAATAATTTCAGTGTAAGGCATTCATCAGTTACAATGACACTTGCTTGAGCCTTTGCTCTGTATTCAACATATTGATTTGACCAGATCTATTTTTAACCCAAATGAATGTCTTGGTTAGTGGCTATTAGCTGCTCTGGGGATCTTTCTTCTCCTCATATGGCCCTTTTGCAGCAGTCTGTATCCTGAATCCAGAAAGCTTCTAATATTTTTCCATCAAATTTGGTACATTTCTATTTTACTGTTTCTTTCTCAAGAAGTCAGAATTTGAGGTCATACTTGTGCCATCTTTTCCTTAACAAGCAATTTGAAATAGTAGCAGAAATGTGAAGGAGATGCATTAGGGAGGAACAAATAGTAGTTTTGGCACCCTAAGGTCAGCAGCAAATGTATTTCTCACCTAGTGCTCAGATTTGCTGGGCCAGTTGGACAGGTAATCTTTGCAAACTTTCAGATGTACTGGTGTACCATTAGCAAACACCACCCTCATATTGAGAGGCTGCTTACATCTCTCTAATAGGTTCCAGAGGGTTTCTGTCAGTCAGAAACATAAATTTTAAAAAATGTGAATGACAGTATAACAGAAGTTAGAAAGGGAAGAGATCTATGAGGTTCCACAACACATTCTCCTACTGGGAATTAATATCTTTATTCTGATTTATCTGAAATGTTCAGGTGTGTGCTAATTTTAGCATTTTTAAAAGAATATTTGAAGAAATTGATTTGCTTTTACAACAGTGAGATATATTTGAATGTTTTTCCTTAGAGAGAGAGGAGTCTAAAACATCACCAATCTGTTCCTGTGTTTGGAAATCACTTACCTACCACCTGGGAACATCACAAACTGACATATGGTACTGTCATTGTCTGCCTCCTGGAAGCTAGCAGAGTATCTACATGAGGGGAAAGTTAAGCCGAGTTAGCACCAAAGAACAGTAGAAACAGGAGAAGCGTATTTTTTCCCAAGTGAAAATCACACTCTTAAATAATTCTTAAAATATTGAAGCAATAATTACTGAGCAGGAAAGACTGAGCTTGTCCCACTATTTTCATATGCAGGGACATAAGAAACAAAGGAGAAGAACAATTTAACACAGTAAAATAATTCAGCAGTGGAACTGATGGCCACAGTAGGACAAATGTATGAAGAGATTCAAAAGATTGCTAGGTAAATTCATGTAAGAACAAATCCTTAAATGGGAATCAAATAGCATTATTGATTGCAATTATGGATGCAAACTCCAATCTAAGAGATGCCTCTAATGTTTTAAACAGACAGAGGCTGGTAGGATATGCTGATAGTAGTGTCAGTGTATGTTTGTCATTTTTCAGTATTCTCTCTAAAGCATCCGCTATTGGACATTGCCAAAGATGCCAGGGAAGGTCACCTTCTTGTCTGACCTGCTGTAGCTCTTCTGTGTAAGAAATGTTATTTACAAGATCACCAGTCATCACGTAAGATATGAGTCTAAAACAAATAGCAAGCCAGGTACTTTTATTACCAATTTAGTCATGCACTTCTATTTATGTCTGAATACAGCTCTACGTGTCAGATTTTAGGCTTTTGCTTTCAAAACTTTTATCTACACAACTTTATAAGCATGAAACTTAAGCTAGTTGTGTAAAAAATGGATGCATGGCACCTTATTTGTAATAGTTGTGACATAATTCTATGTGTCCATATTTATTTTTAGACCTTTTAACATCCTGCAGCCTGCCTTTTATGTTTATCTGCTGAGGTCTGTTCTGGTTGCACTAAGAGGAGAAGGACATTTCCAATCTACAGCAAAATATATTCACTAAGCAGAAAATATAAGCAAGAGGTCAGCTAATATCCTCTGTGTTATCATCTGCAAATCTATGGTAGTCACTTAAAACCTGGTTTTTGTTATTAAATTGATGGAACCAGTCAAGTAAAGTAACTTGCATACATCTGGAGTAGGAATGACGCTGACAACATAGGGGCTGATGCCCAAGTGCATACCAAAGGTTCCTGTTGGTAACAGGCAGCCAGTCTAAAATAATGCAGAATTTACTGAGAATTTACTAACATTTCAAATGCAAATCTTTTATTGATCCTGAAAGACTGGATAGAAGATGAGTGTGGTGATTATGTTTCTGGAACTTCAGTGATTTTGTTGGTGAAGAGCCCCAAGCCATGGGGCAAAAAAACCCACTAAAATGGAGTCAAACAAACATTCCTACTAAGCAAGAAACTGAACTTTACCTTCCCTTCTGTATGGCAATCCTAGTTGTCTTTAGAGGGCAGAACACTGCAAAGGATGCAGAAAAAGCTTAGTCCTAAGAAATCTGCATTATTTATTTTTAATCTGTCCTTTGACCCTCGTGTCTTTGAAGGACTAATGAAATAGCCATTCTTTTATATGAGAAATGTATATGCAGTTTGTCTAAAAAAATCCTCTTAGCTGGTATTTTTTCATTGCTGCTTCAGAGCAGCAGTCAGATGACACCAGCAAAGACAACTCCCTCCTTCATATGCAACCCTCCACCACACTTAACTGCTAGATAGCAACAGAATAGATCTCAGCCATGTAAACCCCTATTTTGACTGCTTCCCACAACAGCTCCAGCTGGGATGGCAGTTCCATAAGCTCCAGTCTCATGTGGAGATAGCAATTGACTTCTGAAAACACACAGCAGCATAACCCGGCACTGTGCTCTGTCTAAGCTGCTGCACATGTGCAGTGAGGCTGCTCAAGCCCATGTCAATGGTCTTTGCAGCTCAGGTGTGCTCTGCTCTCTTTAGTGCTCCTCACTGAGATGTCTCTTTGGAACAGTGATGATAAACCATCTCTGCTGCTGGTGTATTCTGACTGGAAGCCTCTCCTTGAGAAAAAGCATGGGAAAGCAGGATTACAGGGCCAAGTCCTTAATTGTTTTTGATCCAGATAGCTCCAGTAATGTCAGTGGATCAATGTCCATTTCCATTATCAGAAGATAAGCCTTACTGTGTGTGTGAGGAGGCTGTAAACTTCTTTTCTCAAAAGGACAGAGTGCTGCACATAAGGAATTTGTAGTTCCTGAACAAATACCCAATTTTCTCCTGCTTGATCTCACTATCCTTCAGTACAGACACAGGCTTAGCCTGCTCTTTCATGACCACACAACATCGAGTTGGACTGGGATTTAAATTGAATGCTCATAGATAACATTACCAGCCACTGTGGGCAAAGAGATAGGAGTCAATCAGCTAATGAATTCTTCCATAATGCAAGGAGTGCATAGGGAAAAGCACTCAATGGAGTAGAAAAATATCTGCCTGATAGTAATATACTCTTACAGGCAACATCTTGCAAAGAAGAACTAAATGACTCCAGGCTACGCTCTTGAGTGTAGCTTCCTTGAGGAGAGTAAAAAGGGAAAACACTGAGTTAAAAAACTAATGGATCAAAAGTAAATATGGCAGGGCAGAAAAAGGCAAGGAGATGAGAGGGATGGAAGTAGGAAGGGGGTGTTGGAGGGAGAAGAAAAACAGCATTACTTACAAAAATTGAAGGCATAGCTGGGAGTGTGCTATATCCCTGACATTAAGAAAACTGCACTTTCTGTTTGAATTTACATCAGCATCCCCAGAAAGCACTTTGAAATATTCAAGAAATGCTGTGATATGCAAGAAACTCTTTTGCTCTACACTTGTGTATCCAGCCCTTTTGCCTGTTTTTGTTAAGCTTGATTTTCTGTGTAGACAATGAATCCTAACATGCAAGTAAGAAGCCTCCAGGGTAGAAGTTAAATAGAAATGCTAGCTTATTTTTCTAGGGTCAATAGCCTCCAACACATTCCAAAAGTTGTCTTTCTGGATTGTAAATATGGACTGTTTCATACCAAGTGGCTGCAGAGTCACAGCAACAAAGAAAGCAGCCTGGAGCAGAGTTGAAAGAAGTTGTCCTTATTTCTTTGCAAAAGGATTTATTTTTCCACCATCACTCAAGAAACAAGACTTTAAAAGTGACACTGGGTAAAGGAGGGAAAAAAACACACCATGAAAGAATAGGGAAAGAATGTCTCTTCCTGTTAAATAAGAACTTCTTAAAACTTGCCAATGGCAAACAACAACTTTATTGTACTATTTTGTTTTCCCCTTTATGTGCACGTTTTCCCCTTTATGCACCAGATTTGCAATGACAGACTAACAAGCAGCAAAATTTTATTGTAGCCTGATATTCAGGTGTGGTCAATGGAAATGCAGGTGCTGCAATTGCCCACAGTGAACAACAAATCTATCAACTATCTTTTGCTTTTACTAGATTCATGGTAGAGGAATATTGATATCAGCAGGTCTTGCACTGAGGACATGTAATTTCAAATAAAGTTTGCCTTTACATTGATGTAATTGAAAGGAGCCCATACTTTCCTCATTCCATCTTGATAGTATACCCCAGCTGTACTTTGGTCTCTTGCAAAACAATGGAGAGTAAATGCATTAAGATGTAAGACCAAAAGAGAGAAGTAATCAAATGGGATGCAGCAAATAAAACCACTTTTATGTCTTCAGAATCTGATGTGTTAAATTGAGAGAGCAGTAAGATTTATTTCTCTGTGTCATATCACCCAAAACCTGCATATCTCTCTCCAAATTTGCAATTTAATGCTAAAAAAGATTATTTACTTTCCGCCCCTCCTCATAAATAATGGACATGGTCTAATTTCCGGTTTAGATTGTGATGTTAAGATTAACAGCATTTTACTCATTTTGGTATGTGGATGGGAGAAAACCAAAGGACTGTTCCTAAATAGAGATTATGCAGTCTTTCCCCTCTTCTTGCTGCTGCTGCTGCTACAGCTTTTGATGCACCCCTAAGAATGCCATTTTTTAGTCAAAATATCTTTAATTGGACAGAAGATCAAGTTTTACCTCAACTGTTATGGAGGAGACAGTGAAGCAGGAATATTGACACATCTGGACATTTGCTCCAGAAATCCATTGTACACAAGTTGCTCTGTGCAACTAACACCTATTTTCTGGTTCCAAAAATGCAAACAGTTCAAGTCTTTTGCCCAAAATGAACTGGTAGTTAGGTCAGAGCATGCTCACTTGACCTCATGTAGCAATTGGAATTATTATTTCTTCTAGGAAAGATTTGCTCAAACTCTCCCATTCTTCATGACACCTGAAAAGAACAGCTTAGAAACTTCAGTACCAGCCTGTGATACTAGTGTGTCACAGGCTGGTGTTCCAGCCTGTTCCATTTATGTTCCATTATGTTCCATTAAACGTTCCATTTAATTTTGCTGGTTTATACAAGGAGGAAAAGGAGGATAAAGTCAAAGTGGCCGGAGGCTTATCACATATCTTATTACAAAACCAGAAAAATCGGTATTGATACAAGAAATATGTTCAATTTCATGAAATTTACAGCATTTTGAACAGAAAACTAGAGAAACAATGAAGAACAGAATGGCATTTCCTTTGTTGACAAGACTGAAGGAAAGATCATCATGCTTGACTATATTTGATGACAACCTGATTGGCAGTCAATATCAAAGACTCAAAAAACTGAAAAAAAAGTGTACACTTTTCCCTCTCTTTAAAAAAATAAAAAGAGACCTGTCCCTTACAGGGCCTTGTTCTTAGCTGTTCTTTAGCACTCCTGGGTGTTACAACCATGAAACAACAATACTGCAAAGTGAAAGAACCAATAAAATGATGAGACATTAATGAGTGGGCAGCAATCTGGACCTCCCAGACAGCTATGTGTCACTTTCTTAATGAGATTCAGAGTATAAAACAGACCCAGAAGCTTATGTTCCTACTGAAGAAGTTGCTCACATGACAAAAAAATTTCAAAGGAGGCATCATAAATGCTACACAAGTAAACAAGCATGCTCCAGGTGAATAGCATGTCTGCAATAATTGAAAGACAAAATTAGGAAAAGGATCTACATCTAATACCCCATATAATTTTGATTTATTTAATAGAGTTGTTGCTTAAACCATTCCTTGCAGACTTTGAAGAGGTAGCAGAAGGCTGATGTGTTGGGCAATAGCTTTCCTCTTTGTATGCTGTATGCTGTCCTTTACAAGCCTTTTTTGAAGTCTGACTTAAGTTTATATCTACAAATATTTTGATTTGTTGATATTTTGTCTCTAGCCATATGTTCTTATGACAAACTATCCCAGTGGTATTTGAATTTGCATCCTGTATTCCTTTCTCCAATCTAAAATCCTATTATAACGTTATTATGGCTTTTATGGCCATAGAGAGGCCAGAAACTTGTGCTTCAAAAGCTATTGAGTCAGGAAACCTTGGTGTCATTGCAGTTAATAGTAAATCACAGCTGGACTGGGAGCTGTCCTCGTATCAAGTTAAGCAGGTTCTCTAGTTCTCTCATAACAATGTATTTTCCATGATGGCTCCCAGCCATGTAGTCTCGCCATAATTGCTGTGTCGAAGATATCCAATAAGCACGGGAGGGAGTACATAATGAAGGTGGATTGCTGTTTCTTGGTACAAATTACTGGCTTTTTTATGTCCTCTGAGGGTGCTACATTTAGTATAACAGTGGATGGACCCAGGATATCTCTTTTTAAGCAACCTTTTTCCTGTTTGAAAACTGGTATTACCTTGCCACGGATTACTCTTCTCTAGGCTATTTTTCACATCCTCCTTGTGTAGACTTCAAGGGGATTTTTCTGCTGTGTGCATATTTTTGGCAGGGAGGGAAGCAATTTCTTCCATTACTCATGTGGTATTGCAAATGTACATTTTAATATGGAAATTCTCTGTACCATGATTCTCTGTGCCACTCAGTGAAAAGAACACTGTTAGTTTGCTTTTTTTACAGAAGAAAGTTGAATCCAACAGAAAATGCTTTTATTAAGGCCAGAAAATAATATTTTAAAATCCTAGAGTGGATGTTGCTCACATAACCCCCTAGAATTACAATACAATATTTTTTTTCAAAATGCAACATTACTAGGTTTAAATCTTTTATATTTAAGTTCTGTAATTATAATGAGATTAATATTTTATCCTCTACCATATGATCACCTCAGGCTGTTTAATTTTAGACCATGAACCATATTTTAACTAATACATTAAAATGTAAGATATCATACAAAATTACTTGAGTTTTTAAACACATTGATATATGGGGTGTGAACCTTACAAGACACTTTCACTGTACCTCCATTTACTGTGAAATCCCTCTTCTCTTCCAGCTTGTCACATTGTAAAACTGTATCAGAATTACATTATCACAGAGAAACTTGCAGAACTACAAAGGTTTAATTGCTCAGAAAGTATCTGCCTGTGTGCAAATCCTGTCTATTTCTGCTTTGTTTCTCCCAAAGCTGCTAGAATCCATGTCTCACTTTGGCAACCTCCATTACCTAAGGCAGGAAAGACTGTCATTGAGCTGGTGCTCTTGCACCCAGATATTTAGATGCTCCAGAACACCTCCCACTGCTTTGTTTTCTTCTACTCATTGGCTTTTTCACTTCCCCCACGGTTACTTCTCTTTCTTCATTACAGAGGGTGCTGAAGGATTTGAGCCTCTTTGCTTATGCAGCCTACATCTCAAAATGTTTCCATCCCTAGCCACAGCACACAGGGTCAAGCTTGATGAATGCAAGGCTTGCTTTGCCAGATTTTAGGATGCTAGGGAAGAAGACAATGTGTATGTTGTGTTTCTGATTGGAATAATTGTTCCACACCTCTGCAGCCAATTGCAATTGACTGAGAAGACTCAACACCTCCTTAAGACTTTAACTAGACTACCTCTGCAGAGTACTAGATTTGGGCTGCCCTGAATTAGTACTCAGGGTCATCTCTGTGTAGAGCCAGAGCCTGCAGAGATGAAATCTCACTCTCCAACATTACAGTTACTTCTATAATCTTATTAGATCAGCTTTCTTCACCTCTGCACCTCCAGGTCAGACAGATGGCAAAGAACACTGCAACAACCGTATAGGCTTAGAGATGCACTTGTGTGTCTTGAATATAGCACACCTTTTCCAACTCTGCTCAGCACATTCATGTCTGTGACCACTACAGGGAAAGAAAAAAATCTGCATTCTTGTATGTCTATTCCCATTGTTGAGGAACCTGTAATGCAGACAGCCAGAGGACAAAGTGCTCTCACCAACACTGGCACTTGTGTGCTCCACTGTATTAAACTGTTTCATTGGATTATGGTGTAGAACCAATAGGAAATTACTGCCTGGATGGTAATACAAAGAAAATGTTATAAAATGCTAATCAGCACATTTTAATAGATACTTCCCTCCTCAGAGTCCTGAGAAAATACTTTTCTGAACTCTTTTTGGAACATCTCTCTACAACACAAATTATTCAAAAAGCCTAGACATGTTAGCATGCAAAGTAAGTCCCTGGGAGCTCTAAGAGCTCTGCTGCAGGCTTCTGGTCAGATGATCTCTCTTGGAGAAATATTCTTTGTGAGATCTCCTAATGGATTCTCAGAGCCATAAAGTGCTATGTAACACCTATGTTTCTGCCAGCCCACAGTCCCTAGGAGGGGATTCATCTGATCTTTTTTACATTTGGGGTCACTTACTGGACAAGTACAGATCTCAGTCATGCCTGGCACTCCCTACAGAGCACACCAGATATGAAAATTTGTGCAGGTAGGTTATGCACAACTTTGGGTCATCTCCAAGGCTAATTAATGTCCAATAACAAAAAAGAAGTGAGTGCTAGTTGTTCCAATAATGTTATTTAGTCAGCCCTGAAATCCTCCCAGAACACTGCAAGAATATGAAGATTTTAGGATAATATCCCTTCATTTCTGAAATACATCTTTCTGAAGTACATAGAGGTTATTTACCCTGGGGTTTTTTAATCATTTCACTTAAAGGGTTCCTTATACATTCAGTGACAGTGAGCAGCAGATGTCCTCAGAGGTAGGATGCATCCACATGCATGAAGAGTCTTCACTCCACACAGGTGTCCAATACTCCTGTGTACCTCAGAGCTGAAGCACACTAGAATGTTGCTTTTTCTCTCATTTGTGTGGATCAGAAGCAGCTAGTACTAACCAGAGAGAAAGACATCATGTTCAGCCTTCGAAGTGTTCCTCCTTGCAATTAATTGACTTCTTTTCTTTTGTGTTGTGGTTTGATTGTTGGTTCGGTTTTGTTTTGTAAATCAATCTCTTGGATAACAATAGGAAAATAGTGACTTACAGTATCTCTCTCCTTTGAAGTTCTTTTTAGAATACAACTGTGGTGGGAAACAAAAGCATAATTAAAAATTTGACTGTGTTCTGCTGTCATATACTTTAAAAAATACCTTTAAAAATGCAATGACAATTTAATTAAAATGGGGGACTAAAAATTATCTTGCCTCATCAATGTACTTTGAGGAAAAATCTTGCATGAAACCCAAGGCAAAAAAAAGGAAAGCCAGACAATTATTTGATTGAATTTGCAGGGTTATTTCAGCATATACAGTGACTCAGCTGACAGCTAGACTCCATATTTTCATCTGTTGCTATTTTGAATTAATTCTTCTCCATTCTTAGCTCATTTTCCTAGAATGTCTCCTTTGTCTTTCCAGACACAGCAGTGAGAGAATTTAATTGTATGTTCCCCAGTGTTACATCTGTGTTAGAAAATACAGGGTATTGGATGCAACTATTCCCAAATGGTAAAAGTTTAATTTTTCTTATAAGAACACTGATTTTAAAAAGGAGGGTAGGAATCGATTGTTCTTCGTCACAACAAATATTATCTCTTACAAATTCAACTCTATTGGAAACAAATGTCAACTGATACACAACTGATGTCCTGTGGTTGTGCTGCAGTTTCTACAGAAAATTTCAAGAATTACACGTCCAAAATAACCACTACACCTATTCAATATCCATCCTTAGAAATATATATTAAAAAAAAATCCATCACTGCAAAATATTAACTACTAATATAAGGAGAGTCTCAGAATAAGAAAGCAATATATAAGAACCTTTAGATGTCTGTGGAATTGGAATAATAAACGGGGAATAGTATTACTGCATATTCCTTTAGCCTACCCTTACCCCAGAGTTACTTCATAATTTTAGCAGCATTAGTATGTCAATTGTCACTAGAATTTTCTTCTCCAGAAAAAAAAAGGGGTTGATATCAAACTTCTAATTTGGAAATCTTTTGTTATCTACTAAATGTAAAGTATGGATAAATACCACATAATTGCAACCTTATATAATTTTCAGGAAATCCACAGACATCATCCCTCAAAGCTGTGTCCCAAAACTCCCTTAATGATTTCCTCTCAGGTTCTGGGAAAAAAAATAAGTGATTTTAACACCATGTTTTATATTGAAATTAATGAAGCTCTTTGCAACAAATAGCACACTTTACTGGCTTTGTGTTTGCTCGGATATTATTAACCATTGTCACCAATATACACTTGCAAAAAAAGCCAATAATCTGAAATAGAATTTGACAGTACATAATTGGAAATGCAGGTAACAATACAACTGTTTTACAGAAAATGTCCCTTGCTCCTCCTTAAGAAATGGATAATATAAAATTTAGATTCCAGTTGCACCAGTTAAATTGTTGACTTTATAATCTCTGTTCACAATGGAAAATTACATTCCCTTGAAAAAAGAATAATTACCATTTCCGAGCATTTCCCCTAGCTCTTAAGACTTATATCAAACCCTAGCAAAGGACAGAATTGCCATAGCAACTGCCAATCTGCTTTCTTTTTATTGGTGATTTTGTTTTCTCACTCAGAAGCACACATAATAAACCTGTTTCATCAAATGACCAGCCATGGGAGACTGAAGTCAATGCTTTCAGAGAAGACAGTGCTTTTCTAGCAGAGCAAGATGTTGAAAGATGAGAAAACAGCAAATGCAGATGGCAAGTACAATCCAACTACATTGGGAAACTTTCAAGAGTGAATCTTTGGTGTGGTCATTGAAGTATCCAAAACCACACTTGTGCTGCAGAAACATTTCTGTGTATTGCTTTATAAGCTGTACTCTGCATGAGGACATTTCCATTGCACTACTGACCTCTGGCATGTCCCAACACTGGGACTCAGCAAAACCAGAGATGATCTTAACTTCCAACTCAAACCATTCTGTGATTCTGTGATTAGAAAACAGGTTCTTGGCATGGAAGAAGGATCTTCCACTCAGGCAAATTATGCCCATAGAACACAGTAAGTTCTCATTCTCAAACACAATTGAATGGCAAAACCATGTGTAATTTCTGAAAGAAATTAACAATGTAGAAAATAACAAATCGTTAAAAGGAGGCTTTTAGGATTCCTGACATACTCCCTTCTATATTAAATAATAGCTCTGAGAAGGCTATTAAATGATCGAGCTGTACAGTATGTAAATCTTATTCTGCCTTGCTACTAAGAGAACTTTTGATGAAAATATATTCTTAAATTGTACATGTGTTGATCAAAGAAACTGTAAATTCTGAAGGTTCTGACGTTTCCCTAGTGAAAAATCATATTCTTGCTTTGCATCCAAGAAAAAGATTTGCTGGTCATTTATTCAAAGACCACCACTGTCACTCACCAGTCAGAAATAAATTAAACAATTAAACACCAAGAATATTAATGTCTTCACCTGTTGTAAATTCTGTGTAATTTTTCCATGTAGGATACTTTGCAAACTTTTTTGGTTTACTTTCAACCCCCCTACAATCTCACTATCTCCTTTTATTTATATCATATCCAAGAGCATGGGAGCTATAAGTTTGTTCTTGAGAACAGGAAAAATGTGGAACTGCAGAGAAGTATTTCAAAAATATCAGCTGCATATAACATCCTATGATTTAATTGTCCATATCAATCATTCCTGCAAGGCAGCACTGTGTCAGTTGAATTTACAACATATAAAGGATTTCTGTGACCTATTTCTGGTTTTTGGGCTCATGGTAGTAGAATAAGGAGTTAAAAGAGAAATGTTCAATGGCATATTCATCATTTATCTGCAAACAAACTTATCCAGCACAACAGAATAGGTGTGGATCTTTCTCAAGCATGGCCATCCAACCAAGCTTTTGCTATTTCTGTTCATTAAAATCACCAGAATTGTGATACAACTTCCAATTAAGTGCGACAAAATGTCATTAATGACTCTGAAATCCAGTTAAAAAATAGAATAGACTTAAAAACAAGTCCTAGTTTTGTGGCAGTGTGTTTTGTTGTTCGTTGGACATTTTCTGTCTTTCTGTATTTCGTTTCATGTAAAATGGTTTGTTCCATGTACCCCCTCCCTATGTTCGCCCTGTTGGAATGCCCCGAAGTTAGCCTTGCCCCTCTCCCTGCCTGTCATCCCTGGGCCCTACCTCCCCTTCCAGAAAGTTCTCTCTTACTCGGTGGGTGATTGGTGGGAACCCTGACTCCTCCCCGCCCTGCCTCTCCCATTTGTTGTCCCCATGATTGGCAANGAAAAAGCATGAGCATATGCCTAATTCACCAAACATCAGTGGCTGATTCAATAATATCAGGAGGAGAGATGGCTCCTACAGATACTGAAAAGCTTCGCAAAGTAGAAATTTTGTGATACTTGTGCTTTTAATTGCTAATTTTCATTTTTTGTGTAGATGCTGGAATTTCCAGAGGTGAGCTTATGTAGTTGAGACAGTGCTATCTAATACATTTTTTTTAAATGTTGAACACATATAAGATGAAAACCAAGATGTTTTTGACTCCGTAAGGGTCTTAACTTCATACTTCATCGATTTTAGTTCTAAAACACATCAAACTTTAGTTCGTTGTCTTTCAAAAACAGCTGCAAATAACCTTTTCCATCACTTCTCCTTTCTGTTGAAAAAGGGAAAACCAGTCTCTCAATTCACCTTTCTTCAGAAAACAGGTAAAAAAAAATCTAGGAAACAAATTAGTGGCTTGACTGCATCCCTGGTAGCACTGGCAATTATCAGGTGGGTTATTTTGCATTCAAGATTCTTCAATCTTTTGTTTGACTTGGGGTTCTATTTGCTGACTGTTGCCTTGTGATTCTGGACTCCTTCACAAGCTGCAAATATCTCTTCATCTGGAAACATGGAAAAGCTGCTTTTAAGATATCTGTATGTTGATCAAAAATAGCTTTGCAGTTTCTACTGTAACTACTTAGAACACCATTTTTTAGAAAATATATCATGTTCTATGACTTTTTGCCAGGGAGAAGAAATGCTAGTCCTTAGGGGAAGATCCAGAACTTTAATAACATTTACATATAAAAATAAATATCCTAATTCTGTAGTTCCTTAAAGTCACTTGGGAAATAGATGCAGAATTTGTTTCACCAAGACCAAATACTCTTTGCTGAATTATCCCATTGGAAAATCATGTCTACTTGGTACTTTTTTTTTTTTTTAATTAAGTAGTATTTATGGTAACTTTGCAAATCACACTTGTATTTCAGTTAAGATTGTAAATATTTTAGATCAGAGATGAATAATATGCATTATACTTCATTCCTAATTTACATGTAAAAGTACTTGCCAGCTCTCAATGAGGTATTTATTACTCTAGGTAGTACATACACTACTCAATATACCAAGTAACACAGTGTTAGGGGTTTTTTTGTTCAATCTGCCTCTTGCCTAAGTGGATGGCACACTTGAGGTATCTCAGTAAATGCAGAAACAGGACCAAAGTCCATTTCTGTTGCATACAATAGAAAAAAAGACCCCAAACTACCTGGAATAAGCAATTGGACAAAGAGTGCTGTGTATACTACATACAGTTCAAGCGTAGTCTGATATTTGGTAATGGAGAAAGAAAACAGTAACCTTTAAAATCCCTGTTTCTACAGAAGAGAGATGCAATATCCCCTGACACATTGTGCTGTCTCCAGCAAATGCACCTGTCTCTGAAGACCTTGGTGATGGTTTACAGTTCCCAAGATGCCAACTGTCTTGCACCTTGTTCTCACTGAACACGCATTGCTATTCTGGACTGGCACTGCTCAATTAAGTTTGTCCCATGTGTTTTCCACAGAGTCTTTAATGAATGTGGGCTGCCTGAAAGAAAAGCCTTTGGGAGCACAAAGCAAACGCAGGAACAAACTTTTAATCAAAGAATCTAAGTAGGCTCAGAGCTTTGGTTGTGTGAAAGACAGAGGGAGCTGAGGGTTCTCAGCATCCCACAGGAATAAGCAAACACAGTGGAAAGTGAAAAGATTGCAGCCAGAAAGTCAAGATCGCCCATTCTCAAAAATCAGAATTTATAATACATACCATGTAAAGAATGATTCACTAATAATAGCTAATTTGCAAGAAGGAGTTATGTATGTTCTGAAAATAAAACCCTAATTAGACCCATATTAAATTTTGAGATGTGTAGAGCTGTAGTCTGAACTATAGGTTTTAAATGCTAGTTAATGACTTTCTGATATCATTCCCTTAAAATTATACCAGAAGCCACTTTCCGCTCTTAATGTAAAGAGTTTAAAAGAAATTACACTTTGCAAATTCAGACAGAAAGATTATCAATGTAAGGGCAACTCTGGAATTTTCAAAAACGTCTGTCAATTTTTCTGCGAATCAATCATTTAGAGTTGCAGTCAAGCACGTTTTGAATCCCTATTGCTTAACCAATATTTTGCAGTAATTTTCTTAGGCTTAAAATATTCATGTGAGAACATTTTCTACATCTAAACCCCATTTTATGATAGTTTTTACCAAGGAGAAAAGAAAGATCATTTCTTTCTTATCCGAATATGTAATTTAGACAGGAAGGATTGCACACAATGGTGAAAACCTCATAGCCCACCTAGAATAAAATGTAATATCCCCAGGTGATCTTCAGATCTGCAAAACAGTACCAAGAGGTGAGATTTCTGCATCTTTACAGAAGAGTTATTTCACAATAACACTCTGCTGGATAAGATCTATTCAGGGAAGAACACGTTTCCAGATATGGCTCCCAGAAAGGGATATAAATCCACAGCATCATTAATCAAAATACGGAAGTACCCTCAAAATCAAAGGCACTTATTCAACTCTGCCTACTCCAGAGCCAGTCCCCTCTGCAGTACAGAATGAGCCAAGTGTTGGGGCAAATAATTCCTGAGAAACCTTATGGCATGATTCTAGGTTATATCGAGGTCTCTGCACCATCTCATCAACCCATCAAAATAAGCCCTGTGCAAAGCAGAAGGACATGTGTGCACTGCGATGACAGTGATGACAGCTTATGTATGTAATTAAATTATAGTTTAATCAGTTTGTTAACTTTAAGCTGCATAGAAGTTTCAAAATGCAAAGTTGTAATGACGTGGAGCTCAGTTTGTGCCACAAAAAGCACCCAGGATATGAAATGAAGACCTAAAGGGGCATTCTGTGTTGAGCCTGGAAGCAATAGCTAAACAATCTAATTTACATCTAATTTCATTGTGTTCAAAAGACCATCACTGCTGCAACAAAACCCACACAAACTGCTGCATGACAAATGCCCACTTGACCTGGCAAGCAGAATGGTATGGACACTGCAAGTTCTAAGTTTGCATTTAGCAAAGATTTATGGTGGTAAAAAATCCATGTCTGAGGAAGCACTCCGTGCTAAGGGGCCAACTAGTTCTATAGCCAAGATTTTAGCTTCACCTTAGGTATTTAAGCTATCCCAAGATTCATGCTGGTGGAGAGAGGGGAGGGAAAATAGTTTTATGCTTGGCTACCTAATTTAAGATATAATCTGAGGGTAAAATAGACCTTGTACAGGTTATTCTTATAAATAGGTTTATGGTTTTTAAACGACTCACCCACTTCCAGTTCTAATGAAAATGTGAAGACCCTGAACTCCCATTCTGCTCATGTGATAATACCATGAAATAGTCCTTTCATTCCATTTTTATCAACTTGTTGGTTTGGGGCTATTATTGAGTTTTCTGAAAGTCTAGAAGTGGGAACTGGAATCAGGGCTTATTTGTATTCTGTTTTAAAACATTTAAAAATGAATAACATAAAGATTTAATGAACTAATAACAAAATACAGATATCTTGCTGAGAATTGCAGTGTTACACAGCGGCAATTTCTGTAACTTGGATAATTTTAATAAACATATCAAAGAGAGAAAATGAAATAGGTAATATTTTTGATGCTGGATAATTTTTTCTGTTCATATTTATATTTTATTTAATTAATCTGAAGCTCAGAAACTTATAGATACATAATTTTTTTAATATATCATGACAAGTTAAAAAATTAGTGTTCCCTTTCATGTATATTCAGATGTGCTTGACTGCCAGACTTACTGGTTTATTTTTATCATACTTATTTGAAATCCAGCGTCATATGTTGACAGAAAACAATGAAATTTTGAGTACAAAGTCACTTTTCTTGGGATACTGTGAACATGTGCACCTGAAATAAAATTCACTTCCTGTAACAGTTCTAGATCCAACATTTTAAAATGCTGAGCACCGTTTTTTCTTGAGGGGTGTCTCCAAAATGTTGGGGTTTTTTTCCAAAAACTGTGTATAAAAACTGTTTTCCACCCAAGGTCTTTTCTGTTAGCAAGTCACCTCCAGCTTTAAGAAAGCTGTTGGTGTGGGATGTGTTGGACCAGATGCCCTTCCAGAGTCTTCTAACATTAAATATTTTAGGATTTTATTTTAAGGCCAGCCAAGTTCTGACAGAAAACAGCATACCACTAGATACAGTAGCACATAAAAAACCCTCCAAGATATCAACAATTAATGCCTGGAAGGTAAGTTTCTAAGCACTCAGAAAGGCAACTGAGAGGTGATCAGGGTCTGCACTAGAAATGGGCTCAGCTGCATAATTCAGATACAGAATTTTTAAGTCCCAGCAACTGAAAGTCTTTGTTTGGAACTCATTTGTACATACTTGGATTTCAGAATTAGATAATTAAAAGGAATAAAACCTATATGTCTAGTTACAAATAATCAGTTTGAAACCTTTGGTCTACACTTATCTTCCATTGGGATTTTAGGCCCAATTTCACTTAGCTGTCAATTCTCTGTAGTGTCTACTATGCAGCTAAAACTTAAAGCATCAGTTATTATCACCGTGTTCTGAGAACTGCATCACCCATGATTACAAGGTACCACTCTAAGGGGAAGAAAAAAATTCTCCATAGATTCTTGTATTCTGTGGATCAGTGATGACAGATTTGTCTCTCTGGCTCCTGCTTGAAAATACAAATTCAGAAAAATAAGAAAAATTTAAGCCAATTATGAGCAGTAGGACAAAGCCTATTAATTGATGTGTCTGAGAATACTCAGAGATGACAGTGGAAAATTACACCTTACTCTGACTAACCCTACCAAAGAGCAGTAACTAATGATGGGATGCATATATTTTAAAAGCCAGGAGGCCTGAATGTAAATACTTTGAACATCCTCAGCTACTTCTGTGGTAAGTTTCTGTGAATGTTCTAGGTTGGAGACTGCTTCCCTCTTGAATCCCTTATTCTGCTCTTGCTCTTCCCACCAGGGGACACAAAGACTTTTGGAAAATCGCTGTGAATTTTCTAACTGGAACTGAATTCATAGCTCAGAGTGCAGATCAGCTCTCCAGGAAGACATGAATATATTCACCTGTTTTGAGTTTAGGGGATGAAGGCATTGAGCATATTTGCAAATTCTGCTCTTCCATGAGAAAACCGTAACTTAATTTCTGGTCTTTCTGTCCACCTACAGCACAAGGCATTATAATTTAGCTCATTGAGGGCTTTGCTGAAAGACTGCATATTTAAGTGTGTTATGTACTATGAAGACAAATAACTCAGCATGCTACTTTCCAGTTAGTTATTTGCAGTACTTTCTCTTTTCTAGCAATAAAATAGGAAAGTCTAATAAAATTTATTAGTTAGACTGTGAATTTTTATCCCTTGAGAACAAAATGACCCAGCTTCAGGTTGTCTCTATTTTATTGTGACTTTATTCTCTGCCCTCATTCTTAAATAAGAAATTAGTTATAACTAGAATATATAAAGAATGCTATTCCGTAATTAAACTGCCACAGAGAAATTGCTGATGTCTAGGAAACAACTTCACAAGGAGTAATTTCTCTAAATGAAGCCTGCATTTTATAAACAGATTGTTCCCATTTCAGAAGGACTTAGGAAGTCAGAGACTTTAGAAGTATAGTATGGAAGTTCCCAGTTAATGTAATTGTGCCACAACACACTATTCTAAAAATGAAATATTCCGTTCTTTTAAGTACTGCATTCTGAGCTATGAATTTGGTTCTGGTTAGAAAACTCATAGTGACTTTCCCAAACTCTTTGTGTGCCCCATTGGGAAGAACAACACCAGCATTAGGGCTGCAAGATGAAAGCAGTCTCCAATCTAGAACATTGAGGGAAAGTCACTACAGAAGCAGCTAAGGAGCTACAAAGCAGTTGCAATCAGAATTCCTGGCTTTTACACTTGCTGTTGTCAGTGAAGGCAGCACCAGTCAGAAGGGTGCTTGCTGACTTAATGTGGAATAGAACTACCTATTTAGAACCATTTGGTCTCTTCCTTGAAGAAGGAGCTGCAATTTTAATTCTTAATTGTGAAGAGCATAATTTATGCCATTTTGAGTTTTCTGTCATCTTTCCAGTTCATCTTAGCCTCTGACAGGTTTCAGAATTAAGGGGTTTTACTAGAAAACATTCTTTTTATGCTCTGGCTTTTATTTCCATTTATTTATGACTATGTTTTCTACAGTTTTATTATCAACTCTTGAAGAATATCCTGAGCTATCAGGCACTGTGTAGCTGGACTCTGTCCTATGCTCAAAAGCCATGATAGTAAGGAGCACTCTGAAACTCATTACACATTCTACAATTCACCTTGATTTTTATTTCTGCATCTACCAACTCCTAGAAGTTTACTGGGTTTAATGACCTCCTCTTTACAATTTGTCTATATATGATCTCTACCTGGGCCCAGATATTAACAATTTCAGAATCTGTTTTAAAACCCTCCTCCCTCACTATTTTTTAAAATTTGTTATCTTTTCATCCTCTATTTTCCCTTTATTTTCCTGGGTTTTTTTCTCTTCTTCATTGTCATGAATACCTAGTAACTCCATTCAGTTCAGTGAATTTAAATTTTTCTACATGCAAATCAAAATCATACTCTCATAAATCTTACTTTGATACAACTTTAAATTAATGACCATCCTGCTGTGTGTCCACGTTTTTCTGCCCTGCAGCGAACATAACTTTAGTTCATGGGCTCTCCATGAGCATGGAATAGTTCATCCAGCAAAAAAATAAAAGTAATAAGTAATTCAAATTCAAATACTGGTCGCAGCCATTATATATCATAAGGAATTTTGTGTCTGGAAAGGAGTGAACTGACTGATCCAATATTTCCACCCCTGACTCATGTCAGGGAATACTCAAAAACAATTGTTCTCCTTTTCTGAAGTATAATTTATATTTTTTGAGAAAGAATAAAAAAACACGGTGAAATTAAAATAAACAGTGCTATAAAATATAGTGCTAGGAAACATGGAAGTAAGAAGTATTATTTCTACGGCACAAAATGATGCACAGTGAAAGAACAGATCTCTTTGTTATCTTTCAGAATGTCTTGCACTTTTTTTGTCTTATGAAGAAACAGATTGCCAGTTTGTGTAATTACTGATCAATTCCAGGAGCCTACCAGTTACCGTAGAAGGAGGACTCTGGCTGCTAATGGCAAGTTCCTGACTGGATTAATTTTGCAGCAGTTTCTATTGACATTTTTATTGGCCTCATGCTAGAGATGTGTTCTCAGCAATGGCAATTAGCACTGCTCTTCTTTTAGGTGAACACAACTATATAATTTCTGGTATTCTAGTGCAGATATCCCTGCACAGTGTTGCTTTATGCTGCATAGCTGCAGCCTTCTGGCCTGGACAAATGCTGAATCTTTTTATCACACACTACACTTTTCAGATGACTCTGAAATTTATTACTAATATGAGACTGTAATAAGGATAAAAGCATCCAGAGCAGATGGATACTAAAAGAAAAGAAGCTCCTGTCTGTAAAGGCTTTGAAAAATACCACAGAAGAGAAATGAAATTATAATATATGGATTAATAAGGAGCCATCATATACTCCCCTATATAAACACATGCACAAAGACATATACACACACATGAAAAGCTTTTCAAAATAATTTTTCAGAGATCTTTCTGACCACATGCTAAAAATAAAAGCAAATAAATATAGATTAGCAGCTCCAGGAGGTAAAGCCAAAGGCAATAGATTAAAGAAGTGCTGGTGCTCTCTTATTGCATCCTTGAAAATCTGGAGCCTTTGAACAGTAATGGTTTTAAAATAGCATTGAAATAAAATGAATTTTTTTAAAAAGTCGTCCAGAGGAGGGCTACAAAGATGATGAAGGGCCTTGAGGGGAAGCCTCATGAGGAGCTGCTGAGGTCACTTGATCTGTTCAGCCTGGAGAAGAGGAGACTGAGGCAAGACCTCATTGCAGTCACAAATTCCTCTTGAAGGAAGGAGGAGGGGCAGGCACAGATCGCTGCTCTGTGGTGACCAGTGACAGGACCTGAGGGAATGGCCTGAAGTTGTGTCAGGGGATGTTTAGGTTGGATATCAGGAAAAGGTTCCTCACCCAGAGGGTGGCTGGGCAGTGGAACAGGCTCCCCAGGGCAGTGGTCACAGCACCAAACCTGGCAGAGTTCAAGCAGCATCTGGACAATGCTCTCGGGTACATGGTGTGACTGTTGAGGTGTCCTGCACAGGGCCATAGTTGGATGATATTTTAAAGAAATAGATTAAAACAGAACAAATAAAACCAATAAAGAAATGCAGTGCCTGCTTGAACAAGGCAGCTGTAATATCACAGCTAAGGATGATGTTTTTACCATGTATTAGGGTTACATTAGCACCTTTTTTAATACATTGAGCAGTTTCAGGGAATTTGTTGTCTTTCACTAGCTCTGCATAGACAGCTGTCTGCCATCAGAAAATCCTTTATATCTGACAGGTTTCACAAGCATACTGAGACTCCAGCTGAAGTGCATTATAATGGTCAAAACAGCAGTCCTACCCTGCATTGGTTCTGGGCACAAAAGATTTCCAGTTCTTTTCTTCTCGAAGCTCTAAAGTTACAGTATAAGAAAAAAAAAATCCACAAAACCCCGAGAAACTTCCAGATAAAAAGAAAAGCATAGCTATCTTTCTGGATTTTGGTATGCTAGCAAGAGAAAGAAAAATCCATCACTTTCCACTGGAAAAAGAGGTGGGCTTCTCACCCAGTGGGTCACAGGTCTACATGTGACCTTTTTACAGGGCAATCAAATACAAAATAAACCACACTTTTATCTCTTTTTCCCCTTGGATGTTTTTCCACTGTTCACTTGCTGTATCTTCCAGCAAAATTACTGTTAAACAGATGACAGTTTTAAATGTCTCTCCATAAAAAGCCAGCAAAGCCCATCACCACATCTCCATAGGTTTTAAATTATTTGGAGTTTATCGTCAAAACTGCATTTTCCAGTTCAGTGAATCCTTTTGATGACTATTGCTCCAACATCCTTGTTTGCCATTACCAAATGGAAAGTCACCATATGACTCATAATAACCTGCATTTAATTGCAAAGATATGACTTTGGTCCAAATGGATAGCATGGGAGGGTGGGGCAGGGAGGTTATTCCCTATCTCTAAAGCAATGATAAGATTTCTTTGAAATATTTTCAAATCATGTTCATCCCAGTTCTGAAAGTCCTTATTAGATTTCCTCCAATCTAAAATATTCCTGGGGGTTCTCTCTTGTGATGTTATTGCTTAATAAATGGTGTGGAAACTTGGAATCTTTCATAAAAGCTCCAACAACATGAAAATAGTTTCCATAATGAATAGATTTTAATCTCCAACTCCCTCTGTAGAAATGTTTTAATCATGAAAGACAGAATGGAGTTCTCCTGGGGCTGTTATTTAAAATACTAAAGAAAAATATTTCCATCTATTATGCAATTGTGAAATATGGCTTGGTGCTTTGTTTACAACAGGCAAGCAGATGTTTATTTTATTGAAAGGATTGACTGGCATCTTGCATGGTTTTTTGAGAGGCAGTGTATTTGTGCCTTATGAAATCCTCATATTTATGATAATCTGAACAATTATATTGTTCTGAGTCTATATCTTGATATTATTTGTAAGGAAATATTGAGTATTTGGACTAAGAAAGAACCCTTCCATATAATATTCCTCACATGTATTGGAAGCAAATGAATAGCAATATATAAAATACATTATATATAAATAGCAATATTCCGTCAAAAACAGTATTCTCCCATAGGTTTATGTAATTGCTGTCTCCAGAGTGAGGATAGGGAGGATTGGGCACAAGGGTGGATTTCTCATTTTCCAAGTCCACATTTTGAAACACTGAAAACAGAAAGAATATATAAAGGAGACCAAGTTTGCAGATACTGCTAAACATCCAAATGACATGGATCTTGACTCTACCTACAACAACAAAATTTCATTCCAGCTGTGCATCCTGCATTTATTAGCAATTAACACCATTTTGATTTAATTTCTAGCTTCTTCTATTCCTTCTTACATATGCAACATGTACCACACAAGCATTTGAACTTAATCTTCTCGTGCAAGTAATAAATATGGATGTGATGGGAGGTTCATGACTCCATAGACAAAAAATCCTCTGAGATTTGATTTTATGTATAATTAGGTAATGAAAATATTACTAAAATCAAGCAAAAAAATTCATTACTACTCTAATGTTAGATGCACAAGAGGGGAAAGAATAATAATAGCCTTATTGACACATGGAAGTCCCTGTGATCACAAAATCCCAGAAAGTTCATTAATACCAAGCAGTTTACTAGGTGATAATTTTATTAAACTATAGATGGCCTTGCATGGGAAGAAGTAAATTTACTGGAATCTTAACTTAAACCAAGTAGTCAATATAGCCTGTAGTTTGGGTGAATTTTATTTTTCATGTCAGAACAATTTACCCTGAATATAGCAACATATTTTATTTCAAGGAATTGTTTAAAAAGTTTTCAAGATCCTCGTGAATCAATCTACAAACAGACTGAAACATAGGATAAGCAAGAACAAAAAAAAGGGGAACAGATTCAATTTACAATGAAAACCAAATACCTGCTTGGGGAAAAAACTTAATAACTTGGAAAACTTTTATTCAAAGCTTCAAATTAAAATATTTTTGTATCATTAATTAAAAGCTTAGTAAGAGCAAAAGCTTTCCAAAGTAGTGCAAATAAGTCAAATTTTAAAAGGTCAGGTTTTCTAACTTTAGTTTTCTGATTTTAGTAAGAAAACCATCAAATGCCAAGAGCAATAAAGGATTTGGTACATTACTAAAGATATTTCAAGTGTAGGGGTACACATATACTGCAAATGACTCAAGATTGAAATGGCATCCACTAAGCCAGAAATCATGCAATACTATCATATTTCAGGAATGTTTATATCTGTTTCTCTATTTGTAGGGTCTATTTAAAGGGGCTTTCTAAAATTTATGAACATTTTCTCATTTATTTTCTCCTTGAAAGTACATTTTGTTATTCAAATACATCATTATATTTTAGTGCTTCCCCTTATGGAAGGGATTTTTACAATGCCATTTAGAAAAAACATCAATTTTCCATGGTGTCTTATCCTTTAGAATTGCCAACTAAAGTTCATCTAAAAATAAAGGGTTACATTAGGCATAATTTAAAAGCCCATAGGGAAAAAAAAAAAAAAAAAGGTCATTTTTTAATAAGAGGAACATGGTTTTAATAATAATGTATGTGGAGGTTTTATTTCTTTTAGCTTGCACAAGGCTTTCCCGTTGGGGTGTCATATTGATCTCCTAACTCCTGCCAATGTGCTACATGTTACCACACTGACAAAGAAGGCAGCAGGATAAAATGCTCAGGAACCTTTGAATGAGCCATTCTGAAGAGCTCCACCAGCACCCATTATAATGAAGCAATTGGATGTTATGAGGATCATATTAAATTGAAGGTAGAAAAGTGCAAGGCAGTGCACCTTGGAAAGGACAATTTAAACTACTCATATGCACTGATAACTTCTAAATTAGTTATAAGATTCCAGTGGGGGAAAAAAAAAAAAGAGAGGAAAAAAAAGGAGTCACCAAGGAGAACTGAATAAAGACATTTGTTCAGTATTCAGCCAGTACCTAAAAATCATGCTAACACATTAGGTCTCATTAAGAGGGAAATACAGATATAAACCTATAATGCTAATATCAAAATCATGGGTGTATCCTCACTTCCAGTATTACATGCAGGTGTAGAATTTTATCCCCAAAAACCCCAATACAATAGAAAGAGAATTTAAAAAAAAAAATTACTATGCCTCATAGACAGGTAAAGACTGTCACAGGACCTTTTGATGCCTTAAGCTTTAATTTTCATATTTGCAGATTCTGCGCTGCTTAGGGATGTAGTTCTGAGCCTCATATTAAGTGCCAGTAAGCTCTCTTCACAGCGTAGGTAGACAAAACAAATCCTTCTCCTGCTAAGAACCAAGGACAACTTTCAGCCCAACAGCATAAACAATGGTGGGCTGGAGGGAGGAACAAGAACCTGATGCTGTAATTGGACAATTAAACCCCAATATGCAAATGAACCAAAACTTAAAAAAATATAAGATCTCATGACTGGTCAGCCATTTTTGTGACTATTCTTAGTCCACCCTGGGTGTAGCCTTGGTCACGCTCCTGTCCTGCCCAAGGTGGATCCCGGAGGCCTTTCAAGAAATACCTATTTTATTCTCTAGCTCTGTCCAGTCTCTGTTTCAGGTCAGCCTTCCAAGGCATTATTTCTCAACAATAAGAATCTCAAAAGAAAATAGAAGTAGAGGTAGAGAAAAATAAGACTCTAAAGTGTTTCCTGCTGTTTATAGGAATATTCAAATGGAAGTGCCTGGTTCTGGCCAGGACAGGGTTCATTTTTGCAGTAGCCAGGAGTGGGCCATGGCTAGGACACTGAGACTATTCTATACCACCTCATGTCATTGCCAGGGGTGAGGGGAAGGAACTGTCTTCCAGGTGCAAGGGGTTCCATCCAGTCAAGAAAATAATGGATAGATGGGGGTACCAGGATAGCAGGGTGCTGGTCCCAAGCTGGAGAAAGCAGTGGAGTGGCTCTGGATGCAGCTGGGTCAGGTTGGGCTCAATGAGCATTTTGCATGTGAACCACTTTCTCTCCTGTACACTTTTGTTATTAATATGGTGGCTTTTACTGTTAATTTTCTTATCTCATTGCCATTTCCAGTAAATTGTTCTTATCTCAACCCGTGATCTTTGCCTTTTGTACCTCCAATTCTCAACTCCATCTCACTGCAGTGGGAAGGGGGCAGGAAACATGGGAGAGAAAGCAGCAATGTGGTTTTGAAAAGTCTCAGTGGGGCACTGAACTGGGGCGTACCATTCCTAACATGAAACCAAAACCCAAAGAGGTTTTCATTGTGTGTAAAGAACCTGTGTAGGAAGGAGGGAAAAAAAAAAATAGAAGAAGTGACTATGCCAGAAAAACAGAAAAGATGACATGAAGGCACACCATCAGACCTTCTGCTACCCCTCAAATCTTAGACATCAAAAAATACTGAGTCCATTCCTCAGCCCCGAAAATGAAGGTCTATATTTCATCCTTGTCTGTGACTTGCACTGTACAGCCATCCTGGGGGCATTAACATGAGGCCAGTGGTGGTTTAGGCCAAAGAGGTTCAACCCTCCCACCAAAGCAAAGAAAGACAGAAGATTTCTTTGCTCCTAGTTCTGCAGAATCTAGCACCTTTGGGTAAGGCCATGGTTTGGACATTCAAAACCCATGACATTCAGATAAAATTTGACCACAGGCAGTATATTAAGTTATCAAATCTTCAAAAAAGGTCCAGTTAGTATACTGCACAATGTCCAAATAAATACCATACAATTCCCAATATTTTAAATACTTATAAACACACAGTGTTAACTAGCACAAGAAGATATTGCAAAAGCAGTCTCACAAAGCTTTAGAAAACAACCATGATGAACCAATAAGTAATCAGGAATTGCTACTTCTGTACTACCATGGATCAGCACATCCTGTCCCACAAGCCACTTCTCACACAACTGGCATCTTTTTCCTAGGCAAAGCAACACATTACAGAAAATAAAACACAGCATGTTTCAGTATGCACCATAGCATGCTTCTGTGCCAGTAAGAAACTGCTACCCAACTGTGACATTTCCCTCATCACTCTTTGGGGTACTCTTAAGAAAGCAGAGTGCCAGGTACACCATAAAAGCCTCAGAAGATAAGGTTAACCAAAAATAGGTCCTTTTCTAGCATGGATTATTTTCACAATCACCTAAAGAAAGCTACAAAAATAATTTCTACTCAATCGCTTCCAAAGAAAACAACTGAATTATAACAGATCACAACCAGTAAAGTCTTTAAATAAAACTAAGATTTGAAAATAAACGTTGATACAGCTAGGTATTCTCATCTTAACTTCTTTACTATGGTTTTTGGTTTTTATTACCCATTATATCTGAAGTTACATCCTGGAAGTGACAGTGTTCCATGTTATTTTGGGCTGAATGGGAGAATGTGAATGTCTTGATTATAATTCCCTTCTGGAATTTATTTGTGTTGACTGCTGACCAAGCTGTCTGAATCCTAACAATAGAAAGGCAGGAATTACTTAGTCACTGTCTCTTTTCTTCTGTGTCTGTTTCAACTCCAGACATCTCTGCATACACTGAAGATGAAAGGATGTGATTATTTTCCTGTCTGGATACAAGCTCATAGTTGGTACAATATTTCTTTCCTATGTAGACAGATGGGTAGTCGATCTGTTTTACAAGGAAAAATAAGCAGCAAATGTCAGACTCATGCAAATATTATCAATATTGGATTTTAAAAACTCCAAACGCAACAACCACAATAAGAAAAATTTGCTGGGAAGATGACGCGCAAACTCTCCTCTCTGTTGCAATTATGGTCTTGCATCAATGGGTTTTTGTAAATTGCAGCTTGGGCTCCAGTCACTTCTGTACTACTACTACTACTACTACTACTACTACTTTATAATTGTTTTCCCAGGATTCTTCATTCTCTCCTTTCCTTTGTTTGAAGGTTTCCTGTTCAAAAGGATTTACTTCACTGAAGTGAATATCAACAAAAGAGTGACTATAAGAACTGAAGTTCATATGAGCAAAAGAGACTGTAAACAAAGAAAATATTAATTGTGGTGGCACTGTGCTTATTCTATTGCCAGGGAAGAAACAGCATCTAGGGGAAGTTGCCTCTGAACAACATAGATGCCACATAGACAACATCTGTTTATTTCTTTCTACTTTGCAAACATTTGCTTTTGGGAACCTTTCATCAAGTTACTTTATCTCAAGTTTTTCTGAACTTGTAACTTTAAGAGGTAAAGAAAGGAAAATAGTAGTTTGTGGAGAAGTGAAAACAACATCACTGAAGTTTGAATTTTGGTTTATTTATTTTGACAAATCAACCTCTTGATATTTAATATTACAGCTTTCAATATTTCTCAAAAAACTATCTTAATTCTTATTTACTTTGCTGGCAACCTGGCTAGCAAATCGTTTGTGTTGCCTCTAGGCTGGTATAAAATGCTGACAGAGAATGCTCTCAACTTCTATTGTGTCAAGAATTAGAGTACATTTGATCTGTGTGAAGCCAAAGAGAACTTTCAGTAGCTCTACTACTTGGCTGACCAGGGAAAGAAACATCAGGATTAGCTCAGAAAGCAGACAGTCATCTGTGTTGACAGGAAAGCTGACTTGAAAGGCTAAGCTGGAACATATTTTCAAAACATCTCTCTGTTTCTGTGGGAAACTGATGCTATTGCACCCATGTTTTTACTATCAATCAATGATTGCCTCAATCTTCTAGTATCATTCTTTTTAAAAGTATTAAAATTCTGAGTGTTGGCTAGCAGAGAATGAAAAATAAAAACTTCACTCAACTTTAACTAGTTTT
Source organism: Pycnonotus jocosus (assembly GCA_013400435.1). Taxonomy (NCBI): domain Eukaryota; kingdom Metazoa; phylum Chordata; class Aves; order Passeriformes; family Pycnonotidae; genus Pycnonotus; species Pycnonotus jocosus. The sequence goes on along the minus strand of VWYP01018321.1, from coordinate 3,530 downwards.
CCTACAATAAGCTTTCTTCTAGCTGGTAAATTACTATCTTGACCAGACAAATATTTTTATAGACAGATTCAGTTGCAGTTACAGGAATGAGGTGGCAAAATCTAGAAGAGATGCAAATAGAAGTGATAATGCACATCAACCCAATGGTAATATCGTATTTCTGAACTTATATCAAAACCTTAGGAGTATAATGATACTTTCAGGCAAATTCAATGGCACTTTATTAATTTCAATGGAATTGTACCCACATACAAGAATAGCAAATCTGATCTTTCCATTTCTCTTGTCAGCATTTTTCAGTTTGTAGGAGAAAACTATAACTTTTTCTGACAGCTGGAAAACAAGGCTAGAAAATTAAAACTGGGTTGATTTCCCCACTCTTTGCTTGCTGAATAAATGCCGAGAAATCTAGAGAGATGGGAAGTTCCCTGCCATTACAACTTTTAACTGCAAAATGTCTGGCCTCCTAAATGTATTTAGTGAGTGAATTACTAACTGCAGATTTATTATCTGTGCTCTGCAGTAGGAACTATTAGATCATCCAAATGCTCATTTTGATTCCACAGTCTATGCAGCTAATCCTGGAAGCAAGCCAACAAGTAGTTACACACATTTCCAAGACACCCTTGTATGTAATTTTCGAATGTCTTCTTATGCTTTACTATTCTTAATGACCAGATCAGCTGAGCTACTAGCTAATAGAAGACTGTCTTGGAATACCTACTTGGTCACCAGAATTTGGCAGCTTTCAAATGACTTCCTTGGGGAGGAATAACTGATAATGGAAGCACAAGTAGCTTTAGTGCTACCCTTATTTGTATCCAAAGGAGTGTAAACTCCTGTTTCCCTGAACCCCAGTGAGTAATTCCATGCCTTACTGCAGTCAGTACTCAGCCCAAGACTGTCTCCCTTAATTTTTTAAAGGTCATTGTGACTTTGGCTTCTTCGGTTTTAATTTGTCTGCATTTCCTTTTCGTTCTCTCCTTTCTCCAGTCAATCCTAGTTCCTGCATATTTTATCATTTCTCAGGAAAAGGCATTAGCCAAAGTGGTTTCTGCTCATTCTTATCTGAGCCTATGTTCTCCTTTTCCTATTTTTTCTATGGCTAAACAAAAGTGAATTAACTGTTCCTTCATTTACACTGCATTGAAAGGAAGCTTCTTTGCATAACACCTTCAACCCAAAATGTAGTAAGAGCTATTGTTTTACACACAAATACTATTCTATTAAAGTTTTCTTTTCAAAAGTCCTTTATAACATATATTATAACATATATTTTGCACATACTATATTTTGGAACTGATTGGTGACTGATGGAATTAAGTAGTCACCATTGTCAGAGTTTGTATAAGCATATGGTCTTATTTATAAAAATTCCATCAAAGCCTTGCTTCTAGCATTAGGATGCTGTATAACACTTCAGCTTTGTAGGACATGGCTTCTACTAATGATATTTTTCTGGATTAAGAAGCAGAGTTATGAAAGGTCAACGTACAGAGCAACCTGCAAGTATGAATTTACACTGTGTGATCCATGCTGCACAATATGGATTTCACCAAAGACCAACCCTGCATTGCAGAAGAGCCAGGCAGAATGAAAACTATCAACACAAATATGACTCTAAAAAGTGATTTGTAGAAATGGACAAGAAAATTATCATCCTTATTAGTCAGTATGCTTCCCTCTTTCTCCCAAAACAACTGTGGGCAAATGCTACTTCAAAAATAATTCTAATAGGACTTTTCAATGAAGGCAGGATGAAAAAACTATTTTATTCGTTGCTAATTTAATTCAGGTAAGTTACACATTATTGTAAGATGGGGTTCAAACAAAAGCACTTTGAAGTTCTTCAAAGCTTGTCTGTTTAAACTTCTAAATACATCCACCACAAAACACATAGCATGATTGTACTTAAAAAGAATGTAAGAGGTTTATAATGCATTCATTGTTAATGCAAATTAACACCACCACATAACAGCATGTAGCATTTCCATACACTGTGATGTTTTTTCAACAGAATAGCTTCTGCTAAAATTATTACTATCTTCAAAGTGTCATCTTCTTACCCAATAATCATTGGAGGCAAATCTGCTGTTATTTCAGGTACACAGATTGTACTTTTCACATTACAAAAACATTCACAGAAAAAGATTGTGTTCTGAATATAGTCATAGAGTTATTCTTTTTAAAACAGTGACATCAATAGAAGTTATAGAAAGCATAGGCCTGAATCTTCAGGCCCCTTACAAAAATTTTACGAAACTGGTAACACCTAGTGTGTCATACATATGGCTAGGTTTCTAAATGTTCATAAAGGTATGTATCAATAGCTATATTTTTGAATTTGGAAAGAATATATAACCAGCTGTCCAAGTTATACTGAATTGGAAAAGCATGCAAATATTGAATGCTTCACAATTAAAATATAGCTAATGTTTTCAACATTCAAATAGATAGTTTTGTTATTGAATACCAGTTCTGCGATGGCTTATAGAAATCAATAACTTTATTTCTACCACTTGATCATATCTCAGAATGACAATATATCTCAACTGCAACAGCTACTATAATTTTCAGTATTTTGGAAAATATCCCTGTATTTGAAGGCAAGCAGGAACAGCAGAAATCAAGTAAAGAAGTTCAGCAGTCTGCTACATCAGCTCTGAGTATACAGCAGTCATAAATTTATGTTCCTAAATTTTATTTTTGGAAAACAGATACTAGGAGGATACAACAGAAACCATAAAAAGTGAAACACCTCCAGATTAGTCCAACATCAGAAAATGAAAGTGACAGTCTCACACAGCAGACAGAAACTGAAAATACCCTCAAGCCAATTGCACAAGAACTAAAAACAACTTGTCTGGCTCAAAGAAACCTGATTTCCCCGAAGGAAATTGCAATGCAGAAGCAAGGAGAGCTGGAAAAGACAAAACCTCAAACAAGCTTCATTGTCAAACCTTTCAAGAAATCTCAACTACATCTTCACCTGGCAGGATCTTTAGTTTAACCAGTCAAAAGTGATCTCACCTAAATAAAGGCTAAATAAAAAGTTATACAGGTTTTTTACACTGACAATGTTCTTCAGAAGATCCTGCTAAATAAAATACTTGTGAACCACTGAAAAGAATTACAGCCAAATTCATCTAGAAATAAAATTATACATTCAGGCTTACGAAAATATAGATGACAAGATGATGCACAAGATATTTTAAGTATCTGACTTTTCTGGAACGAAGAGTGAGGAAATTCAAAATTATCTTGGTTTTCCAGCCAAGGAACTACTTGGAGAAACAAAGCAGAGAAATGAAAATGAACACCATGATGGCAACATATTCATGTCTGGTTTCCTGCAGAACCTTTGAGAGTAAATGAGTAACTGGCATCCTTCAGTCACTGTTCATTCCCCCCAGTTGACATTACTTCATTGTGACTTGGGTATGTGTTGCACCTATGAGAAATTAAGTTGTGATTTGTGTCCATAAAATAGCATGTGTGTCTGTGGGAAATGTGGACAGAGACCATGGGAT
>VWYP01018320.1:14808-100424 GCA_013400435.1 Pycnonotus jocosus | reverse complement strand
GCATCTAACTGGGCTTCCTTTCACCAGCTGTGATTGTCAGGTAAACAGACCAAGGGGAAAATAGAGACATCTGTGCCTGGCAATGGCAGAGCTCCCCTGGCCCGTAAACCCACTGGGAGTCACATTTACTGGGCTGTGCTGGGCGCTAACGAATGAGAGCAGTGTCTCTGCCTCTGGCCCGACACCATCTTCTTCAAACTGCACTTCTGAATTTAATTAGTTCTTAGGAGCCTATTTTTGTGTTCTACACACAGCTGTGGAGCACAAGGAGCCGTGTGGTTTCTGTGACCTTTTGTTGCTCCTCACGGCGCTCTCTCTGATGCTGCTGCCTCTCAGCCGCTCCTTCTACCCCATCGTGTTATCACGTGCAGCATTCACATTCCTGAAAAACACAGCTTGGGATGCAGACATGATTCATGTGTTTCACACAGTCTTCTGTTCCTTCAGTACCAGTCAGAAAACCATAAGGCTTCTTTCCAGTCCCAGTAGCTGACTGGGACTTAGCTGGTGCTGTCCATGGCCTGGAAACCCCTGCTGATCTCCAGAGATGTGAGCAGCCCTCACTCCTCACACAGACCCCTATGAGACAGGCTTTGACCTGGGTGTTGGCAGATCCGAGGATGTGACACATCCTGTGAGCTCTGTTCTGAAATCCCCTACTGCAGTCACTGGGTGAGGAAATTCTGGTCATCAGAGCCAGGGTGGAAATTAGGGGTGAGCCTCAAGGCTGCCCTAATCTGCTCTAATTTGACCTCCAGTGTGCAGCAACAAGGGGCACAGCAAAGCAGGTGTCGATTCTGGTCTCTTGTAATCAGATTCTATTTGGCTTTGTTTAAATGTGTCATGAAAAAACAATGTTCTTGTGAAGCTAAATCATGAAGATAAATTCCTCTAACTTTTAAAACAAAATTTCCTTATTTACCGAGACAAGAGGAGTAATTTAAACTTTAAGTTTTAATTAATTATTTTTTCTATTAAGAGATTGGATAAAGAAAGATTCTGTATGGCTCAAGATTACATGCCAATGAGGACACTTGCAATTTAGAACCTGCAATGAAGATGCAAAGTTAAAAAATCTACTTTTTATGCTAATTGTCAGGCTTATAGAATTATTTGGATTTCCTAAGTTCATTTGCATGTCCAATAGTTACTAGGATCATTTACTGGCAAGATTATTACAGGCAGCAGCACCTCGATAATTCTCTGCAGCTTCCATCCTCTTCCATAAAAATCCTTGGTCCTGCCACTGAAAACTAGCATTTTCCCAAATAGAAATACAGCAGCTCTACTCTCACAAAGTGTAGTAATACATATTCTGTTTGGTGATTAGCTGAAAGTTGCAAGCTATTATTTTTTTAAATTTTGTTTAATGAGGAGAGAAAATAACCATAAGTGTATTGTTTAGGCTCCTAAGCCACCTCACACTCTGAAGGGTATACCTGGGCATAAGGGTATAGAAGAGGTTCTTAGTCCCCTAGGATTTAGCATTAACTTCCAGGCACTTGCCAGCAGTGAAGTGCTAATTTAAAGCCTTTTGATTTGGCACAATTCTCTTCAACATGCGGAGGCGAGCGCAGAAAGAAAGAGCGCCAGCCCCCTTGGAAGGGACAGCGTTCCAGCACCAACAAAGCCTCATTGTTCTCCTGCCCAGAGAGCCTGGAAGCTGTGGTGACCCCAAAGCAGTCCCTTTGGAAAGGGAGGACTGCTTTGCAATAATAATTATTCCTAGAGTTCAAAAGACTAAGCCGTTCCCCGAAAGAAATCAAATGATTAAAAATTCGCACAACAGCTGGCCGGGGTTGAATGAAGACGTCAATTACACTGATAAGGAAGAAAGAAATGGTGCCTTCAAATGCTTCAAAGGAACAGCTATGTATAAATGTGTTTGGGCTTTGTTAAAATAGATCTACAGTGCCATGATCGGCCTAATTAATGTTTCTCTTTTGTGTGGCATTCCTGCCTTAAATGCTTTCAGTTACTCGAATAACCACAGATTCCTCTGAGTGAATAAACCCTCCTGTTACCTTTTCAAAGTGCCTGAAAGAGTGATCTAAAACATTGCTTGATCCTCTCTGTCCTTCTCAGCCAGATCAGCTGTTCACAGACAGATCAGTGTGTTGTGCTTACTTTATGAGCAGCAAGAATAGGCTCATCCACGTTTTCCCTGAGGAGAAGACACAACTTATTTATTTGGTTATACAACAGACCTTCCCTCCTGTAGTTAAAGGCATGGTCCATGCTCCACTTCGTGGGCACAAAACTTGGCCAGAATGCTCAAGATGCAGCTGAAACCTGAAATAAAGGATGGCTTTCTGAACACAATTTAAAATAAAACAGCAAAAAACCATCAAAAGTCTGGTTTTGTTTGTTGTTTTTTTTTTTCCTCGTAAGACTATGATCCTTCAATCAATGAATGTGTGAAGTGTGCATTTCCAGTAAGAATTAAAATTGATCTTGTGTTTCTTACCACAGCTTACAACTCTGAATGTGGCAAAGTTGCTACACAGAATCCATTGAATCACCAGCACTCATGCACTGAGGTCAAAGCTGTGCATGAGAAAGGGGAAAAGGAACTCTTCAGGCTATTTAGACAAAGTGTTCCACATATTAACACTCTTCCCCTGATCTGTGTGGGCTTTGTCTGTGACACAGAATGGGGTTAACAGCAGCCCCCACCCTTGCAGGACCATGCAGTTACTCAAGGGTGAGTGATTTTTGTGCAAGAGCATTTCCAAGTGTAAAGCTCAGGAAACATGAATGGTATATGATACCCCAAAGAAACTGGGTTCTCAGTGTCACTTCAGAGAAGATTTATTTGGGTTTGTTTGTTGTTTTTTTTTCTTTTGTAGAAGAGCACTGGCTTTGAGAAGTCTCATGTCTTGCAGCTCAGGTAAAGGGGACTCTACATTGAATATATATATGGATTCTCTGCAGCCTTGACTTCTCAAATGAGAAACCAATCTTCAAATCATACATGCAGTTCTCAGCTGGCAAATGGTAAATTATGCTCTCGTCTAATATAATCCAGTTGAGATTTTGTGTTTTAGTTGGTTTTTTTTTCTTAGTGCATTTTCACAGATGAATGATCTTGCCAATGAAGTCCCCTTCCAGAGGGAAACTCTTTGCCTTCCGTGGGTTATCTATATATTTTATTGACTCAGACATTTTCTTTTAAAAGTGTGATGTTGGGAAATGTTAAAATGTCTCTTAGTCTCTTTTCCCTCCTTTTGGCTTCTTCACTTCTGCATATAAAATTCCCAAAAAGATGGCTGTGCAGTTCCAAGCTGTGCTTGCATCCAGCTAGATGGAATAGGTATAAAAAATAAAAAGGGCTAGAGGCTGAAGCTCAAGACCTTTGGGAGTCATGATCTCTCCAGGTCTCACAAACCCAGCTGTTACCACTGTCCTCGGTCATCCTGAATTGCTCATGTCTTTTTTGGTGCACCCACAGAATGGGCAGTGAACAAATTCTCATCACTGATGTGATGAAATGTGGGACAGAACAGCAGAGCCTACTCCTAAAACCTGTCTGTGAGTTTCACTGAGCTCATGAAGTTAATAGCAAACAGGTAATCCTTCAAATGGCCATGTCTTCACAGCACTGCTGTCTGGATTTCTTTCTCTTTTGTTTTCTTTTCAAAATGCACTGTGAGTGCCATATGCTTTTCTGGGCTGGTACCAATATCCAGAGCTTTCACCATCACTGTCATTGCCATCATTCAACAGACAATATCATTTCTGGATCGTGTTCTTCCACTCCCTGCTGGGAAAATGACTTTTTGAATTTTATTCATGTTGTTATTCGTCTTGGGAAGTATCTGTTCCTGAAAGAAAATGTGGTCTCAAGAAACAGTGACAGACATTCAGGTCTTATACCCATCAAATGACAGGTAAAATATGTGGGTTTTTTCTTATTTTTCACCTTCTTCTTTCGTGCACTTGTTACAAAGATGCTAAATATCAGAAGTACCTTGTGCCCAAGCCTTGCTAGCCAAGCATGACTTGGCTTGGAAATTCCTAAAACTTTGCTGAAATATTACTTGTACTGATACTCAAACAAATTCTGCTCATGGATGGTCTTCAACTGACATGGAAAATGAAGTCTGTGTGAATGGCAAAGGTGGGGGGTGTATGGAAAATAAATTCATCTGGGAAATTTAGGTAATAGAGTTCAGTTTCATATTGGTTATCAGCTGGAAATATTATCAGACTATCCAACTTATCCAATAAGTGCCGCTGTCTCTAGAAAGCTAACACACTGACTCAGACTAGATGGGGGTGATGGAATAGCAATTCTTGATTGGGTTCATGCTCCTATATGTGTATACAGGACTGCATTTTTTCTTTTTGTGTGCATGGCACATTCCTAAACTGTAATTGCCAGACTCCAAGTTCCTCTGGCTGCCAAATCCCCCCACTGTGACTCTAGCAGTGTTTTGCATTAGCTGTACTGAACAGTAAATATCATAAAGAAAATAACCAGCATTGACTATTCTGCTAATGCATTTAAACCACCAACCCCCTGAAGTTACTTTTGACCAGTTGTGTACGGCCCCAGATTTCAAGGCCATTTATGAGAGAACCCAATTTATCTTTTGTAGTTGCAGTCATTACTCTTAGTCCAGCAGGCACTGCAAACTCTGATAGCCTCTTTATCTTCCTGTACCCTACCTGCAGTATTTAAAATGTTAACATCTTTCCTTTGTTACTGGTTCAGCACATTGAATATTGAAGCTGTGCTTGAAAATGCTGAAACCTTCAGAATATAATAAAAAAGAGAGAAAAAAAATATTTCCTGTTCTGCAGGATAAAATGAGGACAACAGAAATCTGTTGACATAGACACCACTGAAAGAATACACTGCATAAAAGGAAGTTCAGGAAAATGAATGTGCACCAATGCTTGGCAGCATCCCAGACTTTAAAATTAAATAGCAACTTAATTTTCTTTAGAAAGAATGGAGAGATAAAACTGAAATTATTCTTCCTGCAGTTAAAAACACTGGACTTCTTATGTCCTCTTAAGACTTCCAAAATCCCATTTGAAGAATTAATATTTCTTGAAATACTATTTTTTTTTAATAAGGAGATGGCATGTACAGCATTACTTTCTTGAAATGTTTCTATTTTTATTTTATTTAGGGGTGAGTTCTAATGCTCAAATAAGTTCCAATGGCACAAGTCATTGTCCAGAAGTTGAAATAAAGTTACCAGAGGTGCAAATAAAGCAAATTAAGAAACACTGCAAAGAAAATTGCTGTCTAAAAAGGTAGGGGATGATAGATTTCTTCAGAATTATCTAATAACACTGAGGTGACCTAGAAAAGTCCAAAGGCTAAGATACTAAACACCAATGGCCTCCTTATGATCAGGCAAAATCAAATACTCTGGACTGAGAAAGTTTTGGTGAGTGTTGAGGATCGTTAAACTAACCTATCCCTGTGTGAGTGATGGAAGGGACACTGGCTAAGGTCAGGCAACAAATTTCTCAGGTTTTGAAGTATGGACTAAATTTTCTCATTAAAAATGGCTCTTTTCTCTTTTTCTCATTAAAAATGTCTCTTTTGCTCTTTAAATCAGCTCTCTGCAGAGATCAGGAAGCATTCTGTGGATACACAAAATGAGCTTGGGAAAGTGATTTTGCATTAGGAAGATTGATTTGGTAATGACAGAGCTTGCTGAGGATCAGAGAAGTGGTTTTAGTGATGAAGACACGCTTGGGATTGGAGAAGGTATACAGGACAATAAAGGTATAATCAGAGGTGGAAAAATGAGAAGGATTACACCTGCACAATGGGAATGGGATTCCCTCTGTGGGGCTGCTTCCAACATGCCCAGCAAACGTCCTGTGAAATGCCTGTCTGAGCATGCACAGCCTTTTCCTCTCAATTCTGTGGACTGCCCCTTTCCAGAGAGCTGCAGGGATCATGCTCGCTGAGAGGGCTCATGGCTCAGGAAGGGTCTGTAGTGCCCTGCTTGAAACAGAGGGTAGGGTTGGAAGAGGCAATTTGCCAAGAACAATTGAAAATATGTGTTCTTGCGCACCTCTGAGGCACCTCATGGAAGTTTTATTTCATCTTTTGGATCCTTCTGCGACAGACAGGGATGATAACTATTGCTAAAACTCATTTCAGAAAGATATCTCTTTCTGGAATGCAGTTTTTGTCTTACAAAAAAAAAAAAAAAACCCACAAAAAAACCACAAAAAAAAATAACCTACAACTTTTCCCAGTTGACTGTCACACAGGAACATGTGGAAGCCAGACCTTCCACTGTTCAGAAGGCAGAAAGCAAGAAGGGCTCTTTATTTGTTCCACTGTATTTGGAACTAAGATCTTAATGGATGCTTAGAAAGGCAGAGCGGAGCATCCATGATGATGCATACTTATTTTCCTCAACTGTGAATTTGTCCCCATTGTCTGAAATTACATTTCTTTCCTGCTGGGTTGAAACAGTAAAGAATGGAACTGAACTTCATCAGCTGAAGTGAGAAATGGTTTGCAGTTCAGCTGGGAATTGGCAACCCTCAGTTTAATACTCTCTTTCGAGATATACTGAGTTTAGGAGAGCTACTTCATATTTGTGTAATGCTCTACTAACACTACACTGTTTCAGCAGATCAAGTGAGTGAAGTGTTCTCTTTGCAGGCTGAGGATGTCAGGTTCCACAAAAGAATATATAAATAATTTGCATCATCCAGGCACGGAGAATTGTGGTTGTGGCTCTCTCTCCCTGCTTTTTTTTTTTTTTTTTATTAATTAGATGCTGTGCTGCCCCACTCCAGTGGTGTGCCAAGTGACTGTAGGCGAGGCGTATGGTCAAAATGCTGTGCTTTGTCAGCTAAAACTCCCTCTCTCTTTTAAAACAGTGTTCCATCTTTAATTTATTACCACTTTTCTGTGCTCTGGAAAAGCTCCTGTGAAGGAGGGTGTTGATTTCCAAGCTCAGCTCCTGAGGAGTTGGCTTTATAAGGTGAACTCAAGCGGTGCTGTGAACATCTCAAAGTCTTCCTTCATCTGCTCAGGGGTCAGGAAAGCATTGGAAAAGCTTTCTCCTGCCATCCGAGTCTCAGATTCCCTCATGTTAAGTGATGCACCACATCCTGGGGAGATTCTCTTCTGAGACTGATGTCCACTTGTGCCAGCTACTGCACCACTGTCTTCTGCAATCTGCACAGAATTTAGCCTGAATTAATCAGATTGTCTATTCTTTATGTTTATTCCCTATTATGCCTGGATGGCAGTGAGCTTTTACACACCAATACCTGCTGATGATGGCACAATGTTTGAAAAGCAAGTGGCAAAGTTAAATACCGCAGCAGAAGCTGACTAAAAAATAAAGCTTGTGAAACATATTACAAATATTTGTGGTTTGCAAAGCAACAAGAAGAAGACAGAACTGCCATTTAAGAAAACATTTATAACGCAACTGGATGACTCTGTGACAGATTAAACGTTTTCATCCTGGAAGAAAACACGGCTAGCTGGCCAGAATTTGCTAAAGATGAGGAAATACTTTGCATATATATAAGTGTTATACTTTATGGGAAATTCAGGTGTTAGATATGATTTAAGGTGGCTCTGATATCACACAAATGGAATGGGGCAAGTGACAGAGGAATTTTTTTAATTGTGCAGTCAAAACTGGAAAAAACTGGAAAATGACGTACCAGTTTTATTTCATGTATTTTTCAGTTATTTTTGCAATATCTACAGCTACGCTAAAAATACCTTGGAGGAAAAGAAAAAAATGGTATTCTTAGTGCAGAGTTTTAATATTCTGATTTCTTGGCTCAGGTGCTGAAATTCATTTGACTTCATAAATTTCCTTCTGATGTAGTGATCGGTCATGAGCTTTTCACAACTCGGAACACTACATCAAAATAATGAATGCAGCTAAATTATCTGATGGCATTAAGCAGCTCAGTCTGTCTTTTGCCATTATGCTCAGAGGGGCAGCAGTGCCTGTGTGTGCAAACACCATCCTCGTAGGGGAGTGTGACTGAGGGGAGCTGTGGTGGCCCATTTCTGGGGAAGGCAGAGTCAGAGATGTCATTCTGGAGTACTGGAATACCATCCTGCTGCTTCATGTTCTGGCTTGTGATCTAAAATGGCAATCACCAGTGAGTTTGGGTCCTTTTTTGCAGTTAATTTTTATATTAAATATTGCACAAGGGGTATTGGTTAATGTTTCCATTCCTATGCATAGGGGAGGATTTAAATACAAAGCTGGGAGAATTTTACCATGGATGTTCTCTTCACATGCCCAACACAATCCTTTTTGACACTCTTTTCAAAAGCAGGGTCCTTCATGCTGTGTCCACTCCGTTACATGTTCATCTTTCACCAAAGGTCAGAGAGCTTCAGGCTTGCTTACAGCCCTCATACCAAAGGCAGATTTATTCTTCAGGAAGATAGTAGTCTTACAAAGATATTTCTGCAAGTTCACAGCTACCAAAGAAATCATAGACAATCTTAGTAAGGTTTGGTATTGCTATAAAAATTTATTTTTGGCTCATTGGAGATGCAAGGTGTATGAGTGGATGGATTAAACACATGCCTCCCCTTCAGCCAAGTGTCAAGAACCATTAAAGAGAAACCCTGTTTTCATGTTTATTCCACACAAAAATCTTGAAGAGATTCTGGAGGGAGAGGTCTAGGAATTTGAATTCCTCTTAAAATGAAAATGAAAGGTAGGAAGGTTGCACAAGCACATACCACACCATGGTAAGCACTTGAGGGACATTTTGAAAGTCTGAAATGGACACACAAAACAACCTTTTCCTCCTATTCAGCAAGAACCTAGAAATGGCTCGTGGAAACTAAAATGCCTTGTAAAACTCACAGAGTGGAGACCAAGCACACAAGTGACATAAAGAAGTTCTTTCCAGCACCCTCATTGTTCTTATTCCCACTCAAATTACTGGCAAGGGTCCTAATAATTTCAGGAAGAAAGAGCCTCAAATATTCCGAGACTACAAACAGAGGCTGAAATTTGGGGCTTGGTTATTAAACAAATAGGTTAGTCAGGAGATCTGAAAGGGAAGATGTAAACAATTTACATTCCTAGTGAAACTGGAAGCCTTTCCATAATGTTTGCTTTTTTTTTCACAGCTCATTTGAGCTCACTGGACTCCCACCCAGTAAAACACAAGTTCCCAAATGAGTTTGGTATGTGTCAGACAGGCAACAGCTTTGAGTGCTGAAGGTCTGTGGTTCAGGACTCATCGCTGAGAGGGTGTACCTTTGTGTTCCAGCCCCTCGGTGTACAGCAGGAATGTTTCCAGTAGGACTGAAATTGCTTTTTTTGCCAACAAAGGGCCTATAAAGATTTGCAAATTTAGCAAACGGTTGCTTTCATAACAAATATTTTGGCTTGTACCCTGCGTAATCTGTGAAACACCACAGCACAGTGATTTCCCTCAGATCCACGCAGCACAACAATAAATCAGCGAAAATCTAATACACTGCTAAGATGGAATGTGCCTTTTTACTTTTTTTGTAAGAGGTACACATTAATCTTTAGTCTTCAACCTAATACACAGTAAAACTTATAAAAGATATCTCGAGATATCTTTGACTGTATTTCTACTGCTTTCACTGAGCTGTGTTTTCCAGACCCTGCCATCTCTAAAACCACAGTGATAGTACAGAAAGGAGCAAAACCTCTCATGTATCTTGTTGTAAACTGTATTTGAAACGTTTTTTAGGTCTGAATTCTTTTAGAAGAACTTGTCTTTTTTGGGTTTCTTTTCTCTTTGAAGAGCATGGGACAACTTAATGGTTTGGCTGTGATAGCATGTGTAGGATTTTTCAGTTCGACACCTCTATTTCAGCAACATCCAACATTATTTCCTACTTAACAGAGAAAACAGAGGCAAAGACCACGGCATTGAGTGGTTGACTGACTTGAATTTCTAGAGTTCTGACTCTTCTCTGATCCAAAAAGTGCTTCAGTTACCAGTTTCTCTCTCCAGTCCAAAAATTTTAAAGCCAATTCACTGCTGTGTTTGAGCAGTCACACAGAAGTGCCAACTCAGTCAGAGTTATGATTTTGCTAAGAAGAAATACTGGCTAATCCCATTTATTTCAGCATGACTTTTTCTCTCACATACTAAATCTTGCTCTTAGCATCCCCAGATGGGATCAGGAGAATACAGAATCGTGGAATGGTTAAGGTTGGAAAAGACCTCTGAGATTGTCGAGTCCAAGCTATAACCCAGCACTATATTTACCACTAAACCAGGGGCCCAGGGGCCACATCTGCATGGTTTTTAGCAATATATGTGTTCCAAAGGTTTGTGAATGCTCCCATAGCCCTAGGGGAGGTACATTGCCCACTGCAGAAGCTGCATGTGGTCCCACCTTACCACAGTCTGCTCTTACTTCCACTTGCTCAAATTTTCCTCTAAGTAAGGGGAAGGCTAAATTTTTAGAGGTGATCTTCTCTTTCAAAGGGAATGGCCCTCTGAGACCACATAAAATTGGTGTTGAGATGCCTAATTGGAAGTGATTTGGCCTTGCTAATTACTTGCTTGGGTGTTTTGTTTTCAGCTGTCTGTCCCCAGTGTTCAACAGCCATCATCATCAGGGCATTGTTTTTGCGGCTCCCTCAAATTCCCTTTCAAAGTGATGTCTGAACTTCAAACTGTTTTCCTTGCAGGCAGGTCTACAGAGGTTTACTGGAATCCTAGGAACCACAACCAGTGAGCAGGCAGGAGGAAAAGGCCCCATTATTGGCTCTGTCAGGAAAACTCTGCTCGTAATTAAATTCTGCTTAAGATTTATGAACCCAGTGCAGTGGGCTTGATTGGGCTGCTTATCAGTTTAGGGGAACCTCATTATTTCAATTTTCAAGTGAAATCTGTTTCAGAACAGACACAACTCAGCAGGACCTTTTATTGGAATATTTGGTCTGCTTAATAACGGATGGCTACTTGTTAATTATTGGGGTGGGGAAGCTGGGCTCATTATTAGGATGAGTAATCATGTCATCCCAATATTTTTCACATCAGTTCTTTGAAAAAGTCAAGTAAGACATGAACAATAACAAGAAAGTTCATGTAAGCTCTGAACTTTCAAGTGAAATAAGTAGTTTTTCACTTTAGAGTAAGGAAAAAAACCCTTTTCTAATTACAAAAGAATTAATTTTTTTTTCTGTATAATCTGTATAAGAACATTAACACTTCTACCAGCTACACCAACAATAAAAATAGAGTAGCAATTGTTTCACATTTGGAATCAATCTATTAAAGCCTGAAAACATATCTCTGGTCACTTGTTAAGGCAAATACAAGTAAGAGATTAGCCAATTTGAAAACACAGTGAGATTTGGTTCAAAACAGGAGAAAAGTGAACATCACTGGAGCAAATCCCTGGTGTTCCTTGAGAGCCTTGTTAAGGTTTTGCAGCCAAAACTGAAAGGAATATTGGGATGCTTTTCTAACACTACTGGAGCTGTGGCACCCCTTAGGTACTTGTTAAATCAGGTTGTTTCTTTTCATCCTCATGTAACTATATTATCCAGTGACCAGCCCTTGTATGAAATCAAGAGCAGAATTATTTCCACTTAAAAACACAGACTGGTCTGGCACCTTTTATTGTTTCTAAGTTGCATGTTCCTGCACTCCGCTGGAATGGATGGAATTGCTCAGTACAGTCAGGTGGTGATCACTTGAAGAATCTCTTCTCCTCCACCCAGACAATTGCTGTTCTTGCCATTCTTGACACTACCAGCTTTGTTGTTTTTCAGACTTTTTAAAAGAGTGCTTTTCCTGAGTTCTTCAGTTTTGTACAGAAAGGTAACTCCATATCTTTGCTGCTACCAACTCTGATATCACGAGTCAAACACCACTTTATAAGTTCTCCAGCCTTTTTTTTTCCTGTTTTCCTTCTTTTTTTTTTTTTTTTTTTTTTTTTTTTTTAACAGGAATGAAGTATAAACATTTCCTGCAAAAGTACATATAATAGAGGTTTGTTTGCCAAGTGGTTTTATTTTCCTCCTTGGCTGTGACTCTCAGAAAATGTTTAAACAGTAATGTAAAAATAAATGAATAGATTTTCTTCATTACTATTTTCTTTCCCTGCAAGAATGTGTGCCTCAGGGACACAGGGGTATAGAACAGATTAATAGGGAAATTTTAGTGGGAGCCCCATGTTAAATATTGGCAGTACATCACTGTACTGGAGAAAAATGAAAGTTGGTGCCCATGGAGCTCTGCCTGATAACTGATTGCAAGACGCCTTCAAGGCTGCAATTTATCTTCAAGAAATAAAGTAATTAGATCTGTGTAGGCTTGGTCTGTCTCTCTTCAGTAAAGTGGCAGATATGATTTCATTATTCAATTCCTGTGAGGTCATCAGTGAACCTGGAAATCTATTCAGCCTGTCTGTGTTAGCTTGGCTTCCAAGAATGAGAAGAAAGAATAAATCTATCCCTAACAGTGTCAGAGAAGAACCAAAGCCATATAGTTTATTTGGACACACTCAGGAAGGAAAAAGGGGAGTTCCTTGGTGCTGCCATGCCATCACAGTCTCAGCAGAGTGCCTACTGTGCTGCCCACACGTGGCTGTCTGCTTCCTAAATCTGAACTTCTCTCTTACTCACAGAAGGAACTTGCAGGATCTTGCAAGTTCTGTGATATCAACACATATTTCATAACCCTAGGGCATCATCAACACCTACACTGGACAGGTATTTCTAAAGTAAAAATGAGTACTTAGCAAATGTTTTCCAAATACCTTTTTTAACTTTTTTTTCAATAAGAAAAGCTTTTACTTTTGAGCAAGAACTTTTCCCATGGGGAAAATGGGATAAAACCACACGGCTTGGGGTTTTTTTTTAAAGTCTACTTTTACATGTAAAAGGTTATCATCTGTCACCATCTCAAAGTGTTAGCTCCTGTTTCAATGCAACAAGGTGTTACATAAGGCTTAAATCACTTCAGCAGCCACAGAGAGGAAAATCAGATGGTGTACATTTGATCTATCCAAACTACCTCACACTTATTACACAAGGGTAGCACCTAACACCCTCACCCAGCCACAGAGCAGACAAGGAATGAGCTGTCTTTTTGCATTACACCACTACCAGGTATTGTAGGAGGTTTTTTGTCATATCCAGGAATACCTGTTAGGAGATGATTACAGGAGGTAGGAGCATAATTAAGGACTGAAACATTTCGGGGGAATTCACTCTGTATTTGCAGGAGCAACTGTATTTCAGGCTAACCCAATCCAGCTCTCATGATTTCAAAGTGGCAGCAGAGGAACGAGAGTGTTTTCGTTGAAAATGTCAGGAGAGGAAATAAGAGGAAGAACTGCAGAGTGGGATCCAAACCAAGAGCAGGAAGATCAGAGCAATAATTATAAAAAAACACTTCAAAAATACAAATGGGAAAGCAGGAGGAAAGCAGAAGAATCATGTTGGGGTTATCATAGCAGAATTTGGAGTTTTGTCCTTTTTTGTATTTTTTCCTGGAGGCTTCAGACACAGTGAATATGAAAGCAGAGCATTAATTCAGTCTAAAAAAATCCATTTGTCCACGATGAGCTATGGGAATCCCTCCTATTGTTTTTTCAGCTTGAATTCTCAGAAATGTAAAAAGTTACTTTTTAACTACCTCTCAAATCTTTCTTTTCTCCCTCTCTCTGTACCTATATGTTCCCATTTATTTATTTGTTTGTTTGTTTGTATCTATACAATTGGAAATGATAGCCCTGAATATTAATTGCAGTGCTAAGGGGAAATGTTTCCTTTCATCATCCCCTTCCCCCTGTTCAAGTGCTGTGCTGGGCTTTTCTTGCCAGCTGCATCACAAATGGAAACAGCCAGAGGAGCCAATTTACTGTCGTTTAAGGTTGTGAAACAAGTCTACCGAGTGCCTTGTTCTCGAAAAAGTCACTGGGCTGTCGCTGCTTGGGGCACTCTGAATGGTTTAGCGGGTTTGGGGATGCCTTTGGATCCAGCTCGGGAAGGAGCAGAGGGTGTGCAGAGGATGCAGAGGAGAGTGTGCAGAGCAGCGTTGGCTCACATTCCCTGTTCCCTGCTTTGGATTAGGCAGCACAGGCTGAAACCCACTGACATCGCCTCTCTCCTGCCTGGGAGCTCGCTGTTGTGTGCATGGCTGTGTCAGCTTTCCAGCCTCCTTTCTGGACACTTATTTAAATCAGATGTCTGCACTGTAGCTCCTGCAGCTTGCCTCGGCTGTAGGGGGAGGGCTAAACGATCATCACAGAGCCGTTCACTTATGGATACCAGCCTCGAAAGGGCAGGAATTAAGAAGGAAGTGACAGCAGCAGCAGGGGTTTTATGGTCAGATTGGAGAGAGCTTGGGTGTGAAACCCCACTGCAGCATCTGAAGGGGTTTGTGCCCTGAACAGACAGGACTGGCACGTGTGAATTTTCTCGATAAACCCCTTCTGTGAGAGAAACGTGCAGCACTGGTGGCAGCAGCAAGAAGAGAGCTGATGAAGGCAGAGAACAGCTCTGCTGCTGTCTGTGTGGAAGAGCCCCCTGCATCAGCCCAGATGCTGGAGCAGACAGTAACCACACATAGCCTGGAACACCGAATTTCTGCACTAACCAGCAGATTTTGTGTTATGACTGGCCACCGAACAACAGAGCGATCCAACTCTACGTTTCCCTTAATCATCACAAGTGCTTACTTTGTATTAAAATGAAATGCCTGCAGGACTAGATCATAACAAGAGAAATGATAAATCTTGTCAGAAATCCCGCTTGCCCTGGCAGGATGCAGGCTCTGTGGTTTTGGCTATAGCGCATCCGCGCCTTCGCTGCACCGAGGGCATCACACGTGCCTATTTAAGGTCCAGGTTTGGCTCTCCCCCAGCTGCCCTGGAACCTGTTTAACTTTCCCTCTAGAGACCAAAAAGTTCATTTTTCCAGGGGCAGACTGGGGGCCAAAAGAGGTGCTGCAGCAAGATGGTTTAATCCTCTCTTGTCAACTATAAATGTTTTTGGGAGGCTGGTCCTGAACTTGGAGCACATGGTGGATACCTGTCCCTCGATGTCCTGAGGTCCTGCCTGCTGCTGGGGGTCCAGCCCCATCTCCACACCTCCCTCCTGCACCCCTGGCTTTCCTTCCCAGGGAAGGCAAGGCACAGGCAAAGAAGAAATATTTGTGGGCAAATCTCATCCTGGTGAAAGTTCAGAGCCCAACTGAGCTTAGCATAATTCCTTCCAGCCTGTATGTTTTTGAAATGGCCATTATGTGAAGCTTGCCACCAAAGACAATCTCCTAAGTGCCAAAATTGTTTCTGGGAAAATAAACTGTGTCGTACTCTGGTTGTTTTCTAGTTTTTATCTTTTTGTAGCAAAATGCTTCTTGGAGGCTTGTGTCTTCTTGATATTTTATCAGAGTATTTCATACTGTCCTTGGAGTTATTTTGGTTTGCAGGGTAGAGAACAATGGAGGAATGATAATATCAATTGCTTCCTCATATTGTTTTTATTTATTTTTTTCCTCTTATGTTTTGGGAAATAATTGAATTTTACATGAGGCAGCACACTGAATAGTCATCTGTTGTCCTGGGTCAGTTCATGCCAGACAAATTACTCTGGGAAACAATTCTCTTCTGACCTTCATTTTTATGGATACTTGTGTTAGTTGCTCATGTGGATTATGTGGAGCAGTTTCGTAAACATATTTTTACCCTGTGCTTTTCATCACATATTTCATGAAGGGCAGTAAAAGGACAGCTCATCTTTGTAGAGTTTGGGGATATTTTTGCATGATGAACTGGTAATGAATCTGCAAGTTAGATTAAGGCTTGATGTAAATTTGCCACAGCTTGCAATATAGGCTCTATTCAAATGACATAATTTCCCCCAGATTTTATTTTCTTACTCATGGTATTTTACTTAGACTATTCAGTAAATAGGAATGATAATTCCACAGCATTTGACAAAATTAGTTGCATTTTATTTATTGGTAAGAAGTGCTGGCCACCAAATTCCAGATGTCAAACCATAAAAGAATAAAGAGAGATCCAAAATCATCCCTCCAGGGACTGTATTCCTTTTTTTTCCCCAGAAGAATAGCTATTCACCGATCTCAGAAAGCATGAGAAGGTGCACACCAAAAAGTCAGAGGGATTTCTGATTGCATCCACTTGTACCCACTTCTGGTTCCTTTTGTTTTGTTTTCTTTTGGTTTTGCCAGCTTTTAAGCAAGAAGACAAAAAAATTCCTTTGCTGCTTTTGAAAGTTTATAAAACAATTGCACAAACAGGGTTTATTCCTCCAGCTCTGCCATGGTTCAGTGGGTCTTTTCTGGTCTTAGGGAAACAACCTCAGCAGATGTTTTCCATCACTGCTGCAGTACCAGGAATGTGACCAGGAAAGAAGGTAGTGTGCCCAGAGAATTCCAACTCCAGCCTGGGTGCTGCAGTGGCTTGGGGAATACGCAGAGAGTTCCCTGGCAATACACAAAGGATGACTTGACTGGCACCAGATTCACAGAGGAATTTAAGTGCCTTATCCTAACTTTGCACACCCTCTCTCATACTGGTCTGTGAGCACAAAGACCAGAGCAAACTCTGCAGGCCATTGTGTTAAGAAAGCAAATCTCTTAGCAGGGATGTCCCTGGTTAGTCATTTTGTGGTTTGATAACAATTTTCTCCACTAATCCGTCTTCCCTAAATAAACTGAACTGCTTTGTTGTTTGGATTGAGATGGCCCAGACTGGCTGTGAGTAATTTTTTTTTTTTTTTAAATTAAGACATCTTTATGATTTTCTACATTTGTTGACTGGGTTATGAAGGCAAGTTCCCAGAAAACCTTTGAGATGCCAGGGGGAAAAGACAGGGTGGGAGGAGGGAGAGAAAGACACTGTTGCCTCCAGCATGTTGATTTCCTTGTGATAGACACAAGCCAAACCCAAAACCCCCTTTCTGAGCGGCTTTTTGCATGTTTGTAGGATTTTGTTGTTTGTTTGCTTGTAGGAAGAGATCTACAAGGTGTGTTATAGAGATTTTCTTTGACATCAAATGTCCTTTTCACTTTTCCAGCAGCAATCAGGCCTGCCTGATCAGAGAACATACCTTTGGTATGCAGCTCTGATGGAATCTCGTGCCTCTTCCAAAATTGTATTTCTTCGTGCCCCCCTGTGCCCTGGAGTGTCACAGCCTTTGCTGCTGCTATCCAACCAGACACATTACTGCTCCCTACCTTAAAATGAATGCAAGGAGCAGACCATGTTCTGTATGTCAATATTTTAAAGTCAAATCAGGCAAAATTGGCTCAAGTAACAGACAAAGGGACAGGAACCAGGATGGGCAGGTGTTTAAGGTATCAGGCTGAGGCTTGGCAGATCTGCTTTCAGTTTCCAAACCTGTCAAAGAGCTTTTGTGCTATCTCCAGCAAGCTGCTAAGTCTTTTGGGCATCGGTTCTCCGGCTGTAAAGTGGGGGATGATATCATCTCTCCTTGAAGAATAGTTGTGGGGATGAAGTTGTTTGCTAGGGCTCCACGGTAAGATGGCAAGGGCTATTGCTTGCAGCCTGATCTCACAGAAATGATCTCATTGCTTCGTGGTTTAGGTTCCAAATCTGCCAAGTGGGAGCAATAACTTCGCTACCTCTTCAGGTCTGTTATGAAACTTACTTCAGGAATATCTGAAAAAACCCACTTTCCTGTACATTCTGCTTTCTCTCAAGGGGCACCAGGGTAAAACAGCAGCTTCCTCACACTCACCAGAGAGTTTCATGCTGAAGGGGCTTGGCTCAAATATCTGAGCCAGTCAAGGCTTTCCAATGTAAACCCTCAAAGAGTGGATCATTTAATGATTACCATCTTCATTTAGATTCCTCTTAGTTTTTTGCCTTGCACATTGTAACTCTGGCTCCTGTGTTCCCCCAGCAATTTTCTCATGTTGAATTTGTTATTCCAAGAGCAGGAGAGCTGGATTGGTTAGTTAAACTCCTGTACAGCAGGAAGAATGATGCCAACAACAACTGATTGTCAGTGCTTTTCTCTTCAAGATTGTGCTTAGTCTCTGCTGCCATTGAGCACTACATCACTTTCAAAAAGGAATAGAGAAGGGATTCCCAATTAAAGAAGTAATAAACAAAAAAGATAATGATAGCTCTCCCAGTTTCTTCAAGCTAGAATCTTGGATATTAAGATGGTGCAATAAGTATGACAGATGCAATCTGATATTTCGTGTGCACTACAGTAATATTTCCTCTCCCAGTATAAATTACAATACGTGTGTTTTTAAACACTTTCCCTCTTTCTTGTCAAGCCACATTTTGTTGCATCTTTTGGATGTCCAGCTGTTCTTCTCAAAACCTTAAACGAAATCACAGTAATTGGAGTGCAATTTGCATTTTGAGGCAAGTTAGGAACCCTCACTTCAAAGTCTCCTGAAGCTCCGAAGTCAATTCTACCATTATTGATGGCAGTACAAAAGTGCAGCTTGTATGATAAACAACCCCTGTACAGAGATGTCACTTCTTACAATAAGATCTGTGGACTCTAGATCTATGGATCTATGGGTTTGCCTCAGTAATCAGAATATGCTCACTGCATGCCTGGAAGAGACAAACATGTTGCACTGTGACAACCCCAAAATTTTAGAAGCTGTCCTGGTAGCAACACACACATGAAAGCTATGCTTTAATTATCATTTATTGATCACTGTTTAGAAATTACCTGTGCTAACTTCAGCTAAAAAAATGCTGTGTCCTGAGCCTTCACACCCCTATGCAGTGGCCAGCTGTGCAGTATTAACCTTTTCTTTTTCAGCAAAATTCCTACAAAGGGAAATCATGTTATTCTAGAATGAGGGAGGGTTAACAGGATGCACATTGCTTTCAATTTTTTTTTTCATATTTTCTAAGCTTTCTTTTATACTGGCACCTCTTTTCCTGTGTTTTTCAGTTTTTCCAATAAATAAAAAGATCTGTCTATTGTTTTTATTAATCTGGTTCATATAAGGGGTCTCCTAAACAAGTTATTACTCTGCAGGGGAAGAGAGAACAAATTTCTTAAAGATTTTTGGAATGTGAGGATGTCAGCCAAGTCTCAGGGAATTTGGTGGGGGTTAACAGCAGTTCTAACTATGTTTTCTGATAAGATCTGTTTTAGAGGGATTTCCCTCCTAGAGACCTAAGGAATTGTTCCTGAGTCAGGCTCTTCAGGGCACATCAGGAGAACAGAAGGAATTAGCACTCCTCACTTCTATCTCAAGGCTAAACAAGTTTGCACAAATGTACAGGGGGAGCCCAGTGTGACCAAAAAAATGCCAATGGTGCTCATGCTGCTTCAAGACTGAAAAATTAATGCAAAAGAAACACCAGTCTCAAAAGCAAGTTGTGGGAATCTGTCATGTTTTTAAGAGAAATAAAAGCAAGCAGATAACAAGTCTGAAATCTGATTTGGTTTTAGCATGAGCCAAGTAGGACAGTAATGTTTTATTGTCCAACCATATTTGAAAGGAGAAGATATGGGAAAGGGAGTTCCCCAAAATTAGTTTTGTTTCTTTGTTTGATTGGTGTGGTTTTGGTTTTGTTTTTAATTTTAACTTAACTATTTGGTTGAGTTATGTGTTTTTCAGACCTAGGTTTCTCTAGAAAATTGACACTTAAAATTTTAGAAGGTGTCTAAGATTCTCCTCTTTTTAAACAAAAGTATTTGCCTCAGCTGATAAGTTAAATTCAAAGACAGAAATAACCAGGCTTAAAAGTCAGCAAAGGTGTAGAAGTTACTGAGGTTTCCTTTGCACTTCTCTTAAAAATAACAGCTAATTAGTGAAATAACTGGTGAGAAGGAAAATAAAATATATTTTTTAAAAAATTAGTCTGTAAGTTTTTTTTTTTTAAATAAGAAAACAGATATGGAGCTGTCTCAGGTTTTTTTAAAATACTGACCAACCTTAATTTTTTATTATAGACAAAGCAATGAGGAAGGTTGTATTTTTAAGTCCATGTGAAAAAAAAGAGACACAACATAATGTGGTTTCTGTCACAGATGCACACGGTTTTGGCAGACAAATAGTCACGGATTTTACAAATCTCTCTGGCAAATAATGAGAAGAAGAGAAGTCCTCGCATTGCACCCGCATTAAATTATTTCAGTTCTGGTTTACATGCCAAAAGTTTACACTGCATTTAGGTATTATTTCTTCTCTGTGTACTTCTGACCTCGCCACTCTGAGGAGCCAGAAAATCGCCTCCCTTTCCAGAGCAGAGCAATAATTCAGGATGGAGCAGAAGGAGCTGTTTTCAATGGCTGGGCTTCAGTACCCCTTATCCAAAGCTGAGCTCACCTAGGCTGGCCAGTATGTGGGATCTCAGCTATTCCTTCAAATATTAATTTTTACTCCAGAGGTGTTAAGACCTAAGTTTGCTCAGAACTTTGGGCATCGTTGAGCAGGGCTGGTGAGTCCCCAGTGCAGCTGGTCCCCATGGAGTGTGCCCTAACCCACTCCCTTCAGGCTTTTGTGCTTCTCTTCTACTCCCTGTGTGCCTCTGACCTTGTCCCACCACAGCTGGGAGTCAGAAAAGGGGTGGTGGGTGCACCTTTCCACCAGAAATGAGAAATATCCTGGGTCCTACAACATTGTCACTGTCCCTTGGGGGTCCAGCAACCAGCAGGGTCATGCTGCAGCAGAAATACAGTGCCCTTGCTTGAAACCTCACTCTAAGACTGAAAAACAAACCCAGCCATTTGTATAAATGTTTTGTTTTTCTCCTCAAAAAATGTTATATTTCAATCCTCTCTAGTCCTGCCACTATCACAGAATGACAGAACTTTGGCTAGTTTCAGTTCTGCTAGTATTAATCAGAGAGGTGTCTCACCTCTTTTTTCTTCCTGAAATATATTTTGCTTGTAAGAACCAACACTCTACTTTATCCTAAATAAATTCTGTTGAAAATTATGCAGTATGAAGTATTTCAATATATCTTTTGTAGTGGTCAATTTAACCATAATGCCTCAGTCTCTGGTATTTAAACAAGTAGTACAGAAAGCGACCTTTAAATAGCTTTCTGAAGAAATTTGCTGCATTTTACTAACCAACCCTTTCTCAAGGCAAGTATAGCAAGTTGCAAGAAGAATACTGCCCTGGCTTTTAAATAATTTTTGTGAGACAACAAATTCTCTCTGGTTGTCACTTATATGACTGTAGCCTCCTTTCTCAGTTTTTGTCCACTCCCAGGAGAAATCTACTTTTATCTCCCTTCTTTTAGAAGCCCTGCTAGTACAGAGTGTCTGGTTTAATCATGTTCTGATGATACAGGGTGTTTGATACTGCATTAGAAAGCTGGCAGGCAATAATTTAATGGATTACACAAGTGTTGCACCATGTGTTTCCCTCTCCTTATACACATGCATATTCCCTCTGTATTCTTTGGGATACTAAAAGCAGCAGTTTGTTTTGGCTTTGGAGTTGTTTGTGGCTGTGTTTGCTCCATCCAGGGAGGCCTGCAGGTGACTCCCTCTCTTAGAGTCTCACTTCCTTCTCTGATGTGCTCTAACACACATGACTTCATTGAGTGTGTGTAGGGACAAGGTTGAAATGGGCTCTTCTTTTCAAGCAATAGGGGGAGGAATTAAATGAGCAGTTTCTCTGGCTGTGACTGATGCTCTGGTGAAATGCAGTCCAGCTCCTCAGACAGAGTCTCAAACCTCAGTCATTCTTTGCCACATCCTCGAGGTTGCCTTTAAGATACCATGGTTGTCTACAGTGTAATATTAGTGCAAAAGTCAAAACAACAAAACTTCCAAAGTCCTCTCCCTATTCTCATTGGGGAAGCAATATCCAAATACAGGATTTTGTGACTTTAGGTGGATTTAGAAATGTTAAACTAATAAATGGATCAAATCCCCTTACAAAATATCTCCTCCAAATTCCACTGAAGTTAACTAGGAAAAAAAATTCCCATGTGACTCCTGAGGGATAACAGTTGTTAGCATTCACAAGCAATACTAGCTAGATATTAGGTTTAATGTCATGCCTGCTGAGTTTTAACCATCTCTCCAAAAGCCCTGTGAAAATCTCGATGGCTTTTCTTAACAAAGCCCTACTTTCCCTCCACCATTCCCCCTGAATTCCAGTCCTGCACTGCCACAGATGTCAGGGTGAAATCCTTTCCCCTTCAAATTGCTATGATTACAGGCTGAAATCTCCAGCTCCTCATTTTATCTGCACAGATTATCTATGCTAGATAACGCTTGAGTAAAACAGTCCAATGATCATCTGATCACTTTCTAAAGTCTGATTCATCTTCAGAATAAAAAAAAAGATAGAGCTATTATGAAGTGGAAGGGGCATGTTCAACAGATCTAAACAAATCTTTCAGGCTAAAGTCACACATTGAGGGTTTATGTGCAACAGAGATATAAAGCCTGGGGCCTTGCAAGAGCATTTATTCACGTGAGTGCTCAGAATTTCTTAAAATGAGTGTGAGTTTGGGCACAAAATGATGGAACACATGGTCAGCAGCTGGAATTTGTGAAGACCTCTATTTAATAAAACAGTAGTAACCACTTTGTGCTGCTGCTGCATTCTTTTCTTGGCGGCAAAATGGTGGCACACCAGAAGAAAAAATCTGTGGTTTTCAGTAGAAGAATAATTTCCCAGAGGCTAAGGGGGTGGAGAGAACAATGTTGTAGCAAAGGGCTGATTTCCTGATAGTGTTCTATAAGTTCTATAAGTTGTTGTGTGGTTTTGGGGTTTTTTTTTCTTCCTTTTTTTCTTTTTTTTCTAATTTTGTGGGTAATACCTGCTGTCCCCACTTGTGGATGCTCATACACCCTCCCTTCCTCTGAGGTTTACAAGGCTCATTTGGACAAAGCCTCCACTGACTCAGTTTAAGGTTGGTTTTAATCCTATTTCAGACAGGAGGCTGGAGTAGATGGTGGCCAGAAGTCCTTTCCAAGCAATATTTCTACGATTCATTAATTTTGTGCTGAATTTGAAAATTTTTATCACGTAATAAGAAACTTCTCAATGCAAAAATTGCAATTGGTCCTTCTGCCACAGGGAAAAAATTCCCCAAAAGCTACATATTCCCTGTTTCAAGTAAAACTAGCTAACCAGTGTGTATTTTCCCAGATGTTGGGGCTTCCTTGACAAACACGGCCCTTCTCGATTCATTTCTTTGTGGGAAACCATTTGTTTCAATTTCTACTCCAGCTTGCACCCAGAACCAACCAAAAACATCCTTTTGGAGCTCAGGAGTTCGACCACTTAAGAAATGAAGCCAGCAGTGCCAGCTCTGTTGTGTGCAGCAGGCATGCATAAATAGTTTGAAGGACATTTGTCACGGCTTCAGCACTGGCCTCGCACTACAGACCAATAAACATTTTAAATAATGCAGTTTTGTGGGCTGGGTCCTTCAGGGAGGCATTTTCTGACTGTGGCAGCATAAAGGTAAAGAGGGTCGATTCTCAAGCCCTATGTATGGATTTGTGTCTGGATACATTCAGTAATTCATGTTTGAAACAATACACAGATTTATATTGGAACAGAGAAGGTATTCCAACAGAGAAGGCAGTATTGGAAAATCTCTAATTACCTAATCCCAACATTATTTTCAACATACCACATTTGCTTGGTCCTCATGATAGTGTACAAAAGAACAAAAACTGTATAAATTTATAAACAGTCAAAGGAAAATACAATGCCAAGTTCTCTAGACAGAAACACGAAAAACAGTGTAAGAGATCCACTAGAGAAAAATAATAAAAAACTACTGGAGAGGGGAGCAATAATATAGAGCCAACAGTAGTCAATCTGAGAACACCTTTGGAAATTAAAGGAAAGATGTAGAGGTAGGTTTTAAAAAGTTAGAAGGGAATAAGTACAATCAGTTTTTAGGGGGATTGTAGTGCCCCCCGCAGTTAGGAATACCATCACCTGCCAATTTCAGAAGTGATAGCAGATTCTTGAAAGAGCAGGTATCGTGTTACTCCGTGTCTAAAATCCAGCCAGGCCCAACACCTTCAAGGCTTTCAAAACTAATAATCCCAATTGAAAGCCAAGCAGCCACATTACAGCAGGCTGATGGAAAGAACATAAGGGGAGCATAATGTGGTTACAGCAGCTCAGAGCAGTACTTGCACACTGATTGCATTCTGGGCAAGACCCAATCCCCAACATACCCCCATCAAAGGTTTGGAAGGAGGAAAAATTCTCTCAAACAGTACACTCACAATAAAAAAAAGCCAAAAGAAACAGTGGGGATCAACAAACTTTCCTCAGTACGTTTCTTAAAGTTTCCCTGTGGTGGAGGGTATTGCTGATGTATTTTTCACCCCTCCTGTTTTGACTGGGAGGTTCTGGTTTGCTGCTGCTTTCAGCACAGGAATTACAAATTTGCCTACCAGTGATATGGGCCGTGCCAGCTGTTTTGTTGCTGTTGGTGAGAACTGATTAATGACATTAAGTGGTATTTCCAATCTGCGCCAGCCAGGAATTCTGATAGGAGCAGCTTTCACTGGAGAAACCTTAATTATGATTCAAATACATAGGACAATTTACAGCAAGCTTGGTTGTCTAAAGTTGTGAAAACAACAAACCCAAAAAGTTGCACTATTTACTCAACATTTTGCTCATGCTTGTTTTTCTTTTCATGGCTGTTTCCCATTAATACACCACAGAAAAAATTCAGAGACAGAAATGATCACAGAAACAATTTTGCCAAGCAGAGATGAATTTATATAAGACATGAGTTGCACATTTGTGAACCAGTGCTCACAGTGAATCTGTCATTTGTGCAGCCACACTGCAGTGACAGGAGTGACCTCCAGTAATGCAGGTGGCCAAGGTGAGTTAGAACTAACTGGTTTTGAAGCACACTAATTTACCTCTTTCTTGGCTTTCTAGTAGACAAAAACTACAAATCCATGGAAGTGTCCAAGGCCAGGCTAGATGGGGCTCTGAGCAACCTGCTCTAGGGGAGGATGTCCCTGCCCATGGCAGAGGAATTGGAATGAGATCCTCTTTAAGGTCCCTTCCAACCCCAACCATTCCATGATTCTGTGAAAGCCCGGACCCGATCTATCTCCTAATGTATATTTCTATAAAAATAGATATGGATGTATGCAGAGTGTAAGTTGCATGTTCACCCATAAATCTATGGATACTCCGCCAGGAAATGCAACTGCTTCCCAAGATGAAAGCCAGCAGAAGCAGGACTGCCTGTGATAGTTATGTTTGCCAGGCCCACGAACTGTTTGACATTTCTCCAATGAAAAATGATAACCACAGACACCCCACCGATGGGGCACAGCATTAAAGGCCACCACCAAGTCAATTGTCCAATATGCATTGCTTCTTTTCAGTAATGTGTCACAGCTTGTGCATTCTGTTTAAGATTTAGCTGGTGAGTTAAATGGAAATGGTATTAATTATATGCTAGAACTATGTCAAGCTTCAAAACAGCTGTAGGCTTTTAGTCCCAGAGTAAAAAACCATAAAAGCATTCTAAGCTTTTTTCTCCAAAGGGACGGGGTTAAGATATGACCACAAGACCTTTCATTATCTCATGGGGAAAGCTTCCAGTGAGTCCATCTTCAACCCCTTCTTTCACCTCTCATGGGTCTCAATTCCCCCCTCCAGAAGACAAAACTCCAGAAGAGCAGGGAATACAGGGAGTGAATTTGGGTCCAGATCCTTTCTGCTGCCTGTGCCTGGATTTGTTTTCACAGAGAAACTGATTAAAGCCGCCAAATTTCTTATTCTTTTCTTAATTCTGCCTGTATGCTGCCTCATGAGCTTCATCTGCTGGTAAACTTGGCTGGAGCATGTGTGCGTACCCTGTCTGTAAAGGGCTCGATGGTCACTCTGTGTTTAGGTTTTCTGTTCACCCTGGGGTTATCCTTATGATAAAACGAGGCTCTTGAGGCCACTGGCAGAACACTGTTTATTCTAATAGCCCTTCAATAGGGAAGGAAAGTGTTGACAGCCAGGGACACAACCACAAAGACACTGAATTTGAGGAATGGAAAGAGCTTTTTTCTCTCCTTTCCTTTTTTTTTTTTTTTTTTTTTAAATTTTGCTGGTGGGCTGCTTTTCCAAGCCAAGGCACATATTTTGATGATGACTGCATGATAATGAAAAACTTGTAACTATTTTACAGGCAACTGCATCACTTCAGAACAACACACTTAGTTCCTTGTCTGCTATTTTATTTTACACAGTCAGTGATATTTGGTCCAGATATCACCCCGAGTTTGGTTCTGTCCTGACACTCTTTTGAGGAGGCTCTTGTTATCACTTGGCTTTTTACTAAGCCCACAGCCTGTTGTCACTAAATGAGGCACCATTTTAAGAGGAGTTGGGCAGTCATTGTAGCAGGCAGGGACCTGAATGAGCTACCAACCCAAGGAAGGTGCCAAACATGAACCCAATGCAGGTTCTAAGCCATCATCTAATCACAACTGACGAGTTTGATTGGGAGGCCTCTGCAGTGATAACTCCATATTAATTCTCCCAGTCACTGCTGGTGGCTTTTTTCCTGCCTTCTACTCCAATTGTCTACTCTGAGTAGCTCAAAATGTGCAACTCTGTGTGTGTGTGTGTCTGTATGGCATTTCTGATGTGACACAAAGATGCTTTTGAGAATGTTCAGCATGGTCAGTCACATGGGCAACACCTGCTGCAGATAACACATGCAAGTGTAGAGATGACTTTGCTGAAATATGAATCTATATTTTATATTTCACATTTAGGCAGGCATGGTTTGGTTCAGTTATCTGTAAAGATACATTGGTTTAATTTTTTAAATTTGGAGTGTTTTAGCCCAATTTCTCTATAAAAGATTTACGAAAATCTGCATATCTTGGCCACACACTTGTTAACCCTCTTTGTGTTTCTTCAAAATAATATCAACTTTACCTGATGCTGGAGCATTTCAGTTCTGTTCCTTATGCCTTTCACATTTTATGGTTTCATGAAAAAGACATCTACCAGCTTTGCTGCATCTGTGGTCAAGTCTCTCAAGATTTCCACCCAAAATAATTCAAAGATCACTTCTCTTTTTTGGAAGAATTACTAGTTTCAAATATTTCACAGTAATCTGTCTGTTGATTCAAGCTCCTACAGAATATGTGAAAATTCAGGAGGTTTTAGCTTCTGTTAGGGGTAAATTGTGAAGAAAAAAGAGTCAATTCTCTGTTATTTTCTTTATCTCATAAATTTAACTTATAATAAACAGGAGGATATATTAGAATTAATGTGTAACTTGTTTTTGGTTTTAGGGAAGAGGGAAACCTTTTTAGGGCTAGTTTTTACCTCAGAACAATTAATCTGCCCAGGGAAACAACTTGGAGTGTTGAATCTCAGGGCTGAGCCTCCTAAGGGAAGGTTCAAAATCAATCACATCTTTAAAATCTTTTCATCTGCATGGCAGTTTGGGAAGAAAAAAGTTCTGTCCTCTGTAGCCACAGACCTACATTAGGGATATCTAACTTCCAGTGAAAACTCTTTATGGCATTTTCTAGCCATTCCTAGGAAAGAAAGTTTCTAACCAGGAAGAAAGTGCATATGAAAAATGTGAGTAACTTATATCTGCAAAGCCACACTGAAATACCCTCCCTTCTGTGATACTGAGCTGGAATGGAATTTCTGGGAAGTAAATTCAAGTGCTGTCCTTTTTCTCTCACTGCATAGAATTGATTTACTGGGATGGACTGCTAAAGACTCGTTTAAAATCAAACAATTATTCCATTTTCCGTGCACATCTTAGAATTATCAGCATCTGCAGATAAAGGCAGGTATCAGGCCTTGTATCCCCATGAATTCAAAGTTAAAAACACTTCTAAGTAAACCACCATGATTTAATACTCTCTGTGCATTTGATAACTTAAATTATCATGCAGATTTAAAGCCAGAGATCCTGGAAAGTATGTGTGTGTGTTTCCATCTTACTTCTCTGATCTGCTCTTTCTCATTGAAAGACTCCCAGGGGTGACGACTTCTATTCTCTTATTCTAATTCACAGATATGGTTTGAAGTTGACAGATATACAGCTTTTGATCATGGTTTGGAGATTCAAAAAAAAAAAAAAAAAACACAAAAAAAACCCCCCAAAACAAAACAACAAAAAAGGAGAACATAAAATGAAAGAATACTTTACTCCAGGGAGGATAAAATGTCATGTGAGGATTTAACTGATGGTAATTATAACATGATTTAGTTATGATATCAAGTAAAAGGTTTTAATGGCCTTAACATAGCACAAGTTTTGTTTTTTTTTTCCCCTCTTTCCTAAGTTTATTATCTCTTTTTCTAAACAATCCCAAGGTCTTTAATTTTTTTGTGCTTTTGGACCATGAATTGATCACTGTGTACCATTCTTACATAAGTTTAGAGCATACAGAACCTTTGACAAAGAGCCATATGGGATGAATTGTGGAGATTCTTTATTGTTGGGGTTTTTTTCCCCTATTCTTTGTTTTTTTCTTTATTCC
Source organism: Pycnonotus jocosus (assembly GCA_013400435.1). Taxonomy (NCBI): domain Eukaryota; kingdom Metazoa; phylum Chordata; class Aves; order Passeriformes; family Pycnonotidae; genus Pycnonotus; species Pycnonotus jocosus. Next base: position 71,985 of record VWYP01018320.1, on the reverse strand, counting down.
TTCTTTAGAATAAAAGAAGCAGAGATTAATTTGTGAAGCTGAGCTGGGGAGATTAAAAAAAGAAGAATTTAAACCTGATGAGATACACTTCAGTAGTTTTAAGTGATACAATTGACCTCTGACTTTGAGACTTTATTTCTATCAAGGCAGGGAGATCCATTTTTCTCTTCTTTCTTTGGAATATGATGCATTAAAAAGCAACTGGACCCATTCAGACAGGGCCAACAATCCTGGAATGTGCAATTTGACAACTAAAAGGGGGACCTGGGGGTTCTGTCTTGTTGTGTTTGAGGGTTTTTTTGTTTTGTTTATTATCTTTTACTACATAAGGATGAGTAAAACCCATAAGCTGTTTATCCTGTCTCCAGCTCTTGAAACTTCTGTTCAAATGAAACGAAACTCGGATTGAATTATTCCCTGATCTGGATTCCAAATTCAAATCCAGCCAAAAAAATGCTATAAACTACGGGTTACTTCATTGCTATTAGGCTGCAACTTTTCAACATACATGCTGTTTAGCCAGTTGTTTTTAGGTGAGTGGCAGAAGTGAGCAGATTTGAGCCAGCAGTGCCCTGGAAGGTCGGTGGCACCCTGGGCTCCCTTCCAGCCTGACCCATTCCGTGATTTTGTGATTTAGATCAGAATCAACTTGAACTTTTGTATGCTTTATGGACAGGCTGATTATCAGCAGCTGTCAGAGCAGTGGCTAAGAGTCACAGCAGTAAAGAGCTTCAGTTTGAAATTTGGAAAAATTAATGCTTTTCTTCTGTCTCTTTTCAGCTGTATCTAGATAGAGGAACTAACGAAATTACTTGGGAAACTCCTCCTTAAATTAATCCTGATAGGAATGAAGCCAGCAAGTGCTGTAGCTGAAACTCTTCTGTTGTATTGATAAAGTAGATGTGAACTGAATTTTCCTGTATAATGGCCTTAAAATGGAACTACACTACAAATTAGGAAGAAAATCTGCTAGTTTCATGCCACTTACCCAAATTTCCAGAAAAACAGTTCCACCTGAAGAAGTATTTTAACCAAGGAAGACACTTTATATCTTAATTTTTCCCTGGTTATGGTAGCAGAAATAGTTGGCCCACTGAATCCAGCAAATACAAGAATGAGGGGAGAAGCCATCGAAGGGGTTAAGCTTTTTTGGATGTCACCTTGCTATAAGAGCTGATTTTCCAGAGATTCTTAGATGCTCAAATATACCCTTTATACTTTTTTTCTTGAAAGGAAAATGTGAGGAAATAATTATTTAAAATAATTATTTTTTAAATTATGGAAAGGAAAGACAAAACAACCAAAACATGAAGGAAATTTCCAAATTAATTTAAGGTGTGAAACAGGCTCTGGAATCCAATGTCCAAAATGCTCTAGTAAAGATCGAAAGGCATAAAGAAGATAACAGCTATGACCAAAGCCCAAAAATATCTCCCACAAAAGTGAGTCTTGTAAGGTAAGTAGGTTCTAACTAAAATAAATTAAATTCAGAGGAAGCACATGAAATAGAGCTCTGTTAAGACAGAAGAACAAAGCAGGGGTGTGTGGTGGAAGTCTGTACATTAATGAGTGCTGTAAGATTCTGAGTTTCTGGATATTAGCTGTTTTTCATAACTGAGAAAGAAATTCTCTTGTGGAAAAGAACAGATGGAGAAGAAGAGGAAATGTCAAGGTTTGAATGCTATATTAAAGTGTTTCTCCACTCCCTGCTTTCCCATACCTGAGCTGATCATCCTCTCCTGGAGAAGGAGCAGAAATAATCCCTTCAGTGAAAAATAGCTGTTATCTCTGCTCAGCTATTCTCACTTGGAGGGTTTTTTTGCATCCCCCACGTGCTTGGCAAGGGATTTGTTGTTTTCCACACAAACTTCCCAACTTTTGCTGTGGTGATTCCCCAAAGCCACCATTAGTGCAATGGGGGAGTGAAAAGGGAGCACTCTTCTTCAGTTTCATTTTGAAAATTAGGCACAGTGGGAATTAATTTATTTTTAATTTAACCAGAATATCAAATGCTGGAGGAGAAGAAAAAAAATACACATTTTATGTGGGATACCAAAGCAGCATTAGAAGAGAAAACAAAATGGAATAAGCTACCTTAGCTAAATCAGCCCAAATTCCTGCATATCATTAAATAGTGTGATTAAAAGGGTGACTGTAGTGGCTGCCCTGAGATGCCCAGAGAGAGCTCAGCAGGAGATTTGTAAACTCTGTATTTCTTCAATTTATTTTCTAAGCAATCATTAGTCGGCTTTTCTGCCTTCTTAGGCAACTGTTAAAAGCATCTTTGTATCAAAAAAGGAAAGGTCATTAATATTTTTGAGCGTAATTTCATCTGATTATGTCAACAGCATGATGGCTAAAAAATCTTATTATTAGATTCCCTGAATGATTAAAAGATGTGAGGCAAAACACAGTGAAACAAGATAATTAATCTAGAATTACATGATAATCCCTATATGTAATGCTTATTTGAGATGTGCCACTGGTCCAGGTTGATTTTGTTGCTATTGTGGGGTTTTTTTTACCTTGATGTATGAATGTGAGCCATAAATATTCAAAACCTTGCTTAAAAATCAGTTATGCCTATTCACTTATGTATATAGATAACTTTTCCCCCAGTTTTCTTATTGTGGTTTGAGAAGATGAACTTGTTCTTCATCCAAAGAAACACCTTGAAAGACAAAACACAGAAATGGAGGTATTTACTTGTGTTCCTTGGGGAAAATTTCTATTTTCCATTCCTTTTTTTGTGCATGCAACAACATAATCTACCAACAAAGATGACAAGGCTTACATTACCAGTAGCCAAAGAAATTGACACAAATATTAGTCATACCCTTACTGAGTTACAATACCACTGAAAATTGAATCAAATCAGCACATCAATGGATTTGGGATTGATCCCATGATCAATAATATATCTGAGCCCATGGTTAGCAGGGATTATAAAATCATAAATGGAAAATGGGCAGAATGGTTGTGAACAATGAGAAGAAATATGCCAGAGCCTGATGAGGTCTGTTGATTTAGGTTTTCAGCACATCATCAAGCACACTGTTCCCCCTTTTGATCAAATTTAAATGGCATACACGATTTTATTTGCAGGTTTATGTGCTGAGATAATGTTGGAATAGGCCTAAAATATCTAATATTTTCATAAACAGGCAAAGTAGAGTTTTAGGGATGAGATAATTTCTGCCCACTGTGAAGACCTGCAGAAAGTAAAATACAGAGGAAGAAAAATGTGAGTTTTCAGGGTATCAGACTGGTTAAAGATTTTATACCCTCATTCATGTGTGTTTCAGTAGAATTCAACTGCCACAGGACCCCATAAAGTCAAGCTTAGGTCCTTTTCTTGTGAAAAACAACTCTCCATATTATTCTCCACGTAAAACAGAGCTCAAAGGGTTATTCACAGAATCGCTGGGGGGATACTCAGAAGTGTTTGAAAGCCTCCTGAAGTAAATGCATAGATTTATACTGTTCCTTGAGTGTGATCTGAAATCCACACTTGCTTTGCGGTCAGGCTGTTTGGATTAGAGCTTTTAGATTATTCTGGGCTGTGCCAGAGGAGAAAGGCTGTAAACTGCACGATCTCTGTCAGAGCCCTTCCTCTTCCAATGATTTCTGCTGGTGCTGGACAGAAAGTAACCAGCAAACATCACCACGTGCTGTAACAGTGCCATTGCCAACCAGGCACTGAGGGTAAAAAGATACTTTTATTATTAGAGCATTTTGGGTCAGTTTAAAATAAACACATCCATATCAGTATATTAACTGCAAATAGGCATTCACATGGTTTTGAAGTTTTCTGAGACATTTAACCTAGGCTGAGCAGAACAGAAGTGGTGTGACAGACAATTGCATTGTGACTGTAGGATTTATTCGTTGTTGTCAGAATTATTGTCACATTTAGGACTCTTCTATTTGGATGGACTGCAATTTTCACTGTACATTTCAGTGAAAGAACCCCAATTGGCCCCTTGTGGGTCACTGATTATTTCATTTTCTCCTTTCTTTCATACAATTTTCCAGGTTTCCTATTGTTGCTCTTTCCTCTCAAGGCCCTCGAGTTCTTCTCTTCTTTGGTAATTATCTCATTTCTCCTTTGTCACTTTGCTAGGAGTACATATTTCATCTCCTCTCCATCCTTTTTATTCTCATTTTTCTGCTGCTTTTCTTTAGAAACTCCTTCCTGCACCAAGTATTGGACTACAGCTCTCTCCATTACCTCTTCAAAATTCTCTTCTGTTAATCCAAACTCACCAAGCTACTCCAGAAACTGTTCTGTTGATTACATACTTATTCCTTCCTTAAGCAGGGAACTTATATTCAGGAACATGTCACCTTGTATGGCTGATATACTCTATCCTTTATTGTTGGGTAAATATTTTGGCCTTGAAAAATGCTGCTAGTGCAGGGTGACCAGGCATTAAATTCAATAAAATGCTGCTAATCTTCTGGTAAGTGAACTTTTTATAAAGGGGTATGTATTCATGACAACTCTTCACATATGTGATAATTATAAAAAATAGTGCATGAGGGTTATTCCTTCTTACTGCTTGGGATAAAATAAGAATAGCCTACTTTTGGGGGAAAATATATATAGAGGCTCAAATTACTAAGTATATTGGACAATTTTCTCTTTATCTCTGCTTTTTCAAATGATTTTATTAAAATTTATATTGAGCTTTTAGCTGGGGGACAATAATGAAAAGAAATGGGGTAATTTTTTCTAACTTTACTTACAGGGACATTTCAAAGACAGTCCTCTGATAATCAAATCAATCACCTCTTTGTTATATCTTCTCTTACCAACATCATCTATGTTGTTAAACTTGATTTGTTTAAAGTTTTAGCAGATTAGAACTAACACTTTTAAACTTTGAAGAGACTTTTCACTTATTATTAACTCGCAGTATTTTTTCCAAAGTAAAAATTTTCCTTGTGGATCAAAAAGCAGCAAAATTGTAGAGTTTATGACAAAGAAACTGCAGAAGATTCCATTGAAAAAATAAATACTGAGATGATTGAATTAATAATGAACTATAAAATATGTGTTTAATGCATGCTCAAGAAAAATGTGCTAAACTCTAAAACAAATATGTTCTGTGGTCTTCAGGAATTTTGCTAAACTTCTGTACTTCTATGTGTGTCCTGTTCCTTCTCCCAGCAGAGTTTATGTCAACATTTATGTTGATGTCAGCAGGAAGGGATCAAAACAAATTGGTAAAGCTGATGATTTGTGCCTCCTCTAATTGGCAGCTTTTAAAATTGACGGTCTTGTAATATTAACTTCTTGGTTTTCCCCTCAAAATTATATTTCATACATAATTTAATGAATACATGTAACATAAAAACAGGGTTTATGTTTCAATGGTCAGGCTTTTCTGTCATTTTCATTTTAAAGCCTTTAAAGCTTATTTTATTTCACTACTGTGGGATTTACATTTTAAAAGGATTCAGTCTCACCCCCTATTTTTCCATGGAAAGTTTCTCTCAAATTCCAACAGCAATGAAGCCTATTCAGGGAAATGCTCATTCTCAGGAGTTATTTTTTGCCATTTTGCCAGTGCTATTGTAGAGCTACAGCAGAGAGCAAACACCATGAATATACCAAAGGTAAAATTGGGAACCTCTGCTGCTGCTTGAAGAACAAAGAGTGTGTGATCTTTCTGTTACTGTGTGGTTATATCTTTCCAAGTTTTAACAAACACATGTAAATCTCTAAAGCATTTCTCTTTCCAGTGATGTGAATTTATTTTTCCCCATATGTATTTTTTCCTTGTACTTGATTCAGGTTTTGCTCACTTTCTCCTCTCCCTGTCTGTAAACTTCTGGCCACGGGACTGGCTCAGCTACGGAATGGAGCAACACTTTCAAAGCATAAGATGAAAATGGCCTAAATTAAAACATATTTGTCTTTGGCCAGTCTGGAAAGGGTCCAAGGTCCAGAGGGGCAATTTTGAGTGGCACCAGGCACATGAGCCTGGTTATCACACTGACACTGCTACCCGTGATCAGAGACTCATGTATCGGTGCAAACTCAACAGATACAGAGAGTGCATTGCGTACTCCACTGATTTTGTTCCTAGAAAAAATAAACTTAGACCTATTTCTTCATTTGTTGGGGTTTTTTTGTTTTGTTTTGTCTTTTTCCCTGCTCTTTTTTTGTCTTGCACAATCTCCAAACAATCCATGCAGATGGGAGGTGCACGCTCCTGCAGCTTTACAGCAAGGCTTCCCACTGGCACAGACAGCAGTAATTAGCCAGAGAAACAATGATCACATTATAACACAGACAGTTTTATAATGAGGGGTGGTGGTGGTCATGGTTTTTTGGTAAAAAAGCTCAGCTAGAGCTGTTAGTTACGTGCACTGCTTTATCAGACAGTCCATTCAGTCTCTGCAATCCACTTTAATTTCAAACAGTTATTTACAGTACTTGGGAATTTCTGGGTGGTTGATAAATAGTATTGTTCTATGCATTATTATAATATAGTTAATGCTCCCTAACCCTTACAAATAAATTTAAAATAGAAAGAATTCATGACATTAACAACCCAGTTCAGTCTCATGTTTTACCATGGGTCAAGCTCACAGTTCAAATGAAGAGCAAATTAACCTATGCAAGCCATAAAATTCCTTCAAATTTAACAATGCCCATCAAAATTCTTCGAGTTCAGACATTTATGACTCGTGTTTTAATGGATTTCAAAGTCTGTTTAATGTTAGGGTTCTTTTCTTCTTTCCTCTCTCTTTTGTCCTTTCCTTTCCTCTCCTCTCTTCTCTCTGCTTTCTATTCCCTGCACAAACACATCCTAATTTTTCCTGACTTCATCTGAGGTTGATCAGCATGTAGGAAACCTTAGCAAAAATTGAAATTTTTAAATTTCTGCTTTCCTTAAATTAGTCAAGGTATTCCTAAAGCCACAGAAAACTTAAATTTACTTCCTTTCCCTCAAAATTCGAATAAACCAGATTAAATTGATTATTATTCTGACGAACAATTGACTTTTTTAAACTCTTTCTCTTTCTGAATAGATAAATATATATATACATCAGAGCTGTTTCGAGTTTTGGCAGTTTCATTTTGCTGAGGTTTGTGCCAATATTTCCTTCGGTTTTAGTCCAGATGGGTTCACACCCCTAAATTTAACTTTGACTTTCAGAATTGAGAAAACTCAGACTCTCAGCTGAAATTTAAGGAAAATGACCTGCACTTGAGAGACATATGAAACCATTTAAATCCAAAGCTTGAGCTGCCTCGTATTTGTTTGAAATGTAGGCCAAAGGTATGTATTAAAGCCACAAAGATTACCTGTCTTTTGTCAGACTGACCCAAGTTTCAACTAAAATCCAGATCTATTTTCTTTGCAAGGATTGAAAATGGTGCCTGTGGTAACATCAGAGTCTACACCCATTTTTTAGCACCATGATGGAGCAATTCAAATCCCTTGTTCATTACATAGTCAAAGTAACAATATGGGGTGAGGTTGTTTTCAGCTTCCTGTTGGAAATTAAGAAATGGAAACTCAGCCCAAATCACAAATTTTTAACTCAAACAGTAAGCTTAAGCCATGCTGAATGAAAAATCATGGGATCCTTTTCCCCAGTTTGTTGTTTTAATTCTGAGTGGTCAGTTGAGTCCTTTGGAATGAAGTGTGAATTAAGAAAATACATACTGAATTAACAATCTCATTATCAGAATGAATCTCATGATCAAGCACTTTCCTTGTGGTATCTCTTGCCTTTCCCAAGTTTGGCTATAAACAGGTTTATACACACACCTTTTCCTCTGTACCTGAGAGAGCAGGAGGACTGATCAGTAAATCAGGCATACAACACTGTGAGTTTCATTCTGCCATAAGTACTCCCCTCCCAGAGGAGGCATTGGTTATCCTGAGTAAGTGTTGGACAAACTCTTCAGGCCTGTTATGAGATTTGGGTTAATGCCTTACCCCAGCAGTGAATCACTGGTAGCCTGTGCTCACCTTAAGAATGATGGGTTTGTCTGGAGATGCCCTCAAAATGTCTCCAGGCAAGGATTAGATAACTACCCCATGTTTATCTTGCAGAAATCTCCAGAAGTGAATTGTCCAGCACTTTGGAAGATTGCTCCATGAGAAGTGTGAATTTGCCCCCTTTGCTCAAGGCATGTCTCTTGACCCAGAAAACTACTAGACTTAAATGAATAAATTATAGTTAAGAACTGCTCTTTTCCTTTCAACAAATAATTCTCACATTTCTCTCTCTCACTACTGGTACTTGGGAGACAGCAGATCAAGTTTGTGTTTCCTTAAATCCACTCCCAATTCCTAACATTATTTCCTTGGTCTGTGCTTCTGTTCTTAGCTACCAGCTCAGAAAACTCAAGCTTCCCAAATGCGCACATTGAGCAGACAGAAAAATAGTGGATTCATGTTCCTCTAGAGGAGCAGAGCTCTATGGACACCCATAAATCCTGGTGCACACCCATGCACGGAGGGAGAAAGCTGAGGCATTGGGAGAAACAAGAAACGTCTCACTGCTGTGCTCACTGACCCCATCACACACATGGGAAAGGAGAAAGTGGCTTTCCCTGTCTCTAATTACCTCACACAGCCCCCTCCCACTGCACAGGCTGCAGCCACAGAGCCTCTGTGTATCCAAGAATATCTTAGAAATCCATATTCTGTCAATCAAGTGAAAGCAAGGCTGGATGCCTGAAAGAGCAGGATTTTCTGGTGGATGCTTGCATAACACTCAGGGGGTGAGTGCATAAATCAAACCTGAGACTGTGCAGGACTGACAGACAAGGTACACCTAAATTCAATTCCCTGCTGCAGTTGCAGTTGCCTCTGCATGGTTATTTTGCCGTGTGTCTGATTGTCCTGTAAACTGAATTTCCCTAAGGGGGAAAAGGGGCATGGAGGACTGGGGGATGAGTAGAGTCAGCATTTTATTTTAATTAAGTGCTGTTTAACAGCTGCTTTAAGACCCACTACCATGAGCATTGGTATATTTTGGAGGAGGCTGGTATATTTTTGCTCATGCCTGAAGACTGCAGGAACAAACAGATCATGAGTTTTCACAGCTACCATGGGACACCTGTGTTGTTTGTAATAAAATTCTGATGATGAGTGAGATATGCCAATCAGTGTTAAAATAGGGAGCTCTACTGAATTAATTAAAAATACCTTTAAGAATGCAGGAAAAGAAGTTATTCAGCTAAGAACTGTGATTTATAAGTTGCTATCTTTAGAGTGAAAGGAGAAAAACCCACCCTCCTTTATCCCAAAGGAGATGTATGTGGTGTTCCTGCCCGTGGCAGGGGGCTTGGAATGACATGATCTTTAAGGTCCCTTCTAACCCAAACCAATCTGTGATTCTGTGAAGGAGAGTGGCATTCCTCACTCATTCCACATCCATGTAGCTGCATCATCATGATGAATGTTCTCTTCACAACAGTGAAAACATGAGAACTATGGCTATTCCTCTGCCTGGTAAAGATGGATCTTTGTGCCCCTTACCAGATCAGCAATCTGCAGCTCCATTCTGGTGGAGTTTTGGGCTTTTCCAGTGATCCTGAAGGAGCAGCTACCCCACAAGAGATATTCCTGCTAAAGCTGTGGAATGTTTAGTGTGCTGCCTGGCCCCAAAGAACACACTGAGANCATAGTCAAAGTAACAATATGGGGTGAGGTTGTTTTCAGCTTCCTGTTGGAAATTAAGAAATGGAAACTCAGCCCAAATCACAAATTTTTAACTCAAACAGTAAGCTTAAGCCATGCTGAATGAAAAATCATGGGATTCTTTTCCCCAGTTTGTTGTTTTAATTCTGAGTGGTCAGTTGAGTCCTTTGGAATGAAGTGTGAATTAAGAAAATACATACTGAATTAACAATCTCATTATCAGAATGAATCTCATGATCAAGCACTTTCCTTGTGGTATCTCTTGCCTTTCCCAAGTTTGGCTATAAACAGGTTTATACACACACTTTTTCCTCTGTACCTGAGAGAGCAGGAGGACTGATCAGTAAATCAGGCATACAACACTGTGAGTTTCATTCTGCCATAAGTACTCCCCTCCCAGAGGAGGCATTGGTTATCCTGAGTAAGTGTTGGACAAACTCTTCAGGCCTGTTATGAGATTTGGGTTAATGCCTTACCCCAGCAGTGAATCACTGGTAGCCTGTGCTCACCTTAAGAATGATGGGTTTGTCTGGAGATGCCCTCAAAATGTCTCCAGGCAAGGATTAGATAACTACCCCATGTTTATCTTGCAGAAATCTCCAGAAGTGAATTGTCCAGCACTTTGGAAGATTGCTCCATGAGAAGTGTGAATTTGCCCCCTTTGCTCAAGGCATGTCTCTTGACCCAGAAAACTACTAGACTTAAATGAATAAATTATAGTTAAGAACTGCTCTTTTCCTTTCAACAAATAATTCTCACATTTCTCTCTCTCACTACTGGTACTTGGGAGACAGCAGATCAAGTTTGTGTTTCCTTAAATCCACTCCCAATTCCTAACATTATTTCCTTGGTCTGTGCTTCTGTTCTTAGCTACCAGCTCAGAAAACTCAAGCTTCCCAAATGCGCACATTGAGCAGACAGAAAAATAGTGGATTCATGTTCCTCTAGAGGAGCAGAGCTCTATGGACACCCATAAATCCTGGTGCACACCCATGCACGGAGGGAGAAAGCTGAGGCATTGGGAGAAACAAGAAACGTCTCACTGCTGTGCTCACTGACCCCATCACACACATGGGAAAGGAGAAAGTGGCTTTCCCTGTCTCTAATTACCTCACACAGCCCCCTCCCACTGCACAGGCTGCAGCCACAGAGCCTCTGTGTATCCAAGAATATCTTAGAAATCCATATTCTGTCAATCAAGTGAAAGCAAGGCTGGATGCCTGAAAGAGCAGGATTTTCTGGTGGATGCTTGCATAACACTCAGGGGGTGAGTGCATAAATCAAACCTGAGACTGTGCAGGACTGACAGACAAGGTACACCTAAATTCAATTCCCTGCTGCAGTTGCAGTTGCCTCTGCATGGTTATTTTGCCGTGTGTCTGATTGTCCTGTAAACTGAATTTCCCTAAGGGGGAAAAGGGGCATGGAGGACTGGGGGATGAGTAGAGTCAGCATTTTATTTTAATTAAGTGCTGTTTAACAGCTGCTTTAAGACCCACTACCATGAGCATTGGTATATTTTGGAGGAGGCTGGTATATTTTTGCTCATGCCTGAAGACTGCAGGAACAAACAGATCATGAGTTTTCACAGCTACCATGGGACACCTGTGTTGTTTGTAATAAAATTCTGATGATGANAAATTGCCAAAGAGGAAGTCAGGGTTGTCTTCTCCTTTTTATTTACTTATCTGTTCATATCAATTTATATGATATTTATAATAATGCAGGAAAAGAAGTCATTCAGCTAAGAACTGTGATTTATAAGTTGCTATCTTTAGAGTAAAAGGAGAAAAAACCACCCTCCTTCATCCCAAAGGAGATGTATGTGGTGTTCCTGCCCGTGGCAGGGGGCTTGGAATGACATGATCTTTAAGGTCCCTTCTAACCCAAACCAATCTGTGATTCTGTGAAGGAGAGTGGCATTCCTCACTCATTCCACATCCATGTAGCTGCATCATCATGATGAATGTTCTCTTCACAACAGTGAAAACATGAGAACTATGGCTATTCCTCTGCCTGGTAAAGATGGATCTTTGTGCCCCTTACCAGATCAGCAATCTGCAGCTCCATTCTGGTGGAGTTTTGGGCTTTTCCAGTGATCCTGAAGGAGCAGCTACCCCACAAGAGATATTCCTGCTAAAGCTGTGGAATGTTTAGTGTGCTGCCTGGCCCCAAAGAACACATTGAGAAATTCAGTGTCTAGTGAGTGTTTTCAAGATCCAGGGGGAGATAAAGACTCCACTAAACCAATGGCAAATTTCCCAGTGCATCTGTGGGGCCAGGACTCCACACCTTCAGTTCTCCACAGAACACTCAGACCTGCTCATGTGAGATGTGAGCAGTGCTTAAACTGAAACAGGATCTGCCTGTGGCAGCTTTAATGCACATAATGCCGTGGTTGCTTGCTGCTTAATTCTGGCTGTTATATAAACGTTGTGGACAGATAATCTGCAGCCACTAAATTCTGTGTTCCTTTTTGGTTTGGTACACACTGGGGCTCAGTTAAGTGCATGAAACTGGCCGTGCAGGGACAGAGAAATCCCATGTGGTACCTGCTTGTGCTGTGTCCTAATTAGAGATGTAATTAGCAGAATTCATGTGTACACCTTCTTGGTAATTCCTTTCGCTGTTGAAAAGGTTGACTTTTTGTCATCTGAAAGCCACAGAAGTGTTCTGAAAACTCTTATCTCTTGAGAGACTGAACAGGTTTTAGGCCACTTTAAATATGAGTTGGCTTCAAGCCTCGAACAACTACAATAATTCTCTGAAGCTCTTCACTGCTTTTTTTGCTTTCTTCGGAAGCTTGCACACAGATTCAGTCCAAAAGTACATTCTCAGCTTTAGCTTCACATCAGCTAGATTTATATGGACAAACTGTACAGTTCTCAAATTCCTATGATTTTCAAGTGGCTCTCATGTACATCTACATCATCATGTATAAAGTCCAGGAGATTTTCTAGTACTGACAGCAGTTTCGTGGCTAGTTGACATGCACAGGAGTCCTTTACATATTTCTCTAGAAGTTAGTTAGGGGGATTTGTTTGCTTTTTATGAGTTGATAGAAAGTAAATGTTAAATCTTTTTTTCTCCTATTTATTTTATCATTTTAAGGTTAGTTCTTGGAGCAGGGTTCAGTATAAGAAACAGCCAGGATTTCTGCCAGCAACCTATCTATTTTATAAAGACTCAAAGATTTTTTAAACTCTTTAAGAGCAGTCTAAGAAGAACAAAAAGTAAGTTGTTATTATTTATTGAAGACCTTACACATTTAGACAGGGAAGAGGATGGTGACTTATGTAGTCTGAGGGCACAGCCTCTGCACTCAGGTTCTGAGTCAATTTTTTCACCAACTATAATATTTTTAACATACTTGTTCAAGTTTGAAAGTGAGCTGGTTTGCTGCCACAGTGCCTAAAAGGACTAACAGAGCTACACAATAAACTAATGTCTTGTCTTTCAAAAGTATTTCAGTACCGAGAGCCTTCAGGAAAAACGTTGTTATCAAAAATTTTTAATAGGATTATCCAAATATGATTATTTTACTTGTAGGCTTTCAGCTGCTGCAGTCTCACAACCTCTCTCACCCATGTATGACAAAGTGAAAGAGAAGAAGCAAAACAGCTTATGGCAGCTGAGAGGGGTGTACTTAGTTGTTTTAGTCTACTCACATGAGGCCAAATTTACCATGATTACAGTGCTGAAGAACAAGTCCATGTGGTTGAAAATCAGCTAAATTGTCCAGCCTTCCTCTATCTGTTGCCTTTCTGTGGTAGCAAGTCTTCAAAGAGCAAGACAAATCAGACTTGGGCTCAAGTCCTTGTTCTGCTAACGAGCCCTACCCCTAGGATAAGTCTTCTTTGCATAACTCACTGATGTATAAAGGCCATTTTCCAGTCCTCAAGAGACATCACATACGCCTTATAGCAGAGTCTCTCGTGTCCTGAGGCAGCATGCCCACTTGTTCCCTGTGAAGTTTGACTTCTAACTGGTGTGATGTTAATTTCTTTCATTTTTATAATGCAGAATGCTAGTGAACTGTGGAACCATGCTCATCATCACGCTCAGTTAGCATATTCTTCCCACAGCAGCATGTTCCAGGAGCTCCACAGGTGGCCTGCTCAGCGGCGGTCAGCAGCAAATAAAAATCCAAATGCTGTAAGCACACATTTATTCCCACCCAGCGGTTTGAGTACCTGTAGGCTGAGTTGGGAGCCAGTTCCAAATGGCTTCAAGGCTTATCTAAGGTTTTTGGAACTTCACTCGTGACAGTTTGAAAAAATGTTCAGTGTTATAGTCAAACGCATTGGTCATTCACCACCCCAATCCTGCAGCTCATCCACTGAGCAGAAATGGTGTCTTGTAAGATTATCTGCATTATTTTCTCCCCAAAGATTCGAAAATTCACTGAGTGGAAAAAAGTTTGGGAAGGGCTATTTTATGTAATAGCCCTATAGTCAAATTCTTATTGATGCTGAAGACTCTTTTCCTCTATGCAATCCAAGAGGAACAAAATAATTTTACAGCTGTATGAGACAAGAAATATGATTTAATAGACTTTTCTGAGTATTACAAGAACTTCTGGAGAAGTTAAAAAAAAGGCCTAGAGAAATGTGTCTTAAGGGTCCTACACATAAATATTTTCCCTTAAATTTCAGCCCTAAGATTAATTGTCTCCAGTCTCTAGCCTTACTTCCCCTGCATCAGAGAACAGTCCAGAAGCAAGCTCAGCATTTTTTTTTTCCTTCTTAGTGGAGCATTAATCTGTAATTTTTGTGATTTAATAACATGCCTAAAGAAGTTTTCTTGGCTAAAATCTGATACACAGTGCTGGCGACCTCCAATGCCCTTCCTTTCTCTGAACCAAAGGCTTTAATTGTTCATCCTCCAATTCGTACGAAGGGGCCACTCGAATGGATGGAATCCAATGTAAATAAATGACATTTGCTGATGAGGTCAACTTTCAATTTAAGATTTATTTTACCCAGATGCCTTGAAATGAGTGGCCAGGCTACATCCAAGGTTCAGGGAAAACTCAGTAGGAATTTATCAGTGAATTGAAGGGGTAACATGTTGAAGGTATCTGTGCTAAACTATGTTTTAGGGGGGGACTACTTATCTTCAGCATCTTTTGGCCTTACGATGCCATCTTTCATGCTGAGAATGTCAGATCTGAGAAAATGGGGAGCTGGTAATCAAAGATAAAAAGAGGTTATGATAAACAGGATCCAAGCTGTATGTGTACATTTGACTTCTGCAGGATGGCTACCAGGTCACTTCTCTGCTCCTACTAATGCCAGAGGAATGTAGGCTGACATTTCTGTGGGAATGGACTCAGGTTCCCACTCAATCTACCCTTAAGTGAACTCATTTAACATGAAGATCATGTTCATTACAAGTGTCCTTAAATCCTCCTCCTTCCCACCCTTACATAGCAGTCAACTAAATAGCATTCAGATATCCTGAAGATCTAAACCCAAAAGGCAAACCAAGGGGCCATCCAGTTGTGTGAGAGTTAAATGCATGTTAAACTGTATTTGTATAGTGACTGGGGTTTTGGTCTCCATTCTTGCATTCCTTTCCCTTGTATTTCTGGTAAACATAAAAAAATCTTTTCTTGTTCATAAATGATATCAGTAATCCTATTATAATCTAATTTACTTCATGCTACTTATGACATGTTTATTCTCTGTAATTCACTTGGCTTTAGTACTCAGGAAAGTACTTTAGTAAAGTTCACTTTGTTTTATTTTCAGTTCTTGCTGTAGATCTTTCATTCCAAAACTTCACTGCAATGTTTATAGAAAATTAAAAAATCCCATAACTTTACATTTAAATGTTAAACATATCATTATACACAAAATACCAGAGATATTTATAGGTAATATCCCTTAACAAATCCATCTTTTCCTTGTTCCTATGTGAGCACCTGAGAGTATCCATTGCAGATATCTGTGATGCTCTTGGATCTTCACAAATGGAATATTTAAGCTCAACATCCTGAGGACACTGAGCTCACACAGAAATGTCCTTCCCCATCAGCATCCTGGCTGACCTCTCTGACCTCTCCCGAGGGAAATGGAACACTTCTGTTGCCATCTCCATATCCCAGTTTGCTGGAGGAGGCACTGACAACGCTGAGATATCCATCACATATCCAGCCAATGCCACGTTTGATATCTATCAAGCAGAACATTTTGACAAATGGATGGGTAAGTGAAACACATTCTAATTGCTAGAGAGGCACTCTAGAGAGTCAAAACAACCCCACAAGAAGACATAATGAGTCACAAGAATTACTGAGAACTCTTGAGGGAGGTTTTCTGGTGCTTCATTCTTCTTAGAGAATTACTGTCTCTGTAAGGAGGTATTTATAAGGTGTCTGGCCTTACAGATCTGCTCACACAAAACTAACATTTTTGCCACTTCAGTCAGAAGATAGATTGTAAAATTAACTAAGAATAATACAGAAGCTGCTGAACTCTATCCTACTTTAACTAACTGGCTTCTAGTATGATATTAATTATTTCAACTGAGCTCAGCTATACAATGTACACTAACAGAGGCCCTACTCACAGCAGAAGTCACTGAACCTGTTAACTGAGAGGAGTTTTTTTGTTTGGTTGGGGTTTTTTTGTTGTTTTGTTTTGTTTTTGCCATATGGTGTTGAACTCTAATAACCAGGCTCTTGATATTTTGGAACAGGCATTTCAGAGCCTACACCCTAAATTATCACCCCTGACATTCTTAATTCTGCATGGTCCAGCTTCTGAGAGCAAATTGAGAATGATGGGTCCTGTGAGAATGAATACACTGAAAAAATGACTAGTGCCATGATATAAAGTCTGAGGAAACAGTTCTCTCAAGTGTGTTTAAACAGCATTAGAGATGGCAGGGACATTGGAGTCCACACAGTGATATACTGAGCAACTTGCCATTCTGTCAGAGCTCCTGTGATTCAGTGAGGTCTGAGGGAAAACAAAAATATCCCAGGAACCAACAGGTTCGACTACCGAAGCACACAATGGGGAATGAAATGAAGTTATGTGGAGAATCTCCTGTCTGGAATTTCCCATATTCCGGGTGCTTGAGTTAGGCTGCTATTGTTCTTCCAAATTTGTTTAAAATGGGAGTGTATCCACATGTCCTGTGTATAACATATTACTGCCCACGGAGGGCTGGTTTAGTCAGGCTTTCTCATGAGAACAACTCCTCTTATGGCCCTGTGGAGATCTGGATGAGAAATCCCAAGGCTCTTAAAGTCATTTCAGGTTTGCTACTGACTTGCACAGTGGATCAAGATTTCACCTTTAATACTGCTCAGGGTCAGAGCACAACTGAAGGAAATGGAAGCAAACGGTAGTAAAACGTCAGCAGTAAACCTGTCCCACAAATTTCTCGTGGTTTTACAAGGATGTAGTTAAGACATGAAGTTGTTGTTACCTAATTAGGTGACTTTTATTGTGCCATCAAACGGAAAACTGATACCAAACAGCATGTGCATATGAATGAATGAGGGAATGGAATCAGCGTTATCAGAGTGGAAAACACTCCTCATCTGAGGCGTGGGAGCACAGACTTTCTGAAGGACAGTACATTTATATGGAGGAAGTAATTAGTGAATGCTAATTATTAAGTTATTGGGGGTTTTGTCTTTAAAGAAATAAATAAAACTGATCAAGAACTCGCACTTGCAAATAATTCCTGCATTAGTGCTGTGGTTTACGTCTCCTCCTTCTCCAAAAGTCACACTAAAAGCATCATGACACCCTTTGAGGATTCTGTATTCCTCAATCATTTTCATAGAGGATAAATCAGAACAACTGTGTCGGGGTACAAGGTTTTCTCACATTGTCCCTGCTCTCTTTCCCATTGGGGTTGCCAGAACTTTACTGGAAAAAGAATTGGACACGGCAGTAAAGAAAAATATTCACAAGTTTAGTGAAGGCGACAGAATTGGGAGGTAAATGCTGAGCAGATCTTTAATGCTTCTTCTGGCATTCCCTGTGTCATCACTAAAAGTCCTTACCTTCATTAGTAAAGGTTTGTTATAAAGATTTACACCTTTATAAAACCAAGCATGCACAAATACAGAATCACTGAATTGCTAAGGTTGGAAAAGACTTCTATGATCACTGACTCCAACCATTTACCCATCACCAGTGTGCTCACCACTAGCCCTGTGTGTCACATCCACGTGACCTTTGAACACTTCCAGGGATGGTAATTTCACCATTTCCCTGGGCAATTTACTCCTGACTTAGTCTGTGACACCAAATCCACTTATAAACGCTGCAGCAATAACAGATGCAAAGAGAACTTTAGGAAAGTCCAGGTACCAACAAAACCAAACCAAACAGGAGCAGTCCTGGATCCCCACTTCACTGCCTCCCTCTCTCCTCACAGGAGCCTGTTTTAAGGAAACAGGAGTTGCATTGCCAGGCATGGCAAGAGCAATTCCAACCCCAGGGAGACTCAGGCTGATGTGGCACCTGAAACACATGCTGGTCTAACTTTTAGGGATTTAAATCCTAACCAGCTGCTCAGCTGAGCCCTGTCCTCCTCCCACAGTAGCTGTGCCTCTCTCCAGGCTGTCCATTCCAGCCCATGAAACCTGAGACTGGCTGTGAGCTGCCGTCCATCCCTGCAGGGCCAGGGAGCCTCTTTGTACTGATGGGCTGTCAGGGACAGGGCTCAGCTCTGAGCCTCAGCAGTTTAATCTGCTCATAGGTGGCTACAACAAATCACAGAAGGGGATTTTTAATGTCATAACAACTCTGGAAGTAGCAGGTCTTTTCTGCTGGCAGTGTGGCTGCACAGGATGGGGTGGGGAAGTGCAATTGAGGCAGGAGAGCATCCTGAGCCAGGGTTTCCAAGCCTGACGATGGCTTTGGGGAAGCTCTCTTTGAGTTGAATGATTTTTTTTTCCTTTTTCAATATTGCTTGATTAACATTGCTGTTCACAGATGACCTAGAAATGCTGTGTGGGCATTGATGTAGTGATTTATTTGAACAGACCATTTTTACAAGCCCTTTGTCATTTTCTTTTGAAGCTGAGCATTTTCCACAGTGGGGAAAAGTCTCAGTAGTTACCTACTGCCGAGTTTCTACTGTAACAGCAGAAAGGAGAAAAAAGTTACCAATTGCTTTTTCAGCAAAAAATCAGCGGAAAACATCAAAGGAAGATTTCCATGTGGAGGTTACTTGAAAGTTGAATCACAAGTCATCATCCTGCATTGTGGGTTATAAGAATCAGATATAAACTACTTATTCTACAGTGATCTTTCTAGGAGACATTTACAAGGAGGAATAAATCCAAACTCTCAAATGAAAAAACAATGTACTTACAGCAATTTATCAATCTTTAATAGCTGTCCTGCTATTTAATACCATGTTTGAGGAGACTCACCATGGTTTTGTGGATAAACATTTGTTAAACGCAGCTTGCTTCTTCTTTCAAACAATCAGGTTTCAAATGTAGCCAGAGTGTTTAATTTCCCAAGAAGCATTTCCATTTGTTTGTACAATGATTCACTCCTCTATCCTATTTCTGTATATTTTTAAAATAAAACACTTTTTTTCTTTTTTTGTTTTTCTAGTTATGGGAATGACACTATGTGGAAAGGAACAGTCTTAGGAATTTCTCTCTGGCTGTGGTACTGTACATGCCTCACCCTTTCATTTCTTAATTTCTGATGACACAAAACATTATGTCATTCACAAAAGTAATATGGTCAGAATGGCCAATTGAAAGTTTGTGTGAGAACTTTTTAAATTAACTACTGCTATTCAAGGGCTCTTGTTTTAAATAGAAAGTTATACTAGTACAGAGAAAATAAAGACCAGTAGCATGTTTTAACCATGTTGTTCAGAGAAGTACAAAAGAACTCAGGTGGGGAAAGTGAGTAGTTTTTAGTAGATAAGTTAAAATATTTTTGAAAAAGGGAAAAGTTTTTGGTTGGATGAGGTTGATGTTGGCCTTGACATACAGAAATATATTATTAATTTTATTATAAAACTTTTTTAACACAATCTGTAATTAGAAGACTGAAAAAAGCCTTTACTCCTCAGCTAAACCATAAATGTAATGTTGAGCATACACATTGGTAGGAAGAAGTGAACTGTTGCATACATGGAGAAAGCTGTTGCTGAAAAAAGGACTGTCATGTGGTACATGTTTATTTCTGCATTTCCTTGAGCACAGCTGAAACTCCTTCTCAGAGCAAAATGATCTGTAATTCCTATTGGACACCAGATTTCTCTTAGGGGCTACCTGAAGGGTAAGTGCATTAGTTTGTAAATGTCACACACTGCACACTTGGAGAAAGAGAATTAAGCTCTGAGAACAAAGCTTTCCTAATGCCACATGACACAAAGCTCAACAAAGAATATCTTGACAGGTAGGGGGTGGAGGAGGGAAAAATCCCATGGCCTGTCTCTCTCAGCAGGGGCACACAAGTAATGTGGCACGGGGTTTATAGGGAAAAGTACTGAAAGTCTGAAAAAATGTGTGCTACACAAGCTAAATACTGCCCAACACACCCTGTGTAAATTCCTTAGCTCCTTTAGCACAGCATCTTGCATAAGAGATACCCTTAGAAACATTTCCTAGTTTTTTGCAGCAGTATCTGCTATGCAGAAGTGCGAGACTGCCTGAAGATAATTCAATCCGTCAGCAAATTCTGCTGTCTCTCAGTAAATTCAAGAGATAATTCTGCATTCATCTGATGTCAATCTGGCACAAATTAAGGATTACACCAATGGAATTTTGGGGGTGAGAAGAGTGAGAAGTAACTTTGATTAGCAAAGACATCCCTCAGAGTAGTGTTGAGGAAAAAAAAAGCCTTAGCTTGGAAAAAAATATGCATTGACTTCTCCTTCATATCATTTTTAAAAATTCATTCTTTGTGTACATTTCAAGTAATGTTAATGTAGAGTTTGAATCAATGGTTGCTTTGCAGAGCCTTTTCCTTCTGTCATCTCAGACTGTAGAAAGCTGTAGCAATATAGCCAAAGATTATATATATACCCTGAGTAATGTACTCTAACTGCTCAGACATTCTGTCCTTTGAAGCTTAGTTATATTCCAATAATCAGTTTTAAAATTGTATAAGAGGAGCCACATAGCAGTTTCACTGGTGTGATTGAACCTGTTGAATTTCAACTGATCTAACTACTAACATAAAGAAGCCTAAAAAGTTTTGACTTCTGGATTGGTTCAAACGGTAAAGGATTTCTTACATTTTTTGTACATATGTCAGAATTTTTCTATCACTGCTGAAACATATATATTTGTGTTTTGATGATAAAATGCCATTGGTTACAGCATTTTTTTTTTAATAAATATCTATCAGTACTTTAATTTATGTTCCTGTGTAAGAGGTTTAATTCCAAAAACTCCCAGGCATGAATGTTGTCTTTCCTTCCTCTCTATCCCTGGCTGCACTCCATAAGCATAACCTGGAGCTCTAGTGCCTGCTGCAAACAAAGAATGGCCCTCAAATTGGCAAGTGTAAATGTGGAGAGAAAGTTTGGGAAAGTGAGGGAGATGCCATGCAGTTTATCATGAGCTTCAGTATCTAGGAGCTGGAAGAACCACAACACCTCAGACATTTTCACACTTATGGAGAGAAACCTCTGGAAAATGTGATAATGAACAGATGATCAGCTGCAGCTTCTTGAAACCTCCCCGTTCCTCCAATATTCCCTATTTCGCCTCCTTGTAGCACAAGTCTAACGTCACAGTCCATAAAAATATTTCTATTTGTTTGAGCAGCCCCCATTAGCCTGCACAGCAGGGAGCTGATGGAAAACCAGAGTTATTATAAAGGTGGTTTTGGGTCTCAGAGGGGCAGTTCACAGCTTTGCAAGCTTCCTCTGCTCCTGCTGTCACACTGCAGTGACTGGTGGCCAGGAGCAGCTCCACAGGTGGGGTCTACCTCCTGCTAGACAGTCTACCTTCAATTATCTCCCATGTGCAGCCTATTTATTTTGTTAGATGCTGTTTACTATTAGTTACTTATTTGTTATTGAATGCCTATTATTAGTAGATATCTAGAATAGAGACTCGACAAGGAGTCTTGTCAAGCCTCTAAAGGGGGGAAATGATGCCTTCAGTTTTAGCTTTCATCTTTTTCAGATTCTGTGCTGCCTAGGGGTGTAGTTCTGAGCCTCACATTCAGTATCAGTAAGCTCACATCACAGAGTAGACAGACTTCTCCTGTTGAAGACCAAGGACAACTGTCAGACCCAAAGGCACAAACAATGGTGGACTGAAGAGAGAAACAAGAAGGATGAGACCTCAGAACCTGAAGCTGTAATTGGACAATTAAACCCCAATATGCAAATGGACCAAATCTTATAAAAATGTGAGACCTCATGACTGGTCAGCTGTTTTATGATCATTTGGGGTCCACCTTGGGTGTAGCCCTGGTCAGGCTCTTGTCCTGCCCAAGGTGTATCCTAAAGGCCTTTCAATAAATATCTACTTTATTCTCTAGCTCTGTCCAGTCTCTGCTCCAGGTCAGCCTTCCCAAGGCATCAAAAGCAGGGCAGAGACCAGGCAATCAGTCTCTTCCAAAGTTGCTGCTGAAAAGCCAGCCAGCAGGATGTCAGGGGCAATGCATGGCCACAGGTTGGCTGCCTCTCTTTTTGCACCAAAGAGGAGGCTGGCATATATAGGAGGCATTTTCCAGTTTTAGTTTCCAATAGGTATATTGTTAGGAAAGTGAGAACTTCTCCCATAACAAGAAAACACTGTTTTTCAAGCAGCAATTTAATTCCATTTGAAGCTTGAGAGATCTCCAATTTTTCTTTCTGAAAATGTGAGAAAATTATTCAAATAAAGGTATTTAAATCCCATCTTGCTCTCTAACCCTCTGTTTCTTCTACTAGTCTAGGGGTTACTGTTATAATTATTTACAGAAAGCTATTGTTTGATTAATAACACGGATAGCATCACCCTTTCACTTTCATTAAAGAAATTCTTGTTACACTGCTGTCGTTTAATGGTTCTCTGTGCTGCTGCTGCTATTTTACAGGCAGTGGCTTAGGAATAGAATATAGTAGGAGAAAAGATCAAACTAAGCATGGTTCTCCTGCAGATATACACTGGCAACTTGTCTGTCATACTTTATTCACATGGGATTGCCACTATGGGGTATGACAGTCTGTCACCATCCAATCTGCCTGGAAGCTTTGTATGCCCCACAGCTGTAGTGTTCACTCACAACATCTTTCCTCCCTGAAGCCTGAGTTTGGTGTATCCATAAAAGAATATTGTTCAGAATAAATAAAGGAATATGTTGTGCAGGTTTAGCATTTTCTAATCTTCTTTGGGCAGCTCCCAGAGCATGACTCGCCCAAATACAGGAGCCATAGATAAATGATTTAACTGAGGGATTTTAGAAAAGGAGTACATTTTGAATGGAAAGTAAACCAGGGGGAAAATTGTTAATTTTTAAACTGTTTGGGGTGAATGATTGCCCATTTTTTGTATGTTCATGAGTACATGCACACACCAATTTAATTTGCTGTGTTTGGATTTGTGGACAATTCCAGTTATCTGGTATCCAGGTAGTGACCGATGTTGTGCCCATGTTATCAAAAGTCAGGTTTGCAGCTATCTTAAGCAGACATAATTCCTGACAAAGCACTTCCCTTCCCTGGAGTTCCTTGTGATTAAAAGAGTTTTCAAAATGAATCAGCCACCGTGAAATAAGGTCTGTTCAATGTGAGTCACTTTGGTCCTGATATCTTCTGATTATGTTTTGCCAAATTAGTTTGAAAAACCTAGAAACAGGCAAGAATGTTGTAGAGTAACTTTTCTGAACTTTTTCACCACCAGTGGCAGGGAAGAGGGACTTCAGGAAGTGAGTTAGATGAGATTTTTGGTGGAGATTGTTGAATGTACCAAAACACCAGTCAAAGCAAGGAGTAACTTGTAGATCTTCATAATGTCACACTGCATTACCAGGAAAATAAGTACAGCCTAATTTTAATGCCATGACCTGCACCACTGATTAATCCTAGATGGATTTGTCACATTAAAGCAATAGAAGCTATCTTATTAAAAATGAAGCAGAGATTTTAAGAGCTTTGTTAAAAGTAATTAAGGAAAATCATATTCTTCAAACATGAAAGAAAAAATGGAATCTTACCCTGTTGCTTTGGCATAAAATATATTTCTAGGTGGCAATTTGTGGGCTTTTTTTTCCATTTCTTTTACAGATTTTATTCAAAAGCAAAGTGATCCGTTGATTGGGAGAAGACCTTTACAACAGCTTTATTTTCTCATGCTTTTACAGTGTCTGCCTGAACTGAGCTCCCACATCCTTATTTGTGTTGTCAGTGGCACAGATTTGTTCTAACTCATCCCATCTCTGCAGCCTATTCAAAAAACCCTCTTATTTGTTATTGTAATCTACACGTTCTCAGAACTCCTAATAAAGAGGAACATTTGCTAATGTTGGGCTTATTCAGAAAATAGATATGATCTAAAAAAACATGACTCTAGTTGTAAGAGGAAAACAACCCAACAGTGAACAAAAGCAAACTGTTCCTAAAGGAAGGCATGACAGAGAGCACCATTTGATGATCTCGGGCTTACTTAGCAAATAGAGTGCTACAGGCTGTTTTGAACTCAACACCCAATGGCTACTACCTCTCTACAAAAGTAGGGTTAGTAGATATTGACAGCAAGACATTGCTGTTTATTTATGTTTCCTGATTTTCAGCTTGTTTTTAAGCTGTCCTTAGACATGGAAGGCTGCCTGAAGATAGCAAAGGCTTCGAAACAATAAGCACTGAATGCATGAAGTAACCAGCTGAGGTCATCTAAATAACTTCAAAGTGACAGCCAAGAAATAATTATTCAAATCTCATTAGTTTTACACAAAACCTTACTCAATAGCAAGTTCTGTGTATTTCTGAGAATGGAAGTATTTTCCGTTAATTAGGAGTTTTCGAAAAGTGTATCATGAAATACAAACCACATGCCATTAATCTTCCCTTGGGGCTAGAGAGCAACTCTGATAATATCTGTGCTCATTAAATTTTTCATTCCGAATACTGTTTATCATACAAATCTCTCGCATCATGAGTTTTCTATCTGCTCAGAGGAGCAGACAGAAAACTTACTCCTCCGTTGAAAAGCTCTCCTCAGAATGAAAAATTACTCTTTTTTCATGCAGCAGAGAGATGAAATGGAGAAACAAGATTCCACATGCTTGAAGGAAGTCTCTAGCATGTCAGGATGCCAGAGGAAAACGTACCTCTTTGAGTCAATAATATGAAAAAGTGGAATTGTCTACAAAGAACAAAATGAAAAAAACAGCTATTTTATCTTGTAGATCAGCAATAGGTTCTATACTCAACTAATCTTTTATATTGTGTATTACACTAAAGCTCTAAACAAAGGAATACTGCTCATATGATTAATGTAATGCAATATTTCTCTTCAATAAACCTTTCCCATGCTACCCTCTGCTTTCTCTTGGAAGTCAGTTGCACTGAACAGATGGCAAGTGAGTCCACGATAAGGCTTTCATGACTGTTGTGTAAGTATTTAATCTCTTAAAACAAATAAGTTCCAGTGTAAATCCACAAGGCAGTGCATAAATACACATAAACACACAAATGTGTATATGAACAAACACATATAAATACATGTAGAAGTATATATCAGATCAAATATCCGTTATCAAGACATATCTGTAGAATGTAATGGAGAAAAAGACTTTAGAGTTTCATAGATATTCTCGTAAAATGTGCAAAAGTAATAATGGTGAATTTTTTTTCTGTAATTTTTTTTAATCATTCTTCAGAATCTTACCATAGGCATTCAGCAACTTATTACATTCTATATGGAGGTCACCAAGAGAAGATAAAATAAGTAATTTGTTACTTTTTAAATTTTTAACATATTTTTTACATTTCTTTTTAAGTTTTAAAAATATTTTAGGGAGTGATGTAGGACTTCCTTACTAATATATATCTGGTTTTTAGTTCTCCCTGCTGTGATCTAATCACATTTTTTCCTAAAATATATAGAATTGGTCTTAAAATGAATAGTTAAATTTAAACTGTTGCAGTATTAAAGTCATAAATTTTAAGCAACACAAGAGGTTGGAACTGTCCTGGCTCTAGCTGAGCAAATAATTGGATATATTAGTCACAAATTATTGTTTCAATAGATCTTTGAGTGCATCATTATGACAGCCCTAGTCTGTTCCTCTAAGAGTAATTAATAAAGCAGTTTTTATCCCCTTAAACACAAGTGAAGAGAGAAAGCAAGAGTCAAAAATCTATGAAAAAGCAACATTTACACTTTTTGAGGATGAAAAAGTAAAAGGTTCCCTCTTTTACTGACTGGTCTGTATTATGAGTACGTTCATAATTGATACATTAAATCTGTTCACAGCCATGCTAGAAGTAGCTATTATTTAGAGTTTTGATCCTACAAAGTCATTATTGTATGCTTCATCGAAGATGATTTAGTTCAAAATTGTCTTATAAAACTCTTTTAGGGACTCATAAAACAGCAGTAAAAACATTCCTCTCAGTATAACCTGCTAAACTGCAAAAAGCTTTAAAGTGAAAATTATTTTTAAGGTTTAGGTTGGGATATCTTAGTGAAAAAACAAACAAACAAACAAAAAAACCCAAAAAACAAACAAGAAATTTTTTATGCATAGGACTATGCATAGGACTATGCATAGAATGCTAGAACATTCTATGTTTCTAGGATGTAAGGTACCCAAAATCTGCATATGTACTGTTCCTAACAATTTCAAGGAGGTAATTCAAGACCTAATAATACAATTTAGTATTGTCAAAGACATTCCTAATCTCTTTTTTCCCTAGCTTATTATTCTTAGCATTTCACAAAATAAATTATACTCCATCTCTGCCCAGATTTGGGGTGGTTGTTTGACAGTGTAATTCCACTGTTCTCCTTTTTTTCTATTTTTAAGGAAAAAAAAGACATTTGCTGCCAAAGGATTTTCCTAATTCCTCCCTTTTCCACATAAATCCTTTACTTACTTGTTTGGGAATTACTATCAGTACAGGTTTACCTCTGAACAGGGACACTGATGATGACAGTAATGGAAAGAATAACAAGTAAAAGGCTGATGAGAGGAAGAATCACTACTGAGAGAGTATTTCAAGGCTAATGAGAGGAAGAATCACTACTAAGAGAGTATTTCACACAGTTTGAAAATATTGTTCAGATGTTAAACTAATTTCATCTCTGGAATAAATGTTTCATTTTCACTGTTATTACATCAGGGAGCTTTATCCCTGATGAGATATTTTCGTGTCTTGGTTAATAAACCTTGATGGCTCTCCTTTCAGGTATCTATAGTAGCTTCTCCCTCCCACAGCCATCAATCATCTCCAACTTTATCTCCCCTTTTATTTACATTGGCAGGAACACTTGTTTTGTAATTTTGCAGTGTTGCTCTAAATGTTGTATTGTGGTTCTAAAAGAGCAAGCAGGAAAGAAAGTTCAATTTCTGAGAGCTATTTTCTTTTCTTGGCTCTCCCATACTACTGAAAGTTCAATTTCTGAGAGCTAGATACAAAGTCATTCCTATAAAAATCTTCTATTTTCTTTTCTTGGCTCTCCTATACTACTTGTTTCTTAAGAACAGTGGATGGGGAGGCAACAAGGGGACAGAAAAGGGGAGGTTTTAGAGTCTTTTCTGTAATTTAAGACCTTCATAATGCTGGAGCAGCCATAGCCTCCAAAAGGACAGAGCTGCTGAAGGGGCTGGAGCATTTTTCCCATGAGAGGCTGAGAGAGCTGGAACTGATCAGCCTGGAGGAGAGCAGGCTCAAGGGATCCCATCAATACCTAATGCAGCAAAGAAGACAGGCCCAGATTCTTCACTCTGCTGCCCAGTGACAGGCCAAGAGCCACTGGGCACAAACTGAAACACAGAAAATTCCTTCTGAATGTAAGAAAAGTCTGTCCTGCTGTGAGGGTGTCCAAACAGTGGCACAGATTTTCCAGTGAGCTGGTGGGGTCTCCATCCTTGGAGGTATTCAAAACCCAGGTAGACAAGGTCCTCAGCAATCTGCTCTAGCTGGCTGTGCTTGAGCAAGAGGCCGGACTAGACAGCCTCAGCTATTTTGTGATTCTGACATTCTGTGGAAGAAAACACTGCTCAAGCCACAAACATTTTTTAGAAATGCCCCCATGAACCCATAGGCTTTAATAGTCCTCAGTGCTGATGGGATGGGAGCAGGTGTGGAAGTAACATTTCTTCCCTGATCATGGTTTCTTGGCAGCTTCCCCCCAGAGATAAGTAATTGAATCTCCATCCTGGAAGTTCTTATGCCTGTGATAAACTATCAGAGGAGATATTCCATTAATGCCAGTAGTGCCTGATGTGGTTAGAACCCAAACATACACAAAACATGTCCAGAAGATAAGATCTCTAAAGAAGCTTTTTCTTTGAGTGCTGTTGGTGTTTATGGTGGTAGAGGCTCTCCACCACTGGAATGCAGAAATTACCATCTCATTTTACTGCTCAGCAGCCATCAGATGAAGGCAGCACCACCACTCTGGGGAATCAGCATCACTGCAAGCTTCTGTAACTTCAGCCCTTTGGAAGCTTTGAGTTTCAGGCCAGCTATAAATCTCCAGTCAAACAATCACCATCAGGTGCCGAAGAAACAGGAGAAGGTTTCAAAGGCTCTCTGGTGCCAGGGCATCCGGCACGCTGAAAGGAAAGGAGAATTTAGAAAAGCTCTGGACTTCCTGCCATTATTTAAAAAAGCGATTCAGCTTTCAAGCACGAGAGAAGTAAGGGATTGTAACTCTCACCTCCCAGGGGAAAGAATACTTCAGTGCTTCATTACATCTCTAGATATACCTTTAGCTGAGCCACCACTAAAATAGCTGCCATTCTTAATTTAGTCCTTCAAGCAATCAAAACTGAAAATGATGCAAAGGATTTTTTTTTTTTTAATAAAAAGGAGAAGGAAAAAAAAAAGGTCCATTCATCTCTAAAATCATTGGCTTTTTCTTTCTGGTTATTAAACAAAGAGTAATATAAAGCGTTGCAATTGTATGTTGCATATTTTTGGGGATTCATGATAAATGAAACTCCATGAGAGCATTGGATGACTTCATGATCACTGAATGCCTGAGCAGTGGCTAGAAGCAGTTACCACATCCCACCTATTGTAGGAAATTATGCATGAAGTTTTAGCTTTCATCTTTTTCAGATTCTGTGCTGCCTAGGGGTGTAGTTCTGAGCCTCACATTCAGTGTCAGTCAGCTCCTTTCACAGAGCAGGGAGACAAAACAAATCCTTTTCCTGCTGGACACCAAGGACAACTTTCAGGCCCAAAAGCACAAACAATGTTGGACTGAAGAAGGAAAACAAGATGGTTGGTACTTCACAACCCAAAGTTATACAATTAAACCCCAATATGCAAATGGACCAAATCTTATAAAAATGTGAGACCTCATGACTGGTTGTCCATTTTGTGACCATATTGGGTCCAGCTTGGGTGTAGCCCTGGTCAGGCTCTTGTCTTGCCCAAGGTGTACCCTAGAGGTACTTCAATAAATATCTGCTTTATTCTCTGGCTCTGTCCAGTCTCTGCTCCAGGTCCGCCTTCCCAAGGCATCAGTTGCAGCATTTCAGCACCTTCATGTGCTTCAAATAAGATGTGGATCTGATATTTCATATACCTGAGATATTCATATCTCAGTTGCTGAGCTATGTGATAAAGGAAGTAAAATATACCCTAAGGAAATTCTGTAGAATGTCAATCTGGGAGCAAGGAAGTCTTCTCCAGCCACAGTCATTTGAGTGGTAGCAGCTCCTCTTAAGTACTACTCACAGATGTAGTTTCATTTTGGGTGGCAGGCAGAGCTAGATTGTAGGATTTTTCAATATACCATGAAAACTGCATGTTAAAAAAACCCCAGATTTGGGGTGCCAGCCAAGATCAGATAATAAATTATGGGCAAAACTAAATATAGTGCCCAAATGCAATCCATTTTATTTACTGGCTCACAAAGGAAGACTGCCTGGAGGCAGGCAGAATTCCCCTTATCAGACCACTGAATCATTCTTGGTCTTGTGTGTCACCTCTGGGGAAGATTTAGACTGAATAAAGACAGGCAAGTCAATATTTAACTCATTTATCTCTTTATGCAGATGGGTACGAATATCTCATTATATCGTCGCTTCTCTTAATTTCAATTGCTTTCATATCTGGTCACTTCTCAAAGTGTGGAAGCTAAACTAAAAGTATGAAAGGACTTTTAACTAGCTTTTCTTAACCTAAAGATTTATTCTTTACAGAAAATTAATAACATGCAAGAAGAGTCATGCCAATTACCAACACAAATATGTGTTATTTTTCCCGTACTGTTGCAAGCTCTAACAGAATTTCTTGCATGAAAAAATAGGTCATTTTAAGTTCCAGAACAAGAAAAAAATTACTGATTCAGTCCACCTCCTTCAGAGATCATTGCTCTTGTGTTGTAAGGGATTTTCAGAAATGAATGTGAAGATGTAGCTAAGTTAGTAAACTCTCTCTGAATAGGAAGAAGTCATCAGCTGCTATTTGAGAATTTCAACAACCCCTCAGCTAAGTTACTTTATTTGCAGTTTTTTAGCTTTCCTTCAGCCACTTGCTGCTAAAAATCCTGTAAATGTTTGCATATGTTTGACTCTTTAAAAAATCTTTTAAATAAATGCCTCCACTGAAATATTGCTGTTTGATGGTTTATGAATTATTCATATGTTAAATTATGACACCTGTATTTAACTGCAAATCCCAAGTTAATTGGAAAAACTCCACAACAGTGCTTGTTTTTCTGCTATGCTGCTCAGTAGTGATGTTAAACTAACTCAAAAGCTCCTTTAAAAGGATCAAGACCTGCTTCCAGTATAAAAAAACAGGAGTAAAAGAAAAGCAGCCTGATATCTGTATGACACTGAGAGTTAAACCACTGTTAAACAGAATTAAAATTATGGACTCCAGTTCTCCAGGCAATCACACACGTGTTTTACTTTAAACCTGCCAGTAATTCTATGGACTTGCATCACTTAGAGGTACTGAAATATTGGACACATGCTTGGGAGAAATTCTCACTGAGCTTTGTCCTCAAGAATGTGTCCACCCATTTCTATATTTGCTGATGGATCAAATTCTGGGCAATTCAGGATTGGAGGCATTGCTAAAAACCCTTGCTGCCAGCTGAGAGCAGTGAACACCCATTGCAAAACTTCAATTCTGTTACAGGAGACACGAGCATCTGCTTTCAAAATGAGCTTTTGTGCCCAGAAGGCTACAGAGATGAGTAAAGAATTTCCCAGAATTTTTGTTGCACATGCACTTTCTATTACTTATGATCCTAATTCGTTGTGATGTTTCATGCTAATGCAAAGGTATTACTTTCTCTGTGTATAACAGAATCATAAATATTTGTACATAAATTTATATATATTAGACATCTTGTAGGTAGAAACTTACACTTTCTTAGGTCAAAATGGCACACCCATGTCTTTATCTACTTTTTTTCAAGGTAATGTGAAAATATTGGGCAATTTAACTGACTGAAACATTCTCAATCAAGTCTGATTGAATGGCTGCCCACCTCCTCATGTGGAAATAAAAGCTTTTGTTAAAGTACAGATGAATTGTTTCACTTAAACCCTGGGGGAAAAAAAAATAAAAAAGGATATTTTGGCTGTGCATTTGTTCATTAGATCCAGATGTGCATTATTAACTGTCCATAATTGCCTTTACTAATAAACCATGCCTGAAGGATTTTGTTTTGCAAGATGGAGAGAGAAGAGTGTTCTTGCTTGTTATGTTGTTGTTGTTGTTTTTTATCACAGTCGATTTATTGGTTTTGTTTTGTTTTGTTTCCCATTTAGGACCTCCTGGCAGCAATGGTACAATATTGTAGCAGTTTTCAGAAGAGAAGTGTGAGCTGTACCAAGAGCCCCAGCTGAAATGTCGGCAGCATACAGAACAGAATGTGCAGCCCTTGTACGAGGGAGAACTAAAAATAGACAAAAAACCAATTCCATACATGGTTCAGCTGTTTTGTTGACACCTACCTAGTAACTGAGACAAAAATGTACATATGTGTGCTCTTCAATGCACATGCAGAAGCAGCAGTGCTCCAGCCTGCCTGCAGCTGCATTGAGTAGAAAACCCAAACATCATCAGCTGCTCACTCTTACCTCTCTGCATCTCTTACTCAAGATGAGCCCTTCCATAATTTACATTTTTCCTAGCTTTTCTATAAAGGGAACTCATCTATCCTGCTGTCCTACATAAACCCCTAACACCCTTAGCTATGTTGTCCATGGAAATACACGCTCATGTCTCATTTCTAAAAGTGTTAAGGATGTGAGGAGCATTTATCTCCTGCAAAGTGCTCAAGTGACTGCTTCAGGGAATTTGCAGTCCTTGTGATAGTAAGAGAGAATGCTCTGTGACATCCTGCAGAACTGGACTTTATGTCATTCTGTTGTAACCTATCTTGACTTTTCAATGATAAACTTTCTCAGAGGATGGAGTGGGTTTCTAACAGAGGAACACACACACAAAGCCCCTTATGTTTACAGCATTTTTTATATGTGTAGTAACATTCCACAAACATCATGTGGTTATACAGCGTATTTCTTACCCAAGTTTATTAAATAAAACTTGACATTTGAGATGCTTAGAAGGTATTATTCCTATTTTGAAACAGACAACAGTGATTTTTCCTAATATACACAATTTTTATGACAACCACTTGTGCTCTAACTGAATTATTTTCCAGAGCTAAAGTCATAATTTTATTGAAACCTTCTCCTCCCCTGGAAACATACTTTTTCTGAACAGTTTGTGATGCTTTGGAGGTATTTATTTTCCTTCTCTTTGACTGCCCTTTCAGACAGACTGACAGTTTTTCTTTCTCTTGCCTTTGTTATACTGGCACCAGCAATTAATGGGCTACTTAATGAATTCTATATATGTGAAAGACAATTACTATGACATCTGTTTGTTCTACCCCAGATTTCTCAGGTCCCAAGATTGTTCCTTCACACATGCTGTTTAAAGACTCTGGGAATATGGAAGCAAAATCTGAGCAAAGGTGCTTTATTTACAATTGTCCTTTGCTGAAGGCCTTAATACTTGGATACAAGCAATTCCATATAATTGAATTGATTTTTACCAGCAGCATTTGGCTGCACAGCTGCCATGACATGATGTGAAGCTCTGCTTCTGAAATTTGTCCTCATAATCAACTTGTAAAATACAAGTAGCGTCAGCAATGATGGAGATCTGTGTAGCTCCTGGATGTCATTGCTTGGATCAGCCATGCCAGGCTCACACTGGAAAAAGCCAAAACCTGCCATCACATGGAGTGTTTCATGTGCAGAAGTGCTGATGTTTTCCTGTTGGTGAGAAAGAGGAGTATTCAGTAACAGTGGTTCATGTTTCATCATTTTTAATGAGAAACATTCAAACTAAAGAGAACCTAAGAGGATAGAGCTACTTTAGACATAATTTAGGAGCTTTGGTATGGCATAAATTATGGCACATTCTAGTGGTCCAAAGATTAAAGCTTTAGTCCAGAATAGCCAAAGGACCTGGCCTCACTCCTCTCCGTGCCTTTCCTGACAGGATGATGAACTTCCTGAGGAGAAACAACTCTCCTGAAGGCAGCCTTACAAAAGCCAAATCTTCCCAGAGAGTCCTTCCAAGGCTTCTGAACTGCCATTTTTTCAAAGCCCATCTCACTTGGGATTAATGGTGAGCAAAATCTTTGCACACAAGCAGCTGTGAAAGAAAGGGAGCTAAGCTGATTAAACTGCAAGTACAGCTTGCAGAAAGCGAGTGGCATGAATGCAGCCTGCATTTTTATTAAAAAAAAAAGGCAAAAACCCCATGAAACTTAAAAACATTATTGTAATCCAGATTTATGGGAAATTAAACGTATTGCAAAAAGGAATAATGTTTGCTTTGCATAAGTTGGCTAAGGATGGAGATAACAAAAACACAGAGATATTTTCTGATGGAAAATTCTTCAGTTTTCTCTTTTCCTAAACACATTGATTAAAACAGAAAAAAGAAATAAAAGTGTGTAGACTCATTGAGATAATTTGAAAACAACTATTTTTTTCTGAGAATTATAACATACTCCTAGTATGATTTTACAGTCCTGTATTTTAGGACTGTCTCACTCTCTTTTCTATAAATTACAGGTGCTGACTACTCCTGCAGCTTGTGTCAAATACTTAGACAGGTATAGCCATTAACAGTTTCCCAGGTTGCTCAGGGAGTGTGGTTGGTACGTCAAACAAGAGTTATTGGTTTCCATGCTGTAGAAATAAAAACATGTAGGCAGGGCAAAGAAAAGTGAGACTTGTTAGATATCATGTTTGACCCCAACCTTTTTTTTCCAGGGCTTTTGACATGTCACTGTTTATCACCCTACTTTATACAGCAAGGAAGCATATTTACAGCCTCCTAACCCTCTGCATCGTGTCTCTAAGTACAACACATAAATTTATGTGCATACCAGGAATCCCTATGCATCTAGTGAAATCCACATGGAAATTTCCGTGCCCATATTCCATCACATTTTTACATGAGCACAAGGCTTTTGGAGCAGATCCTGCTCATAATTTGGGGCCCTCCTTTTTCTGTGATCCAGCCATCAGATGGATTTTTCATTAATAGGGCCCTAAGACTTTACACTTGACTTTGGAAATAGAGCAGGCATCGGTGCCAATTTATAAACTGTGCAGTCACTGCGATGCAGTTTGTGCTACACACATTGGAATACATCATTCTGGGAGAAACCAGCACCCAGATCCAAGGCTGGGCCTCTGTGGGCAGCAGGCTCTAGTGTGCATGTGGCAGCACCAGTCCTGGGCATGTTGCTGTGGATAATTGATGACTCAGGGCCGAGTTGTCAGTGTGCTGCAAATGGAAATGCTGGGGCATTTCTTCACCCAAATAAGTAGTGGGTTATGATGCACTCGTGCCTTGGCAAAGTGCTTTAGTTTTAGTCATTTAGCACAAAAAAACCCTTCCTTTTTGTCTAAGGTTCCATTCAGCTGCCTTGCAGCTCCCTTTATGGTAACAGATTCCTACCCATCAATGCCCAGCCTTAGTAGGAAGACACATTTCCATGTCAGAATTTAATTCCAAATAGACCTTCATTTGCTGTAACTCAAAGATACCAGGAAAATTGGGAATATTGCCAAGTGACTATCACTAATGCCTTGAAATGTCATTACACCTTCCATGACAGGATCTTTGGACCTCCTTGGGAATGCCTATAAAGTTTATGATCAAGTGCATCACATGCTCATGAAACACTGATGGTCATCTTTAACATTATGTAGATGCTGATATACCAGGGTGGAAGCCCTGTCCTCTATAATTTCAGAGTAACAGACGAATTTTCTTACAGAAGAAACTCAAAATATGGAGAAATAAGAAAAAAACAGGAAATCCTTTGCCACAGCCAAGATAATTCCTACCTTGCATTTCTTTCCTTAATGCTAAACTGGTTTTTATAAATGAATTTTAACTTAATAGAATTTAAAAGTTTTCTCCAGGGTTGATGTCTTAGAGCCTGGTCTGTGCAGTGCAGAGATGTGGGACACAATGCAATAAATAAACACATTGACAATGAATTAGGAGGATGCTCCATATCTCCTCTTAGGTAGAGCTGTCCTTGAGGTTTGTGTTGGAACTGGCCATCCTTCTGCAATTATTTTCTGACAAAACTGTTCAAACCAACCTTTCTCTCCTCTACATTTTGTAAAAAAGGGCTGAACTGCCACCCATCGAAGCTGAAACCATCAAATCATATAAGGTTTGGGCACTACACATTAAAACTTGCACCAACCTGTCAGTGTTTTGAAATGCAGCCCCAGAGGGACCATTCCCAGAAGAGAGAGAGGATATCCAGAATATCCTGGGAGCTGGTAGAGAGCCAACCACTGCTAATTGTGGAGATGGTTTATTTCATGTACACTCCAGAACTCGCAGTCAGCAAGGCCAAAACCATTGACTTGTTTAATTCAACCTTTATTATCTGTTTATCATTAAAAACATTTACAAGATACACATCCTTGCAGCATCTGGACACACTTTGCAATTCCACGGACTGGAACTGCATCCTCTGGCACTGTTAATTTCACTAAGAATTTGTTATATTCCTGCATTGTTTCTATTGTCTTGTACACGGTCTGAAACCGCTGGAAAGACAGATTTTGTCACAGGGATCTTAAAGTACAGACAAGCAATTTTTTCCAAGTGGTACAATAAGGCTTTATGGAGTTTAGCCCTAGCTTTTTTTCTTTTCCCCTGACTTTTAGCATTAATAAAAACACAATTCAAACTAATTAATTTATTCTGTGAAGACCAGGGCCAATAATAGAATAAAGCTGAGAATGGAACATTTTTTTTTGATACTTGCAGAGAACTGATTCCTCAAAAGAAAACCATATGTCAGGTATCAGGGGTATCTGTCTGTAATGTATATTCTTTTAGAGTAGACAAATCTTGATATATGCAACTAATGGATATTTCACTTCACCTCCAGGAATTGCAGTTTATGTTTCTGAGCAACTCCTGAGTTACACATATTCTGAGAACTATGAAATTATACTGCCTGCAGCCATGGTGGTGGGGAGCTCTGAAATCAAGTGTCCACTGTTCTAGCTCATTAGGATCTGATTTCATTGTTTGATTGAGAAATTACATCAGGACTTCTAATATTTCCCAGTGAATACAAGGAGTGCTTGATATGAAGCATTTCAGTGTCG
This sequence comes from Pycnonotus jocosus, assembly GCA_013400435.1. Classification (NCBI taxonomy): domain Eukaryota; kingdom Metazoa; phylum Chordata; class Aves; order Passeriformes; family Pycnonotidae; genus Pycnonotus; species Pycnonotus jocosus. The sequence continues at coordinate 35,495 of VWYP01018320.1, read as the reverse complement.
GTATGGCTGATGCAGACTGGGAAGGCAAAGCCAAAATGCTGCTCTGTGGTAGAAAAATAAGTAAAAGAGAAGTGGCCAACTGTCAGATTTAAGATTTCAAGCCTCAAGTCAGGCAGCAGAGGTGAGGTAAAGCCTTTCTGAACATATTTTAAGACTTCTGTTGAACTGAACAGCTTTATTAGATTTCATTGTTTCATGGTGTGTGATGTCACTAGAAATTTTGGATGTGAGTATAAACTGATTCCTTTAAATTATGAGAACAACTTTTTCCTTATGCATTAGCTATTTTTGACTGGATGTCATCCTGGACTACACACATTTGGACATTTTCACATCCCAGTAAAGCATTTATTTGTACATTGCAATTTCAGAACCTCACATACAGCAGGATTTCACTGCTAAGGTTCACTTGCTGTCCTTAGAAAGCACTTAAATGTATTCCCTTTAAATATATTGGTATTTCTCACAATTCTCTTTAAGCCAAAACAAACAGTATCTTTAGATTAAAAAGCAAAACAAAATTCAAACCTGCTGTGGTTTTCCTTAACTCACAGAAATCTAAAATAAGGATAGTGGAATTAAGCCAATCCATAGGATCTGCTTTTGTCCTGTGAAATTTCCAGCTAGTATCATGAATTGCAAATGGAAACATGATATTTGAGGCTGAAAGGTCCCAAAAGAGACAAGTAGCAATAAAGTGGAAAAGACAGGAATTATCTGAAAGAATTCTGCAACCAAAGTTACAGGAGTCTGTTCACAATGCACAAAAATCTTGAAAGTAAGTGAGTTGGACCAGCCAGAGCCTCTGTGGATATCCAGCAGGGCTGGTGTGTCCACCAGAGATTAATGGTACCTGTGGTACCTGTTGTGGAAGTAATATAGCAATTAAAACAAAATAGAGGTTTGGAGCTGCTTCTCCTGTTAGGTGCAGAAGAAGCTCCCATTTATCTCCTAAGGAAAACAAACTCCTAAACATCTGTAGAAATGTGTGGAGAGACATGGATTATCTCACCTGTTGTACTACTTGTTAGCTACAGGGCTTGGGGTTTGGACTTGCTTTAAAAATAGTAACAAATAGCAGTTTTTTCCTTACTTCATTGTCACTTGAATCATAGGAAATGATTTGTAAAGAAGGTGAGAAGACTGTCCCTTTTAATACAGTTCTTTTCTTGTGTCAGACACATGAGGCAGAACCTCTTCAAACTCTGATTAGGGCGGAAAAAAAAGGATGTGCATCAGTTGCATAAAACTGATACCTACAGTAGAAAACCCCATGTGTGCTTAGGGTAAATCTTGTCAGCAACATGTACCTGAGAATAACAGGAAGAAAAGCGAAATGGATGTGAAAAGTCCAAGAGTTTTGGACATAACACATACCACATAACACACCAACAAACACACCGGTACTCACACCCGAACATTTACAACCACATGAGACTTTCAAAGTTGCAGTTAAACAAGCATTATTTTGCATAACTTAAGCAAAATTTCTGGATGCATTCTGCTTTCCAGAAATCCAGCTGATTCTGGTATTTTGTTAGTGGGTAGTGACTGCAAGCAGGGGATTTGAATAAATATTTATTTATGTACAACTATGTCATCTGCTGGACGCTTCATTATTTTTCTGGCCAAAAGGGCTAAATAAATGGAAAGAGTAAAATGCATGAATGAATGTATGATTTGTCACTGTTTTGCTTTCCTTAAAGTAAAAAACCAGGGCAGAGACACAGAAATCCTCACCTACATCATGTCAGTGTCACACACTGGTCTTACTGTTGCCAGTATGTTCCCAGTGTTAACATTTTCCTGAAAAATTGATTAATCTGAAATAGCTCAGTTTATACATGCATATTATATTTTTTCTGGTAATTTCAATATTTTCTTATAAAATGTACTCTAAGAATTGGAGAAAGTATGTTGTTTATCAAAGCCGTGTTTTGCTTATGGCATTTTGCAAGAGTTCAGATTACACAGTGCACTCTTCTTTACTCCTTTTTAAGGAGGTGTTGTTATTTGGGGAAGCAAGGCAGGCTCCATTTGAAGCCTGGGTTGCTATGGCAAATTCACATTTTTCTTCAATGATATTGTAAATAATAACATGAAATTGAGTGCAAACAGCCAGAATGAAGGTTAAATACCTCTCAAATACCCTTAACTTGGGGCAAGATGCTTTGCTCCTGTCAAGCTTCACAATTCCTGAGACCTCTTCCTGTACAGGATCCATGTGCACTTTTAATTACATTTTCATGCTGTTGGTTGTTCTGAACTTCTTGGCTCATGGACATTTTCTACATAAATTATGCAGGAAGATTCTTTGGCCTTGTGGAAGATGAGTTTTAAGAAGAGGTGTGTTCCAGACACCATCCCAAACAGCTGAGTACTTTCAGGTACTCCCTAATATCAGAGGATGTAGTCAGCTCTCCCTGACACATGACACAGATGAGTGATGCAGGGTAGAAGAAAGCCCTCCAAAAGCCATCAGCTCCAGTAAAACCTGAGCTGCTACCGACACAGCTAGCCTGGCTCATCCCTCCATGGATTTATCAGTCTGGACAAGCACATGGCTGTCGGTCCTGCCCCCCAGTCTGATGAGCACTGGAGGGGTCTTTGTCTCCCAAAGTGAGAGGAGACTTGTGGTGTTCAAAAAACAATTAGCAATAATAAAAGACACATCCCAGGGCATTCACTTATTTGCTCTTCTTGTGCCAGAGGTCAGCTTGTTTCAACAAGCACATTTTCTTTGTTTCTTTGTCAATATTTGGCCCATATCAGATAGAGCAATGATGGTTTGCAGAGAGTGTTGTATCCAAAGAATAATGAAAAGATGTGTATTGTCGCAGAGGAAACATAAATATACTCTGAAGAAAGAACAGATCACCCTAATCACTATTGCCCTGCCTGTAAGATAGCAGGGAAGAGGGCAAACACTTGACAGTGAAAAAACTTGGCTCCACATCTCCAGTGCATTCACCCCTGTGGGATTTTGTGCTCTTTATGAATTGCTGCTTTTTTATTTAACAGTTGAAATGTAGAAAGGGGGGATTTTCTTTTTTTCTAAAACATAAAGATATCAAGTTACCAACAGATTATAGAAATAAAACTGGCAAATCAAACATAAGCAAAGTGATTCTAAATTAGCAGAAAAATGAATTAGCTTATCTAATTTATCTAATTTCCAAAGTTGAGATCACCTCATGCCCTTCTGTGCAGCAGAAGATTGAGACTGAAGGGCTCTTTTCAGGAGGCAATGCCAGGAAGCACTCGGTTACACTCTTTGCTCTGTCTGCTTTTCTCTCTGTCTCACTTTTTCTCTCTCTTTTGGGTTCTTATTCCCAACAGGGACCCAGAGCTTCAGGGGCTTTTTCATCCCAAGAGCAGCCCGCAGGGGAAAGCCAGGAGGGGTAAGATGGGGGCAAAGCTCGACCTCCCACCTCCTCCCATCTGGCCCCAAGTGAGCTGCCCTGAGATCCTGCTCCTTCACAGAGGTTTCCCAGGATAAATAAACAGTGCAGATATCAGCAACAGAGTGCAGAGATGGTGGCAGCTCAGAATTTCTGCCTTTTGGGAATGGTGCTATTTTTAGACATGTGTTTAAGGTATTGCTGGAATTAAATATCACATTGGACGTGCATACATCTTCAATAATGCTTTGAAAGTTGCATTCCTAGAGGAATGGATTGTTAAAACAAAATTAAGCTGTCATTTTGTTGTCTTTATACAGTTTTCATTTTCCCTCATTTTTTACTCTTCTACACCTAGTCTGTATCATCAATGGGAATAAAAGTAAAATTGTGTGTCTTTCCAAATGTAGTTATTTTAATGATTTAAATTCATTCAAACATTTTCAGATATCATGTGGCATGTGTTTTAGAACACCACAACTTACAGCTTCTCTATCTTTTTTTAAATCAAATTACAGTTACAGTACTGCTTAATGCAAACTGAAATATGAGTTGTTTTCAGCTCTTGTTGCAATAGTTTAAATATGAAGGAAATAAACAAAATAAGAAAACCAAGCTATAATAGTGTAGTCAATCTTGACAGTACAGATTGCCCTTCAGTCTGGTTTTTCTCCTGAGTTTTTCCCAGAAACTTCTGCAGTCCTTCTGGTGTTTTTTTGCTGTCATTCCCAACTGCCAAATGAAACAATGTTAGTCATACTGAGGGTGTTTCCCCAATAAAAATTACAGATTACTACTTCCCCAATACCTCCTGGCCCATGCTTGGATGACACCGATTTACTTAAGGAAAGGAGGAAATTTGTGTTTGAGGAAACCTATCCCTTATCTGAGCATCACCTCAACAAATAAGAATAAAACTTTGGGTCTTTTCCAGCTCTACTGTCCTCGGAGCAACCCTCACTATGAAAGCTCAATCCACTATTATTGCTGCAAAAAAATATCCTTTCTTAATATTGTCGAGACTTTTTCTCCAATCTTACTGATTTCCAGCCAGCTGCCTTTCCTTTACCAACAATGGTGTTTAAATCTCTGCAGGTCTGACCACCTGCAGAAGCCACTAGCTGTTGAAGTTGGGAAAAATAACAACAAGTAGACTACATTTCCCAGGATTTAATTCCAAAAACCTTGCACATGTGCCTAATTTAAAGTGCATGTGTGTTCTCGGTGGAATCAGTGGGAATACGCAGATGACTAAAGGTAAGCAGATGTGTGACTGGTGGGATCTCAGTCTGAAATTAAGACAAGCTTCAAGAAGTGAAAGTTGCAGCAGAAGAGGAAATCAAAGATGACAGGAGCAATAAACAGCAATAATGTCATGTAGTCAACCTCGGACACGTGTGTATCGTGACCATCATTACATTGTATTTCAAATTCAAAAAATAAAAATAATAATGTATTCCAAATCAAAAATCATTTTCTCTTAGAGAGGGATAGAGGCACAAGGGCTAAGTCATAAGGATGGAGACAAATGAGGAGAAAGCAGGTTTTTAGAAAAGGTGCTGAAAAATAACCCTTCAAATATCATTCTCACTACAAAGTATAGAAATCACAACTCAAAATTTTAGCAGCTCCATGGCAAAGGTGTTATGAAAGTAAAGAGCAATTGTATGAGAGATGACCTAACAGGCAAGAAGAGGTGAACTTGAATTTGTCTTTTGAAACAGGACAAGCAGCAAGCTGTTCTAGTGCTGCAAATGATGAGCCAATGTGCAGATTGAGTGGAGAAGTGCCCTTAATCACAGTGGTGAGGAGAGAAGGTCACCTGTGGCATCTGTATCTGAATGAGCATTAGAGAGGGCAGGGACAATAGGGGCACAGGTGAACATCTCAGCTCTCTCAGCACAGAAGAATCCCACTCAAGAGTACTTAAAAACAAATACAGCAGTGCAAGACTGAGGATGAATATATCAATAAATCTCCAAAATCTTTTATTTTGATTGATTGTAAAATTCTTCCTTGCCACTCATCTACTTTGCAGTTTCAATCAACATATAACATAATATATGAAGGGAAGATTTTAAAAAAATAAAAATAATAAAACAAGAAGTGAAAATGTTGTTACAATATACCCCAATTCACAGCATCATTTTGGAGGATGATAGTGGTCTGACTGTTTTGTATAAACATTCCTGGTACCATGCTGGTGTTTCAGAGCTGATGCTGTACCTCCTGTTGATTCCTTTACAGCAAGAACTCCCACTCTCAAGTGTCTGATCTCTGGAGTCATTCCTTTGTTATTCAATGTCCAAACACTTAGCAGGAAGTAAACACTCAGATGTCAATATTCATTCTAACAATATTCTAATGATTTGAATTGTGTAGTTGACACTGAGCACCTGTTTAAAGTAATTTTTCTGATTGAGAACCTATGTTCTCAGGATTAAGATAGTGAGAATGACAGATGACCTCTAAAGACCGTGGGGTTACTGGTCTGTGGGTGGTATCTGTGGGTGGTCTGGAAGGGGAAGAGATAGGAGCTCAGTAAGATTTTCAAAGCAAAAAGAGAATTTCTCAGCTCAAATTTATGACGCACGTTACCTGTGTCTTGGAAGAGTTATGCTGACAGAGTCAGGGTGATTTCTCATGTCTGGCACTCTGTGGGAGCTCTCAGTACAACTCAGAATGGGGCTTTTGCTTGGATATTCATTTTGACATTCACTCCAGCGCAGAGATGGAGCTGAGTCACAGCTTTTGGAGTCATAGCCACATCAGAAAATCCCTACAAAAAGAGGGCACTTGGACTGATGGTTTTGGCTCAAATCATGGCTGATCTTCTTGTAAACAACTTGGCATCCTTCCTATTTGTACATACTCAGTGAATGATGTGAACTAGGAAAGAAAATAAGTAGGCTAAAATAATCCTTTGCCCCCTGTCGTGCATATGAATGAATCTGAGTCCGCCAGAAAGGCAGATATCTGCCAGTACCAGCAGGGAGGTTATTATCTTTGCATATGTTGTTTCCTAAGAAAATCCCTGCTAAGGATTGTGGCGATATGCAGAAATGTGTTAGGATGCATTTGCCCTCTACCCATTGGCATCCGTCGGACTTTTTAATTTCCTGGGTCTCTAAACCCTTCCTGAGGGAATGGCGTGACACCCCAGAAGAGATTACCATTTCATCAGTACAGGACAATATTCATCCCAAAACAACGCTGCCAAGCTGCTCCCAGATCAGTGCACCCCTGAGCAGGACCCACACGATGAGGCTGCTGCTGATAGCAGAGTTAACTAAAGCTGGAGCATCCAGGACTGTGCTTTCCATCTGCCTGTTCTATGTCCCTCTGTCACCCCTGTCCTGCCTTTGTACAGACCTCTGTCTGAAAAAAAAGGGCAAGAAAAACAAAAAAGAGTCATGATCTGTGTGTTTTCTGAACTGCCTTATGTCTTAAATTTATCAGAGGACAGCAAATGGCCAACAGGTGAGAGGGAGGGAGGGAGTCGGCATCATCTTCTTGTGTCTGTGCCTATTTGGGTTCACATCTGTTCCCAAACTCCTGCAGAAACCACAAGCAACTGCTGAAGGCAAGAGGAGGGGCAGCACAAAATTAGGGCACATGAAATCAAGATCAGTCCTTAATATGGGACAGAGCAGAAGAATACACCAAAACAAAAGAAACAGCTTGAAAAAAGGATTTTTAAAAAAGTCAATAATGGCAAGGTTTGCTTTCTTTTAAGAAAAAGCAGGATCCCAAAATAAAAACCACATCATTGGTGGTCACTAGTGCTGTGCTTAAGCTGTCATCTGTTGAATCTGGCAGTCTGCACGTCATTCAACAGATAAATGCCTTTACCAGAACCCTCCGGACAAGGAGAATGTACAGCGCACACATTTAAACCAGACTGCTAGGGCTGGGGGAAACTCTGTTGGTGGCCACAGACACCGGAGAATCAGGTATAGGAAACTCTGAGTGAAGCAGATGAATGCTCAGAGGGAAAAATAATGAGAAGCAAACCTTTTTTCTCCCCTCTTATCCCACATTTCGGTAATCCAGACTAATTGCACGGTAATGCAGCCACTCATAAATCTAAGAATACACACGGATTACGTCTATGTGGCTAAACTGGAAGTGGTCTTTCCTTTCAGGTAGCCACAGAGCCATACAATCTGCTTTGGGAAGGCAGGACATATTTTATCTTCTCTCATCCCAGTTGCTCTAAGGAACCACATACTGCCTACTCTGCAACCTATTAAACATGCCACAGCAAAGTGTTTTCCACTCCGTGCCATGTGGGAGTCTCAGCAAAGCAAAAAAAAAGTGGGATCTTTTTGCAGATTATTACATGGGCTCAGAAATCCCGAGCCTGTGCAAACATTAAAGAATACTCATAATATTTGAACTGGAAAACACACTCATTTGCTGTAAGGCCTGTGGATTTCTTAAAAAAATAGAGGATCTTCTTTTCCAGTCATCCCCTCGAATGTGAAGTGGGATAATGAAGAAGAGTCCTAAACTATTTTACTGCAGCATGTTTTCATAGGCTATGTACAGCCGCTTCAGTTTATTCATTTATGTACACTTTGTCTCAGTTTTCAAACTAAACCAAAGCTTTCTTGGGAGGGGATAACTTCCTCCAAGTTTTGTTTTCTGCTCCATTGTTCTTCGACATACTCCATGGAAACAGGCATATTGCTGGAATCTCCTCCACTCACACCAGCACTGGCACAATGCTTCCAGGGCAGCAATTATATGCCTGGGGCTTTTAAAGGGAATTTCTGGGGCACTGCAGCCCCTGGCACTCCAGAAGGAATGCTAAGTTTTGGAAAAAACCCACCATGTGTGCTATTTTCTGTGTGATGCAATACAGATTGGACTCTGCTGGGCATCTGCTGCTGTCACTGTGCCAATGCTCTTTGACTGTGTGATCCAGATTTATTACTTTGGTCTGTCTCCTTTTCTTCCCCTCTCACCAGCCTACAGCTGGGATTAGCATATTCCGTGTTATCTGTTGAGTACACATGTAAGGAGAAAAGAGAACAAACCTTTTTATAGCAACAGGCAGAGGATCCTCTGCAGGCTATTCACTTTTCACAAGGTGTTTTCCACCATATAATGTGGAAGCACAGTTATTAAAATGTTACCTCGACAGAATTTTCCAGTTCCTTTTGTTTATTCCTAATCTACATCATCCGGGCCTCCTGTGCTTTTGGGTGAGCAGTTGGTTTGTAGTCCAACACATGAATTATCTTCACATGCCAAAGAAAGCTTAGGAACTGCCCAGTATATTTCAAAACCTTGAAAAAGTAGGAGGTTGTATCTGGCAGCAGCAATAGGCATTAAACATTCTCAAAGAAAGCTTTGTTATTAAAGAGAGGTAACCCGTTTGGATCAAGAAAGACCAACATAAATCTTCATTCAGGGCTTTAAGTATACCAAGAACTATTCCGAAATTAAATAAGCTTTTTTCGTTCTTCTTTTTCTTTCTCCCCTAAATGTTTTGTTTGGAGGGGGTTTTTTTCTGTATTTCCTAGGTCTCTGCACTGCTAAATTTTAACCTCTTAGGAAATAAAAGTCCTCTCTGATTGCCATTTTGATTGTATGTATTGAGTAAAGCATAATAATAAAAAACCCCATTTTAGTTATGCACTATATTGTTCCCGAAAGCACTGCACACTTCAAGGGTTCTTTTAGACTGAATTTCCTGAAGCAGCCAACCTCTACACCCCTGCAGCAAAGGTAGCAGGACAATTTCTGTTCTCATGGAATATCCTGAGTGGAGCCATGGAGTCCAACTCCCGGGCCATCCCCCAGGTCACACTCTGTGCCTGAGAGCGTTATACAAACACTTCTTGAACTTTGTCAGGCTGGTGCTGTGCCCTAGAGAGCCTGTTCCAGTGCCCAACCAGCCTCTAGGTCAGAATCTTTTCCTAATATCCAACCTAAACCTCCCCTGACTCAGCTTCCTGCTATTCCCTTGGGTCCTGTCACTACACTGATCTGCAGAACTCGGGGCCATCAGCATCTTTCAGACTGCCTCCAAGCAGAACCAAGCCCTCAGACCCCCTCCCTCTGCCAAATGGCACAGACAGGGCCACAAACCACAGCACTGGGTCAGACCAAACCTGACTGCACCTTCCTTGAGACGTGAAGTGACGCCGTGCCATCATTCCCCCTGCAGTTTCTCCACTTCTGTTTCTCTCCATTCCTTTCTCTCCCTGCTGTACTGGAGGGTGGGATGCTGTGCTGGAAAGCTGAGCCCTGCAGGCCATAGACAGTGAACAAATAAGAAATTCTCTGGGCCAAAGGGTTGACCCTGAAAATATTTTGGGTGGCAATCTGCTGTTTCGTTAGCTGTACGAAAAGGAATGATGCGGTAGGGAAGAGAAGCATGAATTTGGAGAGGGTGCCTCACATCTGCCTAAGAATCTGAAATCTATGGAATATTTTGAACCTCTGTGGTTGCAAGGCTCTGGAATGTGGTTAAAATAATATGCAAATTGAAAAATAAAAATCCTGCTGAAACATTTGACTGAATGTACCTTCACTGAGCTGAGGCCAGCTGGGAATTTGCTTAAGGCCCAGAATGAAGTGAGGTTTCTGATGCAGATAGCCCACAGCGGAGCAACAATGTTCCATGGGTTTTATGAGTTTCAATAACTCTGCTTTAATCAGAAAATTAGAAGTAACCAAGAAAGCCCCCTAAGGCCCGATTTGTGACTCTATTAAACCAGTATAGCACCAGAGTAATATCATGGTTTTCAACAAGTTACACTGGCATAAATCTGATGTCAGGGATGGGTGAATCAAGCCCCAAGACAACTGTGAATTATTTTCTTCCTGTCTGACGTGTTAATGCTCAAGCGAAAAAGACATTGTGGAGTTGGGAATGAATCCCAAATGCTCTCAACCTGAAAGTCTTGATAGAGAGAGAGATGTGATTTTAGTGCTGGTTTAATCACTCAAATACACAGAATATGTCTTAACAAAACTAGCAGCTAAACAACCAGGCTGCCACAGTTCTTAATAAATTAACAACCTGCATTTACACACTGACATGAGTAAAACTTTGCAGGGTATTACAATGGACAAATCCAAATATTAGTTTAAGATTTACTGATGACTACTATTTCAGTTTTTTCTGAACACAAAGTTAAAATATTTGCCCTATGGCGTTAGGAATAATCTTGTAAACTGTAATGGAAGCAAAAAATTAGCAGTGCTTTTTCTGTGCAATTTATCTGCAAAAAAATACATAATTGCATTAAATTGAAGGGCATTATGCTAATTAAAAACAACAAGAAGGAATGCACTTTACAGCGCAGTAAGATTTTAACTTAAGAGGCCTCTTTTAGTTTTGCCCCACTTGTAAAATCCCAGTATTGTAATGTTTAGTAAATATTTGCAAAATTACACAAAATCGCTTAAAAATGGAAATCTGCTAAATAAGCAAACAGAAAGCATCTGTAAGTAATCTAACATCTGAACATAAAAATATTAATCAGGAGACAAATGTTGCCAAACATGAACATAATTATTTTAGTTCATTAGACCCAAGTCTGATGAATCTCAGCGAAACTCACAAATACATTTGAGAATCCATCCATTCTTGCACCACTTTTACATCAACAGAATCCTATTAATTGGAGGTCAGTGGAGACCTTCTGGTGGTGTATGAAAAAGGGGAAATTGGGCACTTGGCTTTCCAGTTTTCCAGGCGAGACATAACCACTTATGATTTCAGTTTCTTAAGCAGAATGAATACAAAAAAACCCCACCAAAGAGCAATTTTTACCGCCAGGAATTGTACAACTCAAGCATGCAAAATGAAGCAATATAGCATTCTAGTGCCAAAGTAAGTTTGCTTAAAAATTCTGAAAAACTGCAGTTTGCCAGCTCGATGTCTGCTGCATACAACCAGGCAGTAACGAGGGATAAACATAGGAAGGTAAATGGCCAGCTTCCTGTACAAATACTTGACTTCATCTTAAATATTGAGCTGAAATCCCCCTACAGCCTTAATTCAAAACTGAATCTATCACTTTTATGCCCTATGCTTATGTGGGGTTTTAGCATTCGTGCAACAGCTGGCATCACAAAAGTCAGAACTGATCCTCTGTGAGCATCAACATGCCTTGGGCAGGTCCAAAGTGGAGGGGCTTACAGGATTTCTCTGCTCTGTGCCACTGTCACAACAGCTCAAGTTCTTCTACCTAGTTTAGGTCTGGGTAATTATTTTGAGTCACATACCTGTGCCAGTGCAAACTTTACAGATTTTTCCTAAGGTTGTCTAAAAGCCACCTGAGCTACCAAATTCCTTGTGTGTGACACACAACGTTCTGTTTCCTGTCACGTTTAGTGACCCACACAGGTCAGTACATGACTGCTGAATGTTGGTGCCTTGCTCCCAGCTCAGTTTCACATATTCAGTAGCCAGATAAGCTGCAATCTTTTCAAAATTCTAAGACAGTAGTCACTAAAAGAGAAAGAAGAAAGGTCCAGACATCAGACTTGCTTTATATCTATGTTCCTAACCACTCTCTTCAGAGCCAGGCAATGAACTTCCACGAGGAAATGAAACAATGCAGGACAAGAAATGGAAGGAACAGAACTGTGATTTTACTGAACAGATTAAACAACCTTGGATTTTGTTTTCTAATCATGCATTTATGTGTGAGAAATGGTCCAAAATAACTGGGAGGGCAGCATTTGAAGGAGAGAGAAAGGAGAGAAGACTGAAAGTTCTACATTGCCTGATGACAATAAGCCATTAATTCATGTGGAAATATATCTGGCAAAATTTCAAGTTATAATATGACAGCAGAAAAACAATACCTGTTATTTCAACATAAAAGGTGTTAAAAATATTATCACTTGTTCAAGAAACCACTGAGGCTGCCTTGTTATGATGATTATTCAGGCTGTCTAGCAGAGCTCTAGATCTTGAAAATAGTCTTGCTCAATTAAGATATTTTCACTAAAAAACAAATGATTAAACTGTACATTGTTTATCTTACTGTGATCAGCATAGATTGAGTGTTTAATTCCTGAAAGCAATGTTTACAATCTACTGTACCATCTCCTGGAGTGCAATCCTAGTGTATCTTGCAGAATAAGGCTTTTACTACAATTTTCAATGCCACAGGAAGTGATGTCTCAATCTAATTGTCACTGAGCAGATAATTTTCAAAATGTCCATATCCATTTCTTTGTTAGTCATTGAGCTTGGTGGTTAAATTAATTAGTTCTCCAGTTAAAAGTTGAATGCCTAGCCATAAAAGAAAGTTATCCTAGTCTTTTTCACAGCATTCTTCATGCCCTTTGTTCAGATGACATTTTTCAAAGAAAGCAGGGGAATCAAAGGTATTTGAATTTTCTTTTCCTTAGTCACCTACCAAATTCTACAGCTTTCCTGACCTGTATATCCAGAACGATGCTGCAAGGTTTTGCAATACCCAATTCACCATCACTATTGCTTGAACACAGGAAGCTCATGGCTGGTGAGGGGAAACCACAGTTTGCCTACTTTTTGTGTTTCAGTGTCCAAAAAGGAAAGAAATGTTCCTTTTACAGCCTTATGAGCCACTAAACACATAAGGTTTGATTAATGTCTGTATGCTCAGTGTTTTTGGACTGGATTGAGAAGATCGACTGATCCCATAAAGCCAGATACCTAAACTGGAAACAAAATATCCTTAAACAATTTCAATCCACAGGTTTCATTACAAAAAGATTTTTCAAGTTGTCCAGAAAACTCATGTTCTGTTCTCTGGAAACCATTTCCCATGCTTCAGAATTGTTTATAGTAAATAAATCATGTGCTGGATTAACAGAAAACCCAAGTCAGATTTCAGCTTGAGTCTTTAAGCTTGAGAGTTTACAAAGAGATTCAGCAAAATTTTTTTTTTCTTCATTTCTACCCAAGACCAACTGAAAGAAATCAAACCTCCAGCAAAGACATGATATAAATTCATTTTGTCACATGATGAATATTCCCCAAAAGATGACTTACTCAATTATTCTATAGAAAGCCTCTGTTTCTCTTACTTCAGCTCTAATTCAGCAAGGGATTAGGATGTTAATAGGATGTCTCTTAACATCCTAATTTCAATTAACCTTGAATATGATTTTCAATATATCCATAGTATTACTTCAATAATATATTGAAGTATATATTGAAACTCTTTTCTCACAGCACTGTATGATGCATACCTGTGATGCTGAAAGAAATATTTTTCTCAATATCAACAGCCATTCCTCCCCAAGAGCTTTAATACCTTGTCCAATAACAACATGAAGACCACTCATGAAGAATAGTTTCATGAGTCCCCTGGGTCCAGGGTTTATTGAGTGTAGTTTAGCCTGCCTGGCAGTAACGACTCATGAAAACAATATCTTTATGGCACATATAATTGTGATAACAGTTACACCACATTTCCAATTTCTTCCAATTTAGAAGGATCAGTTGGTGTTGGAATCTGGCAGCTCCTCATATTCCTGAGTTTTTCAGTTGTTAAAATTGCACGTTTGCCATGGATTCATCACAAGATCCATAAGAAAATAACTGGAAATAGTATATGTGTTAATGTATAATAATAAAAAAATCTAACTACATATTAACTTTGCCTGGATCTATTTTGACTCTCAATTTTCTGCCATTGAAAAAATTTCATATGCTGAGGTATTGAAATTATTAACATCAGCCAGACTACCAAATCAAACTTCCATTCCACTCAATAGAATTGAAGCACCACTTCTTCAAATTCCAAAATAAAGTCTAATACACATTACAATTTCTCATTCTATTTCCTGAAAAAAAATTTCTTTTTCTTTCCTTTTTTTTAAGGAGAAAGAATAAGACATTTTCCTCCCAGTGAAACTACAGGACTATAATTCCCTAGTGAAAATAAGGATTTTCCCACAATGCAATGTGCACATAGCACAAAATTTTAGGAAAGACAGAGTTCTCCTACCATTTTGTTTGTGTTCCCAAGAGTCAAACCAGGAAATTTTCCTCCCAGAATCCTGAATTAAGAGTCTTTCTTTTGAGTGCATAACTAACTTTAATTGTGTCTGAAAGCTCTGCTACCTAACACAGAGTCGCCATCTTCAAAAGAGTAGAGAACACCTAAAATTTCAGCTCTGTGATATCACTCTGATGGCCAAAACTACGAATTTCAAATCCCTGACTTGTTACTATTGTTTCCAAATCAGTAAACAGATGAGAAAATCCAAAATGTAGCCCAACTTTACTAATTAGGGCACAATAAGAGCAAGTTATGGCATGTGATTTCTTTTCCCTGCTGTAGAAACTTCAATCTTACCCTCACATCCAGAGTAATACCAAAGAGGTCAGCACAAACCCTTTCCCCTTCTGAGGTGTTGGGTGTGTCTCTGCTTGTGTCTGGGCATTCATACAAATCATTTCCCCATACTTTGTGTACATTTAGACTGGAGAGTGTATTCATTGCAGCAGAGGGCAGTAGTATTCATTCACAAGCCAGACAGAGCTGTGTACAGTACATAAAAATACCAGTGCAGTTGTCAGACAATTTAGGCAAAGGGAGTGTGTTGAAGGAAAAACAGTTCTTCTCTGGAAATTAATTCTATTTTTAATGCCTTGATCAGAGAGCATAATGAACTCACATCACACTCTTTACAGATAAAGACAGGTAATCAGATTGTGTAATCCCAATATTAAAATCATCCTCCTCATGTTAAAATTAGTAATCTCTTAGGAAATCTGTTCAAATTTATGAGTGAACAGAGACTGCAACCACTTGTGCTTCATGCAACAATATGTGTAATTTAAAAATCTGCAATATTGAACTTGGGGCCATCCCTACCCCATTAAAAAGAAAACCCTCCTCCAAGCCAGTGGAAACTGGCAATCTTCACTGAGTAGCAACAGCTTACAGAAATATATCTCCATTTGTAATCATTTTAGTGTATGGATGATGACATTTGCAAACATCTGGATCTGATGATGTCCACAGGAGATTCCAAAATGGTAGTGTCTAAATGTGATGATACAATAAATACAAGATGTTTTATTTTAGATTGAAATAGCAGAATAAAGACAAGGGCAGGTTTAGATAAAGGATTCAAGCTTGGGACATCAGGTGGCAGCGTGCAGGCCTCCTAACTCTGGAGAACACCTCCAGCTACAGCCACCTCCCGAGACCTCAGAGCAGCCCTGCAGCTGATCTCCAGCCAAAATTCTTAACAGCTCTGTGCTCACCAAACTATGCGCCTGTAATTTAAACCATTCGCTGCTCAACATAATTAAGAACCAATCTCTGAGTCCAGAACAATAGTCTGCTCAAGCACTAGCACATGGGAGCAAAATGAGACTTTATGTTTTGGCTCATGTTTGCTTTCATCATTTTTTTTTTCCCTCTTCCAAACCTCGGCTTCCCCTCTCCTCCCTGCAGCACACCCGTGGGCAGTTTTCAGATTACTGCAGCCTCCTCCAGGTTTTCTTCAACACTGAAACGGGGCTGCAAAGTTACCCCAAATGTATTGTCATGTAGGAGTGCTAAAGCAATAAATTTTGGGTGTCTGACTTAGCAATAGTTCCCTTGGACATCTAATGGAGACACCCTGAAAAACAACCTGGCCCTTCTTTCTGGCCCACTCCACCTTCCTTGTGGAACAGAGGGAAAATGGTGGGCTTTACACAAACTTTGCTGCTTCTCAAAGCCCAGATGACTCAAGAACTCCTTTATGCCTCAGCTTGACCAAGGGCAGCCTCAGGGACATCTGTGACAGCCAAGAACAGCTCGTACGGAGAAGCCCCAGGAGATTTCTGGTTTCCCACTGCATTCTCTGCTCCACCACGCAAGGCCTGAGGAGGCCGAGAGAAATAAAATCGGGTTTATGACACAGTTTTCCTCTGTCAGGAAATTTTTCCTCTGGGCAGGGCAGGCTCTGCTCTGCTTTGTGGCCAGGAGGTTTCCAGTGACCAGAAGAAGGCTTGGGTGCAGGTCTTCCTGATCCCTGAGCAGTGTGACACCGCTCCCCTGGTGTGCACAAAGCCTTCTGCCATGGGCTACACAAGGCCACTGTCAATGACAGGCAACTTCAGCACTGCTTAAAGGCTTAAACAAAGAAAGAGAGCAACGAAGGACAACAATTAACACAGACAAAAGTGTAAGGCTTTGTGGGCCACAGGCAGAGAGAAGAGACACCCTGTCATGGAACACAATCAGAAACGAGCAGCTCTTCCTATGAGTCCCAAGCTTTTTGAAAAGGGCTTCCCTCACTTCAAGCTACTGACAAAGACATAAACTCAGGGAATATTTTCTGTTTTGCATAACAAAGTCTTGCAAAGGAGGCCAGGGAAGGAACTCAAAATATATTTTGAAGATCTGAAATCAAAGCCATGTGGAGACTCATGAAAAATACAGAGAAGGGTTAACAAAGATGACATCTACTCAAGGTTTGTGTCTTATTTTTTTCTGTATATTCCTCACCAGTGTCCATCTGCACAGGAAGGCCACCACTAGTCTCCCTAGGCCTGGAGACCAAAAAAATTGTGTTTGCAGTTCAAACCCCTCTGCCCTCACCATGGGGCACTGCTCATTATCCCATCTCTCTAACTCCAGCTGGTTAAATTTGCATTATTTAAACTCAGAATAATAGGTAGATCAAATTCCAGCAGGGCCTTTCTATCCCCTAATTAACCTTTGCTATCATTAAATTAGACACTTCTGAGATTGTCTTTGTAAGACATACCCACTGAAGCTGAGCAGTAACTGTGCCTGTGCCTGTTTACTTTGCTAATCAAAGATAAGGTATGTGCACAGTTTGTGTCATCTTTCCATGGAAACATGGAAGGAACTGGAAGCCGGGAAGAATTGGAGCCATCCGCTTCCCAGCCCATAGCTCATTTCCATTAGGGAAGCAAAAA
The DNA here is from genome assembly GCA_013400435.1 of Pycnonotus jocosus. Classification (NCBI taxonomy): domain Eukaryota; kingdom Metazoa; phylum Chordata; class Aves; order Passeriformes; family Pycnonotidae; genus Pycnonotus; species Pycnonotus jocosus. The sequence goes on along the minus strand of VWYP01018320.1, from coordinate 18,185 downwards.
TTTGTGGTTTTAGGAGCTTAGACACTATTGTCATTTCACTAAAATTGTTCCCAGGCTTCCCAGATCCTGTGTGGTGCATAATGGGGTGTGCATGCTGCTCGCTCATGGCCCAGTGCTGCTGCACAAGGCTCCACATATGAAAAGGAGGAGAAAATCACCCTGTTAATGTCAGTCTCTATTGCTATTGGCACCAGAACTACTTCTTTTTAAAATTAACATTTGGCACCAGAACTGCTTCTCCTCAAAGTTGACATTTGTCTGCTGAAGGCATCTCACCACTTGTGTGCACAGTGAAGTACAGCATTTCAAAGTCCTGAACCATCAGAGCAGTCTTTGTTTCAGACCTTGAATTCAATTGCCTGATGCTTCTGCACATTTGAGCCAGAGGAACTACTTCAAATAATTCTTAGGTTGGAGAGCACAAAGTTCACAGGTTCCCTTCTGCCTGCACAGTACAGGTTACATAAATTTATCATCCTCCTCGCTTCTTTCCTTCAGAATCTTAAACATCATGTGTTTGCCCCAAATTCCACATCATTATGCATGTTTTAGCACACACAGTCTGAATCACATCAGAGTTTATCTCACATCACATCAGAGTTTATCCTGCAACAATTTTTCTTTCTGCATTAACCATGTGATGAACTATGGATGAAAGAGGGGTCTTCTTTTCCAGTCCTCTTATTTATGGATTGTAACTATTATCAGGAAAATGGTGAGCCCCTTCCTTCAGTTTCCCATGATAACTTTATTGGATTTGTTTAAACAAACTTGTGTCCCGGTGCTCTGATACACCAACATGTTTTTGTAGAATCACTGCAGCTGTTGGTAAAACATGTATTTAACAAGAGGACTGCTATCAAATGTTTTAGATTTGTCTCTGTCCCCCTATCAAATTGAACAATGATCACCTAGCCATGCTAATGAAGGAGGGTAAACTTCGAAGTGGGGAAGTGTTGACTTGTGTGTGGGTTTGCAACAGGAGGGAAAAGAAGGATAGGTCCAATGCAATCTCAACATGCTGGTTTTTGGAAGGTGAAAGTCACCAATCCTGCCCCTCCTTTCCCTTTTCCTCCCCAGACTGTTTTTCCCTTGCTGCTCTTATCAGTTCCCAGGCTCCACCCTGCTGAGATGGAGGGACTCTTTTCTTAGAGAGAGAGCATTTTCAACGTGAAAATCTCCTTGCAGCTTCCCATGACTCACAGGCTGTGCCTCCCTGGTGCTGAGGCCTGGGGTTTCCTTGAAGGGCGATGGAAATACTCTTTTACAGAACACAGCTCCTTTTAGAGCCCTGCTTAATTTACTGGTGTGACATTTCCTGGGAGAAAGCAGCCATGCTTCTCTCTCCTGTGATTTGCTAAACAGTATGAAGTATGTTAAAACCCAAAATCCTGAAAATACCTGAAAAGCCCTTGTTGGGGCATTCTTGACCAATTATTTCATTGGAAGTGGCTCATGTTAACGAAGCAATTAATGGAAACTTAAAGAAAACAAGAAATTTGGAAAAAGCAAACACTGAATAGCTGGCAGTCAAGTGAATGTTGGTTCTTTTCTACTCGTGGGTAATTTTAATTCCAATTTTGTGCACTTAGTCAAACACTAAATCTAGGTACCCTGTCAATCTCCTTTTAAAAAATTCTGGCTAATTTACAGTTTCTCACTGAACAATTTATAAATAATATATGCTGACCTGTTTTTTTAAAGCTGTTGAAAGCTAATGCCTGCCCCTCTTTTGGTATTTAGTGTGGAAACTGAGAGGAGGAAAGAGCGATGAAATGAGTGCAGAAAGTAAAAATTCACGAAGGTAACACCCTTCCTCTCAAGACAACAAAGTGGAAGGGGAGAGCCCTTCTTGCTATCTTGACTCTGGAGCTAGGAAGTATTCAGATAGCCATAACCTTTAGCAGAAATTGTGCTCAGGCCTCTCTAGGGGTGAGGAGAGCTGGAATCACAGCCTCAGCCTCTTAGGAGATGCCAAGCCTGTATCCGTTTCGTATGCAGAGATTTATTTCTCCATGGGACTTGGCTGGATGGTGCTGGAGATGAGCCTGTTGGGTTGACTCCCACTGCCCTTTTAACCTCTGCAGTGGTGCAGCACCTCCCTCCAAGGCAATTGGAGAAGAGATAATCTGTGCTTATCAGCTGAAAGTGGTCGCTTCTTCCTATGAACGTGAACGGGATATCTTGCCCAACGCTGGTTTAAAACACATCCTCCCTGCCAGCACTGAAAGCTAGGAAAAATGGACAATGCCTGAAAGCTGTGAAGCTTTGATTTCTTATTTTATTGGTTGTGTCTGCTGTACAGCTGTGACCTAATGTAAAATTCTGCTGGGGGTGGAATGAGTCCCTGTGAATTCCCACAGGTAGGGTAGCATATTAAAAAAAAAGACACTCCCAGGCTTTTGCCGAAATAATTGGAAATCTCAATTTATAAGAGTTTTAAAACCTGGTACCAGCTGACAGCTACTGTTTGTAAGAGATTCATTTTGGTTATGGCAACAAATAACTACTTTCATTTTGAGATAGTAACAAACTCTAGTTTCAAGTTGAGATCCAGTAAGGTAAAATGACCTTGCAGCAAAATACCTGCTACCTGCAAAATACCTGGGAAGAAAGGTAACTATTCCTACCTACATGGTTATTTTTTGGCCAACACCATGGAAGAGACCAACATGCCTAGAGTTTGCAACTTTTACAGTTAAATGCCACTAAGTAAAACTATCTTATAAATACAGCAGAGAATTAAGTGTGCTCTGCCAGAGTTTTATATTTAAAATGAAACTTTAACTCTTGTCCATCAGTGCCAATGGCAGAGATTAATACTCTGTACAGAAGGAAATTTGCATAAAGAAAATATTGTCTCAAGATCATTGGATACGCCAGAAATAAAAGAGTGTGAAAGCATGAAATAAAGAACTAAAGGTATGGGATGAAGCTTAAAATGCCACATCAGCAGAGAAAGCCTTTTACCCTTTCCCAGACTGAACTCCCCTCTCTGCTGTGAGTCATTTGGTCCTGACCCCCCCTCCAGCACTAAGAATATATGTGAGGAACTGTGGTGTCAAGTGAAACCACTGTCAGGATGGCCAGCAGCAAAACCCTCAGCAGGCTTATGTCACCATCAAACCTTCTTGAGTCACTAAAAAAATCTTTTCTTTGTGGCTTTGCATCACTTGTAGAAAATGACCTGAATGTAGATGTCTGAAATAATACCTAGTTTTCCCCAGAGTCCGTGGTTCTGAGGAAAAATAAACTGTATGAATCACTGTATGAATGCTTTTCACTCCTCTCTGGACTTCAGGAGGAGTCAGGAGCCTGAATAAGGTAAAATACTGGCACACAGACCACCTGCCTTTTTTGTTTTTCTTTTTTTTTTT
>VWYP01018320.1:0-14726 GCA_013400435.1 Pycnonotus jocosus | reverse complement strand
TTTTTTTTTTTTTTAAATCAGGGCTGCATATGAGCCTGATGGGAAAATAAGGGTATCAGTTCCAATGTCCTGAGTATGGATGGCTGCAAAACATGTCATTCCAAGAATTGGGGAGACAGTAAAAGTGACAAAAATTACGGGAGCTGAACTAGTATGAAGGAATAGAAATAAAATACTGCAGCTACCTGCACTTGAAATTCAGAGTAAGAGGTGGGGAGAAGAAGAGGAGAAGGACAGGGAGAGCACAGCTGTCACAGTGCCACTGGGTCAGGGAAGCAGGGACCCCCCTGTGCAGCCCTTCTGTGAGGAGCAGCAATTCAGGAGCACAGCACTGGTGGATGCACTCACCTTTTGCTGGTCATCCAGCACAGCATCACTCAGTTCATGTGCTTAAGAAGGAAGAGTGTATAAGCTCCTGAGGTTTTAAAGAGGAGTTTAACATCAAAAGATGCTTTTGGAATCCACTTTGGGGACTCCAAGTTCCAGAATGGAATCATATTAAGAGTATCATCCTCTTAATATTCTTACTCTTTACTGCATCTGTAGCCAGTTTCTTGCTGATCATTAAAGGGGTTTTGTGAATCCAGCTTAAATTAACTCCTATGGTGGCTTTTATGCACTACTTTAGGACCATAATTGATCTCTTTTTTTTTTTTTTTGGACCAAATTCTTGATGCTTCACTAAACATATGCCCTGGAACTGGGAAACAATATCATTAACAACTTTGGGTACCAAGATAAATATTTCATCAACTACATCAAAGATTAGAGACCTTTTCAGAGTGTATGCCTGTCTCTAATAAACTAAAATGGACACAGCATGACTATCTGTATCTCTGGATCAAACACGAGGTTTAAGAGTTAGTAAACAAATACTCCCATGGTTAAAACTTCAAGGCACCCCAGAGTCACCAAAGAAACTCTTTACTTCACCTCTTTGTGGTGGAGTAGATACTTTCCACATGAAACAGGGTCATGAGCAGCCATAATGCTAAATAAAGCTGTGGATGCAGTGGGAAATCTGGGAAGCAGATTGCAAGGAAGACTTTCTCAGACTTTCGCAGAGTAGGAGTGCTCAGCTGAGTGCTGTCTGCCCAAGATTCTGTAATCACAACAGGAAACCTTTCACCTTTTGTTGCAGTAAATGGGCTACACCTGCCAGGCACAATGAATTCTGACAAGGGGAAGAGATGATTTGAGGAAATGCATTACTTGTTGTCACTGATGTTTTAATAAAACCAGTTTTGTCCACTTTACAAAGACCATGTGTTGAAATAGAGTCAATACTTCATGATAAGACCCTGAAAGTTATTGTTGATTATCTCTTCATATTAAAATATAGTTTTCAATGCTCCTCAAGCTGTTTCTGTCTTTTCCTTGTTTGGCTTTGATTTTTGAGTGTCTTGTCTGAGACTCACCTTTTAACTTTCCTCAGGAAATCTTGTAGAGTGGAGCTTTCTCCTGCAACTGTGAACTTGAAATCTTTGACAAAACTTTAAACTGAAAGCATGAGAAGAAGTTAACGTTCCTGTAACATTTGGTGAATCATAAGAATCCTACAATTAAACATGCAAACCTGGAAGGACTGGCAGGTCTCTGGTGGTGGGTAAACACTGGGCAGAGCTGTATGCCCAAGAGGAGACAAAGAAATAGAACAATGGGAGAAGAAGGAGCCTTGCTGGCTGAAGCAGCTGTGAAGATTCTTGGCTGTTTTTATCTTTATTTGCATTTACCCCAGGCTTTTGTCATCATGGACATATAATTCCATGTTTTTAAAAGAAAAAGATTGTTCTATGACCTCATGTTTACTTCTCATCTTGGGGGTAAATGCTCTTTACTTGATGATTTGGAGATTCTTCACAAGAAGAGGCAACACCCACACCAGAATCACTGGGATAATTTACTTGTGTGTACCACATCCCAGTAGTGGTAAATGTGCATGTCTGTGGCACAAATTTGTGACAGGACTTTTGTGTCACATTTGGAGAACAAAAAAGATTTTGTGGCATTCCAGGGATGCGACCAAAAAAAAAAAAGTTTGTTTTTCTTTTCTTTCTGTGTTATTGTTTTAATCAGGACACCACAAAAGTCATTGCAATGAACTGAACATCTGAAAGAGAAAGGTAAAATTAAATCTGAATGTCCTTGATAGGAGTGCTTTGATGTAATGTTTAGTTTATGAGAGATAGAAGTGTAGAAAAGAGGGGTAGGATGGTTTATGTCTGTCAAGTCTCCTACCATAGCTGAAAAAAATGATCTGAACAGTCTGCTGTTAAAATGTCTGAGGCAGATGTTACTTTTACCACCACAGTCAAAGCAAGGGGCTTCAGTGTTTGACTTTTGAAATCCCCTCTAAGTTCCTTACAGAGACATAAAATGGTTTGTTTATTAAATCTGTAATTTTACAAAACTTGTGAGGTCCCAAATGAAAAGCTGAGCTCTCTGCAATCTCTGGTGAGACATATATTTCCCATAATCTCTTTAGGAACATACCTCCTTCAGCTCACACCAAGTGCCACATCAATAATCTAGGAAGACCCTAAATATCTTTTTCTCTTTCATTATCATTTCTGCTATATTAATCTTTAATACTTTCCAATTTAGCCATTTTATCCTTGTGAACACATGGTGAAACTCCACTTTATTTCAATTTCCAATGCCTGAATATATTCATGCTTACTTGTTGTTTTTCCCTCTCAAAAGATGTCAAAGCTGTTTTCAAACCTCATTTAGGAAAGATTAATTTTAACAGCAACAAAAGATTGATCATTGCTCAGCAGCAGAGTGCAGTAAAGCCAAACGCTGAGGAAGAGCTCATGTCAAGAAATACAAGTAGAAGCTTTCCTGAAATCTCTGTTCAGTTAGGATTTTTTGTTTCCTCAGCAGCCTGATTGGGCTTCTTTGTGTATCAGAAATCAAAAATGGAATAACACCCCAGTGACAACATTGGGAAACAGTGCAGCTAAAAGAGTCTTTTGTCTGCATTTAAATTTCTCAATAATTAGATAAAAGTGTTTAATTCTCATCAAAATTTGAGCGACTGAAGACAGGCAGGATTTAGGCAGGGAAAGGAGCTAGGGATCCAAAAGGGTGTAGGATGTATCTCCTGATGTCAAACAGCATTTAAAAGTCATGGAGGAAACTCTAAGCCCACTGAAGCTGGATGGAGCTTTAGCTCTTTTTTTGGCTGTGTTGCAGTCACCCACTGCTCCGTGTCTAACGCCCCAGAAGATACAGAAAAGAGACGAAAACCTCCCTGAGTATACTTCAAAATGTTTCCTGCTGCACCCTGAGGCACTGATTACTACTTAAAGACATGGAGTTTTTTCTAGTGGGAAAGGGAAACAGTAATGGGTCTCCTCAGGATGGGAATTTTTTTCTTTCCTAATATTGTACACATTTTTATATGCCTTGGTAGAATTTGTGTGCAAAGAAATCAGTGCACAGATGATTCAGTTAATGCTCTTGACATGTTTATATACCAACAAAAAATTCAGACATAGAAAGAGGAGCTAGAGTGGCACTCCAATATCAAGGCTTCCCCAGAAATATTTTTTCACCACTGATGATTTCCCACATTTTAAAAATATAAACATATGCATGTAAAAGTATAGAAGTATAAATAGGAATTCCTGTTATGCAGTGCACTGTACAACCCTGACTTCTTAGAAATCAACACAGAAGGTCCTCTGCTGATTCCAGGAACAAAATCACATTGATAGCATGAATAGGAATTCCGTAGTGATGTAAGTAAAAGCCACATTTTATGAGAAGGATCAGTAATTCCATGTATAAATACCATGTGACTTGCATCCTTTGTTTGTTGCACCAGCTGGGAACAAGCACAACCTCAGGTGGCACAAACTGTCCCTGAACATCTTTAAGGAGGGGATTAAATCCCTTCTCTCAATCCCCTGAAATCAGTGGGATGAGCTGTTGCCTCCAGTCACACCTCATGGCCCTTGTGATTGAAACAAAAAGTCAACTTCTATTTGTTACAGTGGAGCCAGAGAATCAAATACACATCCAAAATAAAGTTAAATCTCCCTATGATAAATACTGTTACTTTTTACTCAAGAAACCCTAATGTTAGTCTTAAAATACTTGATGATACTTTATTTTTAACTTGACCATATCCTTCCTGAATTCTTTCTATATTATTTCATCAGTCTTCATCACAGTTCAAAATTGAGACATCATTTCTAGATTATTCAACTTCTTTTTCTTCTTCCTTTTAAATGTGCATTATTTTCAGAGGGGGGCAAAGATGCTTTATGCCTGCTGTCTGTTTTATTTGGACTCAAGCAGTCAGAAAGATTTTGGTGCTGGCGTAACCAGTCAGACACATTTAAGTGTAATTGACTCCAAAGACCAGCAGAGATAAGCAGGAGGTTTTGTAAACCACTTTAGTGTTTCCAAAGCAGCCATCCTGAGGTTCCACTGCCTGCATGAGAGGCCAGGTCCTGGTGTGCAGTGAGTTTATCAGGAGCATCCTGCAGCAGAAAAGAGAGCTTGAGTCAAAGGTGAACTTTACAGCAAGGCAGCACAGGCCTTCTGGCACCCCATCCATCCTTGTGGTGATCTGAAAGGAAGGAAAGAAATAAGGGAAGAGTAGGGAAAGGAAAACGGGAAAAGAGAAAAGGGAAAGAAGAAATACTTTTGTGAACCAATGCTCATAGCCTCTAGTCAAATTACGTTAAATATTTGAAGGCCCACCAGGTGAACTCAGGCTATCATGAAGCCCTTTGGAAGGCTTATCCTGTGCAAGTACCAGCAGAGAAGCTTTGCTGCTGGTAGTTCTGCTAGTTTTTTCCCATGCTTTATTTGTCTCCTCCTCTTTCTGCCTTCTGCTGGTCTCCCAGAGCTCCTGCTGGAGACCTGCTCCAGGAGGCTGAAGCAGTGGGAGCAAGGAAAACAGCACTGAGGTTCCCACATTCCCTGCTGTGGGGAACCATCCTGAGGGCTCTTATGAGTTGTTAGCATTAGGTTACATGGCAATAAAAAAAGTACATTCCTGAAAATCTGTGCATTAGAGTTACTGGTACTTTGTCTATTTCTGTCAGTACATCTGAATATCAGTCCTTGAAAAAACTTGTCAATGTGTTGTTCTTTCTCTTTCTGCACAGTTCTTTGTAATATCTGGTCACAAAATGTTGTACTTCCACACTAGTTGGTATTATTTCACTCTTCATAAAATATATTTGTTCAGGGTTGTACGAAAGGCCCGACACCAAATACTTAAGAAAGAGTATGTAAACAATTCAAGTGTGTAATGGGAGTTCCTCAGAAAGCCCATTCCATTTCCTGTCCTCTAGTCCTTCATCTGCTGTATTCTACAGAGAGCAATGTCCCTGCTGAAGACAGGCCATAATTTTTGATGGTGACCTCCAAACATTCCTAGAGACAAGGATGTAACACGAGTAGAGAGCAATTCTTTGGAACGCAGCGTTGGCACTGGATGCTGTGATGCCCTTGGACACATCACAATGTTCTTCCTCCTCAACCTGCAGAATTTCAGGAGAAGCCTAACACAGATTGTCACACCAAACAAGAAGAACCTCCAAAACTCTGCATTTCTGTTCACTTTCAGCTGAAGTATTTGAAATGTGAAAGGAGGCATGGGGTTTTGAAAAATAGCTGTTATCCCTTTAGGTAGACTGTAAGCAAGACATAAAAAATTTCCCATTCAGGTCTAACCATGGCAATATTTGATCCCGTTCCAAACACATTTTACTTTTCTAGATGCAAAAAAACCCCCTTTATTTCCACCAGTCTCAGCAAACAGAGGGGCTCAGGAAACATCAGAGAGGAACCTACTGTTGACGGAATCACAGCAGTTTTTATGGCTGGGCTTACATTTACAAGCAGGAGTATCAGCGGGGTCACAGCCCTGCTTCGTGTCGTGTGACAACTGAGCAGGGCTGAACACACACAGTCAGACATTTAGGTGGCCAGCTGGCACGGGAGGTAAGCACTGCAGTATCACTTTGCCCACCCACATAGACAGTGGTTTAAAACCAGTAAATAGAAATACAACAGTAGTTTTATAGAAAGGCCAGACCATAAATAATTAATCCATGGAATAAATATGCTTACATGAGACAGAAAGACAGAACTCACCAGCCAAACTTTACCTTATATAAAATTTTCTGGAGCATGTGCTGTTTTCAAGTGTCATTAATACAAAAAATACAGCTCTGTAATTGTCCAAACTTTTTGTTGTTTCATGCAACCAGCTACACTAGCAGAAACCTTTCTAGAGAGGCATGCTATATTTTAATACACAAATGCTACCTTTTCACCATGGAAACAACTCTGATGTCTGTCACACAGACAGTTTCACTCAGGACTCAACTCATTCTGCAGCTATCTCCTTAAAGTGATGATGATTACAATCATATGAGTGAATATGAGAGCTGCCCATGTTACAAAGGTATCTCTGGCAACTGAGCATTTAAGGGAATTTAGATCACAATACAGGTAAGATATCAAGAAGTGTGCTCTTCTATTTTTTCTTCTCAATAATTTCTCTCTCCAGCTGTATCAGTTGGAAAAAGCCACACAATTCTTCTTCATTATTAAATAAAAAATAATTTTAATTTTACGCTTTAAAAGTAATGTAGATTTCTCATTTACATTAACCTAACTAGGTGACCTAGGCAAGTACCCTTGGGACTATCAAAGCTTTAAGTTAAAAAAAGTTAATAAAATTATATTAAAAGTGGGGTTTGCCACTTAATTATAAAAGTAATGCTCCAGCTTAATGTTCTTGAGAACAATTTTGAGGGGTTTAATTCTTTAAAATATATGAGAGCTGTTCAACAATATATGCCCTTTTTTTTGCAAGAAGAAACACGATTTCAATAATCTGAACTTTATTTTATGTCCCTTTCTTACATAACTACTATGTTAACCCTATGTAAGTGCAATGTTTCACTATTCTGGCACTAAAGGTAAGGAGAGGCCAAGGAAAGCTGATTTTCTTTCCATAATGCTCTGAGATTAAATATAAAAATTTAACTCAATTTTCTCCAATAGGCTGGAGGTAATCAAACCTCTGGTCTTCTAATTCCTTCTCAGAGAAGCTACAAGGTTCACAAATGGTGTTCTGGGCCACCATGAGCCCCAGGAGGAGACAAAGCAAAGAAAGAAACTGGAATTAGAGATGCAAATATCAACACCTACCAATAAATCTGGGGGTTTTTCTGTGTTTTGAGGTTGATACTTTAAAAATACAGCCCATAGTATAGAATTTCCTAAGCAATTCCCCTGTGCTTCCATAACTTTTTTCTTAGCTATTTTCCTACAGATCGTAAAAGAGCAAAATAAACTAAAAACCCAATAACTAGGGTTTTTTTTCAAATCAAACTGTTTTGGAGACAGAACTTTATTAGACTGCCCATATGATGTAGCTTTACAGACGAAAGTAAACACTTCTTAAAGCAGTGCACAACCAGTCTTCATTTGCAGCCAGATAGCATCAAAACTAAGAATTTAAGAGCATTCCAGAAAAGACTGGAGAGTTAAAAGATACCAAGAGTCACCTTCATGATGAACGAGAAAAAACAAATTTGGCTAGGGCTATAAAAGAAACCATAAGTCTCAGAACATGATCCAACATGTAGCACATCAGGGAATTAAGGAACTTAGTCTCACATGAGAACTGATATTGACTTTTACACAATATTTCTTTTCCAACTGATACAAGTCAATGGGCAGGATTTGATCCTGGCCAGATTGATGCACCATGTACCCCTGCTGCTGATCCAAGTGTAAAATGAGGTCTGCATTTTATGTGTGCTGGGGATACCAGGCCCAGCGATCCTGCACTGTGCTTTTCTGCAGCTGCTCCGTGAATCCTGCTCAGCAGATTTGCTGCATATTCCTTGAGGGATTTTAAACCAAAGTTTAACTCTCCCAATTCCCAGGCTGAATCAGGAAGACTACCACTTACTTGTAATTCTGATGGGAAAATAATAGAGATAATAGAGGAGGGGACGCAGAGTATTCCTCCACATAGCTCTGCTTTTGAGAGAGAAGAAATACATTCTCATTTGTCTCAAGGTTTCAGGTTTAGGCACAATTTCAGTTTAGTTCTCGTTTCATCCTTTCTTAGTTTTCACCTGGTTTTACTGGAATTCCTGAGGCTTTACCTCATGCATCTGCTCCCTTGCCCTTTATCTCTCTGAGATCCCAGGCAGGGTTTCACCCCTGGTGCGCTGCGCGGCTACCGGAGCGTGTTAGCAATTAGGGCAGCCCACGGGCAGGCTGTGAGGAGTGGAGCCACAGATCTCCACGTGGGATGAAAACAGAGCCCTGTGTAGCTGCCACCTGGCTCTCCAGTACCATTTTCCCACTGGGTGTTTTGCCATATGACGGGAAATCCTCTGCAGAAGCGCGAGACTGTCGCTGATCGCAGTCACCGGTCCGTGAGAAATCACTGCCAGCTTTAAAAAGAGCTTTGAAGTGAAGGGACACGTATACCAATAACAACCTGATAACATCTTTCACTTTCCCTTCCTGAGTTCCCTCCTGGGCCCTTTCCCTCAGCTTTTTTCTCTTTCTCTCACTCCATTCCTCACCAAAGCCTCAGACTTATGGCTGGACTCGATGAGCTTAGAGGTCTTTTCCAACCTTAACAATTTTGTGATTCTATGATTTTTACCACTGCACTGCTTTCCTCTCTACTTTATGCCACACATGTGAAAAACTCATGTCTCCACCTGCTTTACAGTTAGATTATGCATTTCTTTCTCGTTAGTATACATCAGATATAATCATGGTTTTCAACAGAAGGGGAAAATAATGTGAATGGGATCCATATGTAAAATAAAGTTCAATGTTTTGTTTATGTATTTCATGAATCAAGGCACTCTTTTCTTTCCTCAGCTGCTGGCAGGTTGTGTTGATAATCATCACATATAATAGGTGCTATTTGTTGTATATTCTATTAAATTATCACACATGCAGTCAAGTTGGTTTTTTTTCTCTAAAAACGATACACATTACAGGAAAAGAATATTTATTAAAATCTCTCCACTTTCATGGAGGCAATAAAAGCATCTGACTGTAATTCCACCTGTAATAGTAACAAACTGAGAATAAATAATGAAAAATCTGAACCTTCTCTCAGTGACATGATTTTCAATACCAACATCTTTACAGAAACATGATGGGTTGAGTAGCACAAGAAGACCATTAGGAATAGAAAACCTTGAGAAAATATGTTTAAAGAGGGATGTTTACAAATCACATTTCAACATAAGTAGAAACTTCACCAAGTAGCATCTTTTACTGTAACAGCATATTCAGGTTTTTTCCTTCAAATTTCCCTTCACTTTTAAAAGAAATACCTGTTTATTACCTACCTAATCAAATATCTGAAGATTAAAAAAAGACCATTAGGTCATATAGAAAAACTAATGATGAATATTATCTTGCTTTACTTCCTAGAATTCTTTATTATACTTATTTTTGCTGGTTTTGTCCTGATAACAAAATGCATTTTGAATTAGGCATCTGATAGCAAGTAAAGGCTATTAGACTACACATAGATAAAGACATACTTGCTAAAAAAGTGTTTTAGTAATTAAAATACACCTTAACATCTGGGTTGTCCTACACTTTACGTCATACAAAATTATTTCAAGTTCAACACCTCCATTGTTTGCAGTAATTCTTTAAATTTTTGGCATGGAGAGTGTCAACAGGTCACAGAAGTGTCTTTCCCCTCTACTGTGAAATTTCATTTGGGTATGAAAAAAAGCCCAGAGCTCATGGGGCTGTGACCTCAGTCAGGAAGCCCACAATTTCTAGTGTTCATCAGCAGGAGGGCAATGAGCTCCTCGTTCTCACAACCAACCTCAGCAACAGCCACTTCCCTTGAGGCTGAGCTTTGGAAAGGGCAGCTTTACAGATCAGTTGGTTAACAGCTATGTAAAAAATCTTCACAGCCAAATCCCTCACAGTGTGGTACAGTGAGATTGTTACGTTTGCAGATGATGGCATTTTGTCCAGCCTGAGCTGCTTTTTTTCTACTCAAAAGCACACACCTATAAATGCTGTTTCATCCCAGGAAATGAAGGACAGTCCTGAATTTAAGATACTCTGCCCTCTAAGCTTCTTCTCTCCCTCTCTTTTTGTGTTAGTTTTTTTTTATTTTTTTAGTCAGGTTAAATCCAACTTAGTATCGTTAAACACCTCTCTTCCTCTCTTAAAATTCTCTCTCTGTAAGATGGAAATAGCAGCCCTGTATGTCAAGAGGAGATAAATGCCTTAATATTCTCCAGGTACTTTGCTGGTTCATTGATGGATGTCCTAAATGAGGCTAAAAGTAAATGTACAATTCCACATTTAATTCCAACCTTAAAGACAGAAAGGACTGTGCAGTGAATAATGAAAAGAAAGGCGAAAGTAGGAAACTGTCTGGAGTATGTGTGAACATGGAATTAAAGACTGCACCTTAATGCAAAAGGAAGATGAATTAGAACTGCAAATTCGCTTAGTGTTAACACTCCTTGCTTCATAGAACTTCACAGATTAATGTCCTTTTAATGTATTTATGAGCAATTATGTACAAACCTATATATATTTAAGTATTGAATGAGGAATGGATCAAGTCTGACTCAGGAGAGATTTACTGTATAACAACTACAGGAAATAAAATCTGGATAAGAAATGTCGTTTGTTCTGGAAATTAATTTCAAAACAGTCATCAATTTATTCATGGAGTTCTAATGAAAAGGATAAATTTTGCTTTCCAAGTTAAAATTAGAAAAGTCATTATGAAATAAAACCCTCATCATTACCTTAAACCCATTTTAACCAGTTCAGTCAAAACCTGCATTTATTACAAACTAACTTTGCAGTCATCATTATTTCCCCACCATTGTGCTAATTTACACAGCTACCACCCCACACTATGCATTCCCTCTGGGCTCATCTCCTTTTTCCTCTTGGTGATGTCCTGATGGCACAGTTCAGACCTGGTCCCCCCACTAGCCACCCTGCAGAGTGATGAACATTTGAGTCCTGCTCTGAGGCTCACTGCAGGCAGGGTTGAGAAACCCACAGGGAAGGGAAAAACACTTGATTTTAGTGGTTTTAGGGAGTGTGGCTATGACCCCACCATCCCTGCTAACACCTTATTTGATGTCTTGCTCACCTTCCCTGAAGGTGTGGTGCCCTGGTGCACCCTCTTACCCACAGCAATAAATCTCTCTTCTCAGGGAGCTTGTGCAGGGGCAGAAAAAGATGAAGGAGACAAACACAAACCAAATATGAGAGTATGCACAACTATAGTCTTGGTACACACTGCCTCTTCTCTCTGAAAGGCTTCCTCAGAAGCTCCCCACCCTGCCCCTTCCCTCTCCCCACAGACCCATAACAGGATCCACATCAGGACTGCTCTTCAGCTGACGTTAATTCAGCTCAGTTGACTCAAAGCTCAAATGAAGGGAGGGAACAAAGGGTAAAATAAGTAAAAATAATGAAGCAATTGCTCAGTTAGTGTAATTGCACAGGCTTCAATAGGAGTATGCTAATTTCCAGCAGCTGGAGCTCTGGCTCTATATTTTTATTTACTTTACCTCCTGCACTTAATTTCCTACCCTCCCATTTGTTTGTTATTTTCATGTCCTATGGTGGCTTCATTTGGAGTGTAAATTTCTTGAGGAATCATGGGGGGTGGTTTTAAACAACCACCCAAGTCTAGGACATAGAACAAATGCATTCCACTAAAAGATAGGTAGGAGAGATGTGGTAGGTATAGAGACAGTATAGAACTGGAGTAAAAAATTATATCTACATCCGGCTCTACAAAATTTTCTACCTTGGACAAGATCCTCTTTCACACACAATGTTCATTGTTCCATTTTACAATTCAGAACTTAGGAATAATATTTTCTTGGTCAGGTTTTGTATGAAATAGTCCGCATATATTTTTGGACAGACATGCTTTGGTTCCTTGAAAATATGATAACTTAACAGATGTGTTTCTTAATGACCATCATATAAATTGACTGTATAACCCACTTCCCCACCAACTGTTTGAGAGAGAGTGGGGGGGATAACACACAAAGTGATGTTTGGAAAGTATTACAGGACTCTGTGTTGCTGAAGCTACTGCCAGTGGGCAGACAGACCTAAAAACATGACAATTTGATCTTCCACTTTCAGAGGTTTTTCCTACTTCTCAAAAGGAGCTTTGGTGGCTATTTTTCAGCTGGTGCACGTCTTTTGGTGATCTCTTCTTCTTGTACCCCTACTAAAGCAACCAAAGGTCTAAATCAGCCAAGTTGCATGTTTGGTGAGAGCTTTTTACAGAGAAAACCCTAATTCAAGCTCTCAAAAGTTTAAACCTATTGAGTCACAAACCAATCAAGGTACAACAAGACTAATGACACAAACAGGTACAGAAATACAGTATAATACCCTCACTTCTGTAACAGATCTCCAGAGGCCTTGCTATTGTTGACAAGCAAAAAAAAATATATTGCTGAGGATTATTATGACCAACCTGTGACAAAAGTCTGCAAAATGTTTAATTTGATAAACCAAACTCTGTTTCAAAGTTCTTTCTGAATAGTCAAGGTGAGGTTGGTAAAAATGGTTTTATTTGTGTTCTCATTTTTTCTTAGTAACTATAATACCTCAGATAGAAGAGATTTAGGTATTGTTAAGTATTGTATAAATAAAATTGCAAATTACCAGCTCATTTACTACTTCTATAATATTTAATAAACTATGTGGAATCAGTTTTATCCATCTGTGGGGTGGGGGGGAAATCCATAAAGCAGTAACAATTCCTAGTTGAATAGTTCTCTTGGTACCAGCTGCACGAAATGCTTAGGATTAGGACTGAAAGGACATAAACCCTGCAATCCTGTAATGAAACTGTGATTAGACCCTGACTGTTCCCAAGGGGAGGAAAGGCTTTTCTAATACAAAGCATCCCTGTACACGTGCTGGGGGGCTGGGTGTCAGCCTGTGCCTTTCCTGCATGGAAATATGAGGTTCAGTGTTGTTTAATGTTAATAATTATCTTTATGCAGATAGTCACACAGGTTACAAATACAGTTTTTGCTTTTTGCCCTCACTCTTTCTGGCAGTTTTTCTACCATATTCCTCAGATCTACCTGTGAGCAGCTAATACTGACACATAATAATGTATGAAACAAAACTGTGTTTTACTCACCCCTTATATTCATCCTTTCTGTACAGTGCTTCCACCAGCAAAAAAGAAACTTCTGGTCACAATCTGTGAAGGTATTTTTAAGATATAAGTTTTTACCTTGGAGTTCTGTTATTTAGTCAACTTAATGATATAAACCACCATGTCTTTATTTCCTAACAATGGGTAGGGATGAGGCCTTCAGCAACAATTCAGGTCAAAGTAATCATGTTTCACGGTTTCTCTAGCAAAAGTTACAATCATTTTCTACAAGCCAAATCCATCATCAAAGTCCTGTTATTCAATACTAACAACGAAATTTTAAATACAGATAACAAAGCATTATTACATTTTAGTGCTAAAGCTGGGCTTTTTAGACAAATCTGCTCCTAACTTTCACATAACTTTCAAAATAACATTTCCAGTTAGCTAGAAATATCAATGTATCCATTTACCAAAAAAAAACCCCACAAAAAAAACCAACAAAAAAAACCCTGAGTATAAATCATTCTGTCACCCACGTTCAAAGATTTTGCTTATAGGTTTTTTGCAGACCATATCCATGTAAATATGCCATAAACATTTTCCCCATTAGGTTTCCATTTCCTAAGGTACAAATGCCTTTCTGAGATGTAATTTACAGAATATCATGAAAATTTGCACTGGTGTGGCAGTGTAGATGGAATCAAGCATGAAAGAAACTGATTTGTGGAAAAAAGACTGATTGCCAAGGAATCTGGTGCTACAGTGTTTTAATGAGAGGAGTCTAATGTCAGAAACTGGGCTATTTAAATGGTGGGTATGGATTAGATTTTTGACAGAAGAGTATTGCTCTTGTTTTCCCAGGAATCTGTTGTCTCTAAGATTTTGCTTTAATGCTCATGGATGATGTAAAGCTCATAAAATAATGCCAAACTCACCCCCATCTTGCCCAGATCAAAAGCCCCAGTATTCCCCCTGAAATTAGGCCAGCACTCCTGAAAGGGTTTAACAAGGACAGTGGGTCAAACGCTGAGCTGGAGAATGGAAGCTGAGATGGAAGTTGTAAAATTTGGTCAGGGGATTATTACAAAACCAGTAGTTAATGAGTTTAGTCCAGCAGTAAATCAGGAAAGGACTAACAGTGAAGGGACTAAGGAGCTCAGTGGTGTCTATGGTGTTTTTCCTATACTTCATGAGATTTCACTTTCAGAGCCATTACATGAGATGAATTTGTTCAAACAAAGCCTTAAGGGATTTGCTCTATTATTCCTAGACAGGAAGAAGAGTATAATTTCTCTAGTACAAACTTTATCCAGTTTATGATTCCTCTGAAATGTCTTTGCATACACATATTTATATCTATTTACTGTGAGAACCCTTTCCTCGAGAAAACATATAAACAGCTTATACCAGTGATTCATTGTAATTTACAACATCTTTATACTGTAAATATCTGTATTAAATGGTTGCTAAAAATAAGAGACTTTATTGCTGGAGTAAAAATTGCTATCAGTTTTTGAAAGTTACTGCTTTTATCTCAGTTTTGTGTTGCCTGCATGTACAACTCCATGAT
>VWYP01018315.1:0-11747 GCA_013400435.1 Pycnonotus jocosus | reverse complement strand
CCTATGCTGGGCCCCAGGGCTGGAGGACGCTCTGCAGGTGGGGTCTGACCTGAGCAGGGCAGAGGGGCAGAATTCCCCCTCTCCTGCTGCCCAAACTGTGGGATGAACCCAGGACACGTTTGGATTTCTGGGGTTGGAGCACACATGGCTGGGTCATGCCCAGCCCCTCACCCACCAGCTCTCCAAGCCCTTTTCCCCAGGGCTGCTCCATCTGCTCATCCCCAGCCTGGATTGATGCTGGGATTGACCCTGCAGCAGCACCAACACTTGGTCTCGTTAATAAAATCTTAGTACAAACACAATATTAATGAAATTACAATAATAATATTGATACGATAGAAAAAAATATTCATTTTTTAAATGCAAGTCTATTTCCCACTCTCCTCTTGTTTTTTGGTACTAGGAATAGAGATAAATTCCTCTTAAATCCTTTTGTGCTTGCAGACACTCTTTTTTTGCAGCAGCTGAAGAGCAGAAAATTGGGAATTTTCTCCCAGTTCCCTCTGTATCTCCTGTAAACCATGACCTGGAAGGCATCCCCTGACACAGCAAACACAAAACAGCATTTTCTTCTCTGTCCAAACTGCTATGCCAGAGTTTTGGAGGGTGAAAATCCTGTCTACAGCCAACCTCAGAAAAGGTTTCTCAGCAGGAAGTGTGGCTTCCTCTTACAAGCTTCACTCCATAAATTACCTTTTGACAGAAATAATTTGAAAACAACAATAACAAAAACCCCCAATGAGCCAACAGAGTGACTTTAAAAACAACGAATTGTGTAAATAATGAGAGAAGCAAATGCCCTTGAACAGGCTCTCACCTGCCTGTACCTTGCTGAGGCTTTAGCAGGAGCCAGTGTGGGTTTAATTAACACCTTCCTTGGCCCCAAATCACCACGTTGTTCTCAGAGGCGGAGTGATGCCAGGGTGAGAGCCTCCAGGTTCTGTTGTGCCTTCAGAGCCTTGGTTCATCCAGGTTTTTGTTCCCTTTCCTGGGACAGCAGGCTGCTAACAGCGCCCTGCTTGCAGCAGAGCGCCTGGTGACAGCTCTCATCACCCCAGAGCCCTCCCAGATGTGCCTGGAATTTTGGGAACCTCAGGATACGACTGTGTTTGCAAACAGCATCCAGAGGCTTTGCTGGATCTGTGCCTCTGCTCCTCCTCCTCCAGTGCCAGGGGCACAGGAGGGAGTTTCTCCTCTGGATGCCCTCGCAAATGTTTTAGTGACAGAGAAGAGCACGAGGTTTGCAACGCTGGGGTGGAATTGGAGCCTTTTGGAAAGCCAGGAAGGGCAGCAAGATCCAGATGCTGGGGGAGCCTTGGTTGAACTCAGAGCTTTTTTTCCTTTAAAAAAATCCTCTTCTCATCTCCCATTTTCCTGAAAGGTCAGGAAAGGGATTAGACTGTTGATGTCAACTGGGAACTGGCTCACTCCTTATCCATTTGGGTCTAGGCTGTAGGATTTGGCTTTGCTGTGAGATTCATCCCCTGAATTCCTGCCCTGCTCTGTGGGGTCGTGGGAAGGACATTGGACACAGGATGGTTCTTCCTGCCCGTGAACAGGATTTTAAACAGATTTAACACCTGCAGTCCCAGAGATCCAGGCTGGATCATTCATCTCTAGACAGGAACAAACAAAAAACTGGGATTGGAATGAAATTATCCTTAAAGTCCCTTCTAACAAAATCCAATCTCTGCTACTACAATTCTTAATTGTTTTCAGATCTTTCAGGAATCTGCCTTCCATCACAATTTCCATAGGAGACAAGTTCAGACTGTGTCTCCCAACAACTCTAAAACATTTTAAGGCAGAAACTTTGCCTTTTTCTAAGGGCAATGTGTGTTTTGGCATTTATTTTCAGTAGATGCAGGATTTTACCCACTGATTTCAGCTTCCAGCAGACTGAGTCATCTCCTCAAGATCATCTTAGAGATTATGATTTCTGAAGGGTGAAGAACTGAGATAAACAGGGAGTCTTGGAAGCCAGATGTTGCATTGAAATTGTGGAATTAACCCAAGTTTAGTCACCTTAACTCTGACCCTTTCCCATTTCTCACAGTCTTGTAGATTTTGTGTTTCGGAACCAAGCTCTAGGATGTCATTTTTGGTACGGATGACTGCCAGTCCAAGTGTGCTGTGCTTTTTTAATGGCATTTTTAGCATAATAATATATTCTGTTCAAAACTGGTGATGTATGAACATAAATATATCTTATTTGCCTATTAACGTTAGACAGGAAAAGTCGTTCTTTGTGCAACATCTGTAATGCGATCGTTTCAATTTTATCTTCTCCTTTTAGGTGTCTCAGCAATAAACCTTGAAAGGCATTATTTATGGGATTTGGTGCAATTCCATCACTGTTATTACAGAATCAGGATTCTTCTACTCAAAGAAGTTCTAAAGGCTTTTTTTTTTTTTAATTTTACCTTTAGAACTCTGAAGTGGGAGGACTCTGGTGCGTTTCAGAGAATCATGGAATGGTTTGGGAGGGAAGGGACCTTGAAGATCGTCTCATTCCACCCCCTGCCATAGGCAGAGGCATTTTCTGCTATCCCAGGTTTCTCCAAGCCCCATCCAACCTGGCCTCGGACACTTCCAGGGATGGAGCAGCCACAGCTGCTCTGGGCAACCTGTGCCAGGACCTCACCACCCTCACAAGGCAGAATTTCTTCCCAATATTCAATTTAAACCTACTCTCTGTCAGTTTGAAGCCATTTCCCCTTATCCTGCCACTCCAGGCTCCTGTAAAGAGCCTCCCTCTATTTTCAAAGAGGAACATTGCTGCAAAAGAGAGGGAAAGCATCATTTCCATGACTTTGGGATAGGATTTTTGAATGAATTGGCACCACAGCCTTGAGAACCATGAATGGAAATTAAAACTTTACTAACATAGAGCAGACTTCTCCTGATTTGGGACAGTAGCAAATTCAGCCCTAAAAATGCACACACAACATTGGGATGAATAAATAAAATACATTTTGGGGGGATTTTTGGGCTTCAGAACCCCTGATACAACATGGATCACATCCAGGGGTGTGACCTCTCATCCCCATCCTCATGAAAGAGGGAACACTGCTCATTGCACTTCCTGGGAAGAGCCCCTGGCTTGTGCTGGGTCCAGATCATGACAAAAAGACATCTGAGCTGTTAAGAAGGAATTCTTGACTGAGAGGGTTGTGAAACACTGGGATTGGCTGCCCAGAGAAGCTGTGGATGCCCCATCCCTGGGAATGCTCAAGGTCAGGTTGGACTGGGCTTGGAGCAACCTGAGATACTGGGAGTTGTCCCTGCCCATGGCAGGGGTGGAATAAAATGGGCTTTAAGGTCCCTTCCAGCCCAAACCATGATTCCATCCTCGTTAGGTTTGACCTTTTAATTATTAATGTGGAGATCCCCTGTGAAGGCTGCTCACAACAGCTGAGGGTTCTTATCTGTTCTCTGTGTCCTGTGGCAGCTGCACAGCCCAGTCACCAAAAATCAGTGTTTAAGTGGAAGCGAATATGAAAATTATTGCTACTGTAGAGGCAGAGAATAAAAGACAGAGGAGGAATATCTTTCCCAGTGATAAGATGTGAATAAATCCCTGTGGCTTATTTTGATACCACTGACATTTTTCACAAAGACATTCTCCAAGGAGCCAGAGACATCTGTCAGCACAGAGCGAAGTGTGTACAAATGAAGCACAGATCCACCCTCCTGAGGAATGACACAGGTGTCGATAATTTCGGTAGCTGGGAGGGGGGAAATTATGATGCAAAACCTGGAGGAGTGAACCCCAGCCCGAGGGATTTTTTAGCTCAAAATGTGACCGCGGTGACGCAATCACGGAGCAGCATCACCCTGCGCAAGGAAAGCTGCAACCCTTGAAAATGCACCAGCGTGGAAAAGAGGAGAAATCAGGATATGGCACCATGCCTGGTTTCTAAAAATTTGTCTTGCAGGTCTCTTTTGGGAAAATAATCATTTTGAAAAGGATTTGCTTGGCGTTTTTTAATTTTTTTAAATATGACAGAATTCGGTGAAGCTGCAGAGAGTACCTGGCTCCTGGTGTAGTGAAAAGTAAGGGAACCATAAGGAATCAATCAAAGGGAATGCCGGGGGACCAGGGCAGGGACTGTACCTCTGTGCTGGGCACTGCTGAAGAACCTTGAATGCTGTGTCCACTTCTGAACCCACATGACAAGAAGGACATTGAGGGGTTGGAGAGTGTCCAGAGAAGAGAACAAAGCTAGGGAAGGGTCTGGGGCACCAGGAGAGGCTGAGGGAGCTGGGGGCGGCTTACCTTGGAGAAAAGGAGGTTCAGGGTGTACTTCTCACTCTCCCCAACTCCCTGAGAGGAAGGTGCAGCCAGGTGGGATCAGGATCTGCTCTCAGGGAACGAGGGACAGGATGAGAGGAAATGTCCTCAAATTGCGTTCACGTTGGGCGTCAGGAGGAATTTCTTCATGGAAAGGGTGGTCAAGTATTGGAAGGGGCTGCCCAAGGGGGTTTGGAGTCCTCATTCCCGGAGGTGTCCAAGGTGTTCTTGGACATGGCTCTCAGTGTTCTGGGCTGGTGACAAGGTAGGGATCAGTCACAGCTTGACCTTGATGGTCTTAAAGGTCTTTTTCAATCTAAATAATTCAATTCTCTGATACTCAGTTCTCTGATAATTAAATTCCTCTATGAACCTGTCTCTTCCTTTGGCACTTACAGCAGTGATTTTTAGCCTGTCTGTCCATCTATTTTTCTGAAGCAGAAATTTGATGGTAACCCAGAAAGAAAAGCTCCAGGACAGTGACCTTGGCTGCAAACATCAGCTACAAAATATTTAAGGGCTGTTAACTGGGAAATATTAAACTGCCCCAGGGCAGTGTTGGAGGTGATCTGCCCTCACATTAACCCAAGAGCAGTGCTGAGTCACACCTGGAGGACTGCAAAACTCAGATTATCTTTTATATCCTCCAGGAAATACTGGAGAATTTTGTTTCCTTCAGTGCAAATCCTGGCACAAACGTGCCAGACAGTGAAAACTGCTGCTACAACCCTTGGGAGGCTTTATTGTGGTGTAGAAGGTTCCTTTTTCTTTTTGATACCTCAGAACTTGGGGCTCTGTGTGGCTGGGGACAGTTGCATCCTGCAGGGATGTGTCCCCCAGGGCAGAGCATCCATTTGGGATGGGAAATGCCGGTCAATCAGTCATCCAAACTGATCCTGTGCTTCCCAAAGCTGCAGGAA
The DNA here is from genome assembly GCA_013400435.1 of Pycnonotus jocosus. Classification (NCBI taxonomy): domain Eukaryota; kingdom Metazoa; phylum Chordata; class Aves; order Passeriformes; family Pycnonotidae; genus Pycnonotus; species Pycnonotus jocosus. The sequence goes on along the minus strand of VWYP01018315.1, from coordinate 6,533 downwards.
AATCTCACTGGCTACAGGAGAAGGTCTCCAGGACAGTGTTGGATTCCCAGCTCATCTCCCTCGGACATGTTTGGTTTTCAGGGATTAATCACCATGCTGTGTTGGAATTCTGGATGCTGAGATTTTCAGGCTTTCTGTGCTAACAGGCCCTGACCACTGCATTTGACCTGAGGCCATGGAACAGGCTTCCAAAATTGAGTGATAGTGCTGGGATTGTGGGTGTGTAGTTTGAAGAGTAGTGTGTGATTTCAGAGGGTGAAAAACTTGGAATTTAAGGTTTTAGTATATAGTAATATATATGGGACAAGATGAAGGATTTTGGGCACTGGCTGAGTTCTTCTTCTTTCATCTTCTTCTTCATGGTTTTGGGTGTTTTTATCTAATTGTGTGAAAAAATCTGCATTGCAGACCTTGGGTGATCAATTGTTGGGTCAAAAGTATAAATAACATTGGTTTCATCTCGTTATTGGATAGTTTATGCTTAAGAAGACCTTGGAAAGAGAGTTAGATGCATCCATTTTCTACTCTGTTAGCTAGGGCTCACAACTTGTGAGACTGCACTTTAGATAAAGAATTAATAAACAACCGAGTCCAAACACAAAACTGCATCTCTCGTGTCTTAATCCTGACTCTAACACAAGAAAAGAAGATAAGAAACCTCACAGTGCTGGGATCTCAGTGGGAATACAGGCAGATCCTGGGCTTTTTTGAAAGAGAAACCTTTTTCTTGGTCTTGGCATCGAGATCTTCAGCCAAGGAATGGAAGCTGTGGGGTAATGGGAACAGCAGATCCCAACAGGCAGCAGCTCTAAGGAAGAGAAGCACAGGAGAGGGATTTCAGGGCTGGAACTGTGCTTCTGCCTAGTTCACTTTGTTCTTTTCCATATTATTATCCTCTCCTTTCCTTTAAAATCAACCCCATCCTGGCATGCAATGGGTAATATCCAGTTAATTCATCTTTTTATGGAGAATCTGCATCAAAAAGGGACACAGGAGAGCTTAAAATGATCATTTAACCCCTATTCCACAAAACCACGGGACATTATCCAGCAAAAGGAGCCCCTGTGGACAAAAACCTCTATAATTCCTTCGAAAAGCCTGGAATTATGTAAATAGCATCATTCACATGGGAGGCCACAAGGAGTCAAACACATTTTTGGGTTTATTTCTAAAGGCAATTTTCTTAAAGGTCCCTCAAATGTAAAGAAGCCTGGGAAAAAAGGAAAAGTCAAATGTTTGTTATTCCAAGCTCCATCCAATCCATCCTTGGGCACTTCCAGGGATGGGGCAGCCACAGCTTCTCCGGGCAACCTGTGCCAGGGCCTCACCACCCTCACAGGGAAGAATTTCTTCCCAATATCCCACCTCACCCTGCCCTCTGGCAGTGGGAAGCCATTCCCTGTGTCCAAAGTCCCTCTCCAGTTCACCTGGAGCCTATTCAGGCAGCAAAAAGCCACAACAAGGTCATCCAGGAGCCTTAAATTAAATTCCATTCCTCTATTTTTGGCTGAAGATGAAAGTTGTGGGATTCTAAGATGTGAGGATTGATGGTGTGATCAGCTCATGGAATCGTAGAAGAAGTCATGGAACTGTTGTGGTTGGAAAAGACCTTCAAGATCAAGTCCAACCTTCAACCACCACCCTGTTCCCCACTAACCCATGTTCTCAAGTGCGACATCCACAGGTTTTTGAACAATTCCAGGCTCCAGGTGATTCCACCCCTGCCCTGGGTAGCCTGTTCCAATGATTTACAAACCTTTCAGTTAAAAAAAAATCCCTAATAGCCAATCTGAACCTTTCCTGGTGCAGCTTGAGGCCATTTCCTCTTGTCCTACCCCTTGTTCCCTGGGAGAAGAGACAGATCCCACCTCACCACAGCCTCATTCCAGGGCCCTGTGGAGTGTGGTGAGACCTCCCCATGCTGGGTGTGATGCTCCAATTGTTTCTGAAGTTCCATTTTGCCTCCATCGTGTTGTTCTTCAAGGCCATGAAGGAATTCTGGAGTGACAGGTTGGATGAAAATGTTCTTATCACCCAAGGAAATCCAGGGATTAACTGAGCATTGTCTTGGACTATGAAGGAAGTTTTACTTTCCTGCTTTTTGTTTTGTTTTAAATCTCCTTTCAGGATGAGCCCTCCCCATCAACTCCAGGCTGATGCAAGCTCCAAGCATGCTGGGGTTTATCCTTTTTTTAAAGCTCCAGTTTTAGGAAGTGGAGAGGGGCGGCTTTTGCAATTCCTGAATCATCCTGGAATTCAATCCTGCCTACACACTTAAAAGCTTCTCCTATTTTCCATCAGGGACTTGGTTCCCTTTTTCCAAAGAGTTTGCATGATAACGCAATTGTTATTTTCTCAAGGTTCTCTGCACTTAGATGAACCTCAGACAGAGAGAGGAGAATGGTTAATTAGCCAGACTAATGAGACCTGAGATCCCCAGTTTCAGTGCAGAGTTAAAGAGGGCTCATTAAAGCAAAAACCTCGTGGAATGAGCCAGCTCCAACAAAAAGGGAGAAGGAGGAAGAAGGTTAACCCTTAAAGGAGGCTTTGATTTCCATCCAACATGGATGGGAGAAGGAAATAACACAGGGAATGGCTGATTCCATCCTGCAATGGATCTGCTGGGCTGCTGAGGGGGCAGATTCCCCACGGGAAATAATCCAGCACTGTTCAGATAGTGACAGTTTTCCCATGGGAAAGGAGGGAGAAGAATAAAGTACTGGAGGCTGGGTGAGAATCCACTGGGTTTTTTTCCGAGGGGTAGAGAGAGGAGCCCACAAACCCCAAATGCCAACAAAGAAAGGGGAAAAAAAAAAAAAAAAAGTTATCCTTTTCCTATGAAATTCAGGGAGGTAAGGAGGCAATTTCTGGTCAGCTGAGAATAATTTCTCCGGTGTTCGACCAAACAAATGATGAGACTCAACCCAGTCATGGAGGTTCTGCTTTCCCCTCATCTTTGCTGCCCTGGTCATTGCAACCTTTGGCGCGTTTGGGTGGTGATCTCCAGCTTCAGGTTAAGTATTAAGAAAAAATTCTTCAGTGAAAGAGTAGTTAAGTATGAAACAGGCTTCCCAAGGAATGGCAGAGTCACCATCCTTGGAATTGTTTCAAAATTGAGTAGACCTGGCATTTCACCACATGGTTTAGTGGGAATGGTGGCACTTGGCTGAAGGTTGGACTTGATGTTCTTGGAGCACTTATCCAACCTTAACAATTCTATGATTCTGTGATTCATTGTCTTCATTTCTGTTGTGCTCAAGCCCTTTCACTGACAAAAAAAACCCCAGCTCAAAGGGAGCAGTTTTTATGTATTTTTAATATATTTTTTAAAAAATCTTCTTCTATGTACTAAAGTTCCAAGGGAACGAAAAATTGATTTACACAAAGCCCAGGAACTTACAGAGAAAAACAAACAGACTGAACCTTTGCCTTGCACTTACGGTTGTTACACTGCTCTTTTCTATTTATTAATCCCTGTTTTGAAAAACAGAGGGGGTAAGAAAGCGGGGGGGGAAGCTGTCCAGAAGTTAATGAAGTGTTTTGTTTTGCTGCTCTTGCATATTTTTTTTCTTCATCTTCTTACAAAAAAAAGAAGAGAGAAACACAAAGAGGAGCTGGTCTTTATACACTTTATCCTCTGGAAAATATTCCATAAGCTGTGTGCAAAGCCCAGCTAAGCCTAATTTTTAATTCTGCCCTCATTTACAGGGACACATCTCATTGACGTAAATCCCTGGTGATGTGGAGTCCTTTTCTCTGGAATATCGGATCCAGCTCTGGGGAGGTGGGTGGGAGCTGCTTGGATGAGCACAGCAACAAAGCCTGAGTGCTACAGAAGATGTAAAAAAAAAAAAAAACAAACTTTGAAGGAGGCAAAACTGTAGGAGGGAAATTGGGGAGTTCTAGAATTCCTGGGAAACTGGGGGGTGTTGTAGAATTCCTTGGGACTGCAGCAGCCAGGGCTGGACATGGTGGTGGATGGCTTTGTTTGGGTTAAATGTGATGATAATGGCACAAATTATGCAACTTTTTCTCCTTTTGTGCTGTCACTGGGCGAGGATTAGTAATGGGCAGCTCAACTGTGTTAATTGCGCTGCTAATTAATAACACCCTCCTCGTGTAGATCACCTCACGTGGTAGAAATGGTCATTTCTCCAGCTTAATAGATGGAAAATATTGATCTGGGAGCTAAAACCGGCAGCTCTGCTCCACTCAGCTGATGGAATTGCCGTGATGGATGGGACAAAAAATGTTATTAATGAGGTTTTTTGAAAGGACAGCACATCCACAGAGCATAAACACACAGAGGAGCAACGAGGATGAGCCCAAAAGTGATTCCAGTGCGGGATGATGGAAACCACCAAGGATCTCACACCGAGGGATGCTCATGTGCCTGTGGAATGTTAATGGTCCAAAATGAGATGGAGAAGCCCTGCTTTGTTGTATTAGTGGGAAGGAAACTGAGGCAAGGGGCCAAATGGTTTATTTGGCACCTGAAAGATCCATTTGGATGGGAAAATATTGGATGGATGTGACCGTGAATAAAATACATCTTAGTTTCCATGAGCTATGGAATGTGTTTGGAAACCTCACAGATTAGAAAAACTCAAATATAATGAAGAAATAGAGAGATTTTATGATGTAAAAGTAGACCTATCCTGTCTCACTTTATTCATGGCCAACTCCTGTTGAGTAACAATTTTCCTTAGAAAAAAACCTTAATTATTGAGTGCCTTCCTTCCAGTTCTGAACTGCAATTTAACTTCCAGTAAAATATTCAGATTTGAGTAAATTATTCTGCCCAGAGGTCTTGTAGATTCCCCATTCCTGGAAGTGTTCAGGGTCAGTTTGGATGGGGCTTGCAGCACCTGGGACAGTGGAAGGTGTTGGAAGGGATTGGAAGTGGATGATCTTTAGGGTCCCTTCCAACCCACACTGCTCCATGATTTTGTGATTCCCAAAGACAGGGAACCAATGGACATATTTATTTATGACCATAAATAAACTCAGCTTTTTAATGCTTTGACCTTTTGCTTTTATTTTTAATGAGTTCTGTCTTGATTCAGTTTCAGTGAATTGCTGGTTTTTACATCTTTGTAAAACTAGAAACCCATAATATTCCCATTTTCTCTCATCCTTCCTGTTAAATAAGTACTGGAGAATGGGAATTGTTGGCTTCACAGGGAACAGAGTGGGAAAAGAGACAGGAATTGTCAACAGGAGTGCAGGTATAGGGTAAATATCCACTATACATTTTTCTGATCTCTTAAAAAAATCCCATTAATTCAGTGCTAACAGGGTGATTTATCCTCTTCAGGTTTTAGGAAAAATTTAGTGCAGCCCAATATTAAACAAATATAAGCCCATTTCAGCCCAGTTTGAAGCGGTGCTGAGTTAGCATGCAAATGAGTCACTAAAAATCAACAGGAAATCACAGCCTGGAATATGAATCATCCACAGATCCCACAACCCTTCGCCAGGGATAAGTGAGACATTTTGGAGAACAGTGTGGATCCAAGGGAATGATGTCAGAGAAAAACGAAATTGCTGGAAAAGATAATTGGTGTAGTTAAGGACATATTTTCTTTTTTTTTAAATTTTTTTTTGGATGCGCACAGCACGGGGAAAAAAAATCATATTGCAACCTGCAGAAATGGCTTTTTGTCTGCTTTTCCCATGAAAAATGGGGAAAAAAATGGAGATGGGTAAAATACCAATGGTGCTGCCTCCCAGCCAGGCAAAAATCCATATATCCTGAGGAAGTGTCCATCTCTATAGAGGCAATTAAGTCTTTGTTTTATAATTCAGGATTATCAATATCTCATGTCAAGACTGCTGCAGCACTACTTAAAACCCTGATTTGTAGATGAGATAGGACATCAGCAAATATGTTGTATTTTCAGGGCAAGGAATAAAACAAAATGAAGAATAAGCTTTTTTGGTTTTTTTTCCCTAAATCTTGTTACTTCAGGAGTAACAGAAAATTGAACAATATCAAAAAATAATTAGCAGGTGATTGGGGGAAAATTATTCATTTTGCTTCCTATTAGTTTTCAAGGGGAAAAGAGAAATAATTCTTCTTCTGTCTAAAAAACTCCTATTACTTTGACGAGAAAAAGTTTAGGAGAAATTAAATATTAATAAATACAGCCTTAATATACCTAACTCCAAAGGCAGGGAGATGCTACTTTGTCCTGGCTGAAGAGTTGAAGGAATATCAGCTCTTTAGGAGATTTAAATACATCTCGGATCTTGTGTCCAGTTCTGAGCCCCTCACCCATGAGAAAGGCATTGAAGGGCTGGAACTTGTCCAGGGAAGGGAATGGATTTGGGGAAGGGTTTGGAGCACCAGAAGCAGCTGAAGAAGCTGGGAAAAGAGCTCAGCCTGGAGAAAAGGAGGCTCAGGGGAGACCAAAACTCCCTGAGAGGAGCGTGGAGCAGGATGGGTGTCAGGCTCTGAGAGGACAAGAGAAAACAGGAAAAATTTTATTGTGGAAAGGGTTGTAAATTTTTGGAATAGGCTGCCCAGGGAG
>VWYP01018311.1:2418-25806 GCA_013400435.1 Pycnonotus jocosus | reverse complement strand
TTTTTTTTTTTTTACCTTATAATCTCTCTATGCGTCTCTGACTTGGCAAAAGCAAACTTGGACAGTTTGCTTATGTGTACACATTTGGACATATCTTAGGTAGCATATGCTGCATCCTTAATTTCAATGATGACTTTGACCATGCTACTGCCTTTTTACTCCTGTCTTTTTAGTGTAATCATATTTTTTTCTTTTAATTTCTTTTCTCTCCCATTTTTTGGTATATTGAGAAAAACTCAAACAACCGACTTACTAAGTCAGATTTTGCAGCACTTCTTTGTGTACCTCTGAGTCAAGTTACAACAAAGACAAGTGCCTTAAACAGGTGTGGCTATGGGAACTTCTTCAGATTCAAAAGTCTGGCAAGATGATGGACCCACACTCTAACTCTTCTGCAGGGAAGCTGTTAGCAGGATTCAGCACTGAAACAAAATGCAGCTTCTATCTTTGGTTATCTGAACTCTCTTTATACCAAATCTGAGTGTCCAACTACCTATGACAGGTACCACAATAATACATTTTTGATGCATGGGATATTATATTAAAACTAATGTTCAAAGTCAAGCGTAAATCACTGCCATGTACCCAATATATAATAAATTTCAGGGCCCAAAGCACCGGTGTCAGTGTTCTAGCTAAATCAGAACTCAAGAAATTTTAATGGCACTTAGTACTCCATAAACAGAGGAGGAAACCAGTGCAGCAGGGATTTAATTTTTTTAAGCCATGTTTCTTTCAGACTTTCTCAGTATCCAGTAATTCTAATGAACTCCATGTCTTGTATCATTTCAGTCCCATATCAGAGATGGCAGCTGTTAAGGGCAATCAGCAGGCGCAGCACTTTACGTGGCAGTTTCTGGGCATATCTTAGGGATTTTTTGAGAATATCTTTTGGGATCATCGTACTCCTGGAGGAATCTCAGTAAAGGATATAGTCACAGAAGGCTGAGACTTCTAGAAATAAATAGTTGCTCTTAAAGAACTGACAACTTCTCTTGATTAAAAAGTGCTTCGAGATTTTTTCCAACTTGACACTTGATTAAAAATACCTGGTCAGTACCCTGGTAGCAGATAATGAACCAGAGTTTTTGAAGAATGAGTCTTAACCAAACAGCAGCTCCAGGGGAAAGACACAAAGGACTGCAGTGGATAAGTCTGTTGTGAAGGGTGGAGAGACAGAGACCCCAGCCTGCCATGAGTGCCGTACCCAGCTCTGGGGTTCCTAGCATGAGAAAGTAATGGATCTGTTAGAGCAGATGCAGAGAAGGCCACAAAAATAATCAGATGGATGGAGCACTGCATCTATGCAGAAAGGCTTAGAGAGTTGGGTTTGTTCAGCCTGGAGAAGGGAAAGCAACAGAGACCTTGTTGCAGCTTTTCAGTGTGTAAAGTGGGTTATAAGAGTTACAGAGACTTTTCTGTTCCATAGCAAAAGAAGAAGGGGAGAGAGTTTTAAATTGAAAGAGATTAGACTTAAACTCTAGATGAGGAAGAAACCTTTTATGATGAGCCCAGTGAGCCATTGGAATGGGTTACCCACAGAATTTGTGACCCATCCGTGGAAGCCAGAGCAAGATGGTCTTTGAAGGTCTCTTCCAACACAAATCATTCCATGATTCTACTACCCCCTGCCACTCTTTTGTACAGGCATCAACAATGCAGCTACAGGAGACCAGGGATGGATTACATGTGACAACATGGCCCTGAGGATGAAGGTCAAGCTTACGGAAGCTCCAGTGGTTTTATCCTCAGTTCTACCAGTCACTATCCCTGCAATCCCTGTAAAACTGATGGAATAAATAATCCTGGAAACCATTTCCAAAATTCTTTAGAACAAGAAAGTGACTAGGGGTGATAACCATGGATTTATAAAGGGGTAATTACACCTGGCCAACCTGAAAGCCTACCGCAATAAAAGAACTGCATTTATGAGTGTTAATCAATGCTAACACATCTAGTAGTTAGATAAGCTTATTTTTCCCAGATATGTTTGTGTAGCACCAAAGAAAAGTACCAAAAATGCCTTATTCTGTGGTTTTTACCATTTTGAATAACAAAAATTTGCATGCAGTACAGTGTGAGGAAACAATCACATTGTCACTTTGCCACACCATACAAGAAAGGAAACTCCTTCCTTACACATTTGATCATATTTTTTATAATCCAAATGCATCTGCAACAACATATTGTCATCTTTATTTTGCATCTGCAACAACATCTGCGTCACTCCTGTCCTCTTCCTCAAGGGAAAAGAAATAGAGAAGCAAATGTTTAAGAAGAATGAAAAAAAAAAAAGTGAATATTTTTTACTGGGAAAATAAAGAGGACACTGTCTGAGAGCACTCAAGTTAGCATCACATGCTAGGAAGAGCCTCTCTCTTACATTAGCATTGTGTTTCTGAAGGGCACCACAGGGTGAGGATGAGCTGTTCTTATTAGGACTAGCTTTAATAAGACATCATTACTCTTATTCCAACATTTCACCCAAGAGGCAAGGTTAAAACCCCTAGAGAGGGCTTTGCAAAAATGTTTTTGAAGAATGATTGTTAAATAAAGTGCTGATAGAAAATGGAGGAGGCTTAAGAGGAAGCTGAATGACATAAAACCCCCTTTCACTAGGGTGCAGAGGATCAAGGAAATAGTAATTGAATCATAGGTATTGCTCGACCAGGATTAATTTGTTGAGTTCAAAAGCAGAGAGAAGTTGGTTAAGGACTCAATTTTTCTGTGTCTATTTTCTATCACAGCTTTTGTGATGGTATCATTCTTGGTCCAAAGAAAGAATAATATTGAATTTTCACTGTTGGCATTACAATTCTTTATTTTGCATTCATTTCTGAGTGTTTCCTTTAATATAGAAATCCCTATTGATTTTTATGTGTCTTTTTTTCAAAAGCTTTATACTTTAAGGTGTTAACTAGGTATTTTATATACGTATTCAGAAGGGGTAATGAAAATAACATAAATAGACACCTTTTTCCAAAAGTATTTTCATAATTTAAATGAATTTTTTATGATAAGGATAATTTAAAAAATTTAAAAACCCCACAAAAGTCAAAATAAGTGAGTAAGTAAATAAATAAACAAGCAAGTTGTAAAAACCCAAGACCTTTTACTCTCTGAGCTCTGGTAAAGGAACTTTCCTAATGCAAGGCATGATCTGAGGGTTCTTTTCATTTTTGGGCTTTGACTCCTATTCTTAATGATATCCTTATACTGCATTTAAAACGGTATGAGGTGTTTAAATTACTTCTTTGTAGAAAGGAATCCCTCCACATTGTCCTATGGAGAGATTAAAGTTAAATTTCCTGTACATTAAATAAAATAGCACTGCTTGAAAATTAGTTTTGAATAGTTTTGCAGACACTTTTCTATTATATATCTAAGTCTAAAATCTATAAAGGAGTTACTAAATATTGTTATTGAAACAAGTTAGAAAAATAAGGTAACCATGTCTTCCAATTTTGAGTGAGTTATGAAAACATAAAGTGACTATTGTTAATGAAATCATAGCTATATAATGCACTATTATTTACCTGTATAGTGACTATATGAATAAACATATGAAAAACAATTTATTTATCTCTTCTACAATCTTTAGCTTGTGAGAAAGCTTTCACCCCAAATAGGACAAATCCATCAATAGATAATATTGGAACATGTTTCTAAATTAATTTATACCTTATTCCGCCTTTGTTACAGGAAAAATTAATATGGTGTCATTCCATAATGAAAGGTAATTTACAGCTACACAATATAGCATCCATGTTTCAGTAAGCAGTCATTAATTTTCGCAGATTTTCTCACTAGCAAATTATCATAATCCTTCTGCATTTTTTAAATGTAGGAAGAGCCAAAACTTAAATAGATATTCAATCAGTTATTAAAAATATTTTGTCTGTTATTAGTTACATTTTGGTTGAATAGGGTTCATAGGTACTATCAGAATAAACCACATATATAATGTTCCTATTTAGTGTATCATAAGTAGGTAAAGAACTCAAACATAATTCACTCAAACTTCTTGTAAATGTGTAACATAATAGAGCAAACTGAGGACTAAGTACCTTTTGGAGGGTTCTTATGTTGCTTTGGGCTATATAGTTCTGGTTTTCATCAGTACAGTAAAATGTCAGTGAAAGCACTAGGATCTATCAGAGAAATTCCTTGAGAAGAGAGGTTTTAATCATCTTGAGGTGTTCAGTATGATAATAGGAGCCATGCAAAGGAAGTATTGCTGTCCCATTTTAAATAAAGTCTTTCGAAACCTCTGAGAAGGTGCTGAACTCTAAGCGTCTACATAAAGTCATCACTACTAAGAAAGGCAAGTGAATGTTTTCAGTAATCTTAATTCCTGAAATTGACAAGACCAAACCTCAACAGAAGTTCCTAGAATAAACAGAAGATGTAAGCAATTTTTTTTTTTATGAAACTCAATAAAAGCTATTCTCTTTTGGATTCAAAATCCCCTAAATTCCTACACTTCAGGACTTGTGATAGTCATGTCATAACTGACATTCTAAAGAGAGATTCTTCTGATATTCCTGAGCTTTCCCTTTCTGATTATCCATCTGTGTTTTAATCTCTCTGAAAATGAAATTCTGTTACAAGCTAAAAGCTGTTAATGGATATGAGCAAATGGGGAAAAATGTGACAATATGGTAAATCTGAGCTCCCTTTGATTCCTGAACAATAGTATCCTACCTAAGCATGAAGAAAACTTATGACTCTTATGACTGTCATATGGCACATTTTTGACATTATTTATAAAGACAGCTTCAGAAAGGTGACTCATAGCAGGATCTAACAAAGTATTAACATACATTATTACCATTTTTTATGATTGTGTGTGTAAAGCAAAGCAGTTTTATGATGAAAATGTCAGTCATGACTTTAAGCTCCTTTGAAAACTTACAATGTACTTGTCTGTCCTTTTGTTCACTAGTTCAACAATCCTTTCATTCTTTCATTAATCATTTCTCCAATTCTGTTTTTCTTTTCATGAAACCATCTCTGTCCCGTATTTATGCCTAAAGACAATTTAATGCAGTAAAATGAACAAAAAATTTCAAGTCTTAAAATGAAAAGCATGTGTTGTAGCAAGCACCCACTGCTGTCTACACTGCCAAATGTAGACTAGTGACTGCCACCATGGCTGGATCAGATTTATTTCTGCTCTGAATAGTATATGGCAAATAGAATATAATTCTAGTTTGAATTCTCTGTGCGCATGAAGTTATGGAGCCATCTTTCCTTTTTGGAAAGAAAAGACAAACTTGGTCTGAGATGAGTTGCCCAAACAGAAACCTACTGCAATAGCAGATGAGTGATTATGAAGTGATTTGCAGCATAATTACTTATGAGAGACTGAACGGTTTATGTTGCTGGCTTGATATCACTAAACTGTTTTGCATAGTCTCCCATCCTTTTTGCTCATTTTAACAAACTTAAACCTTTTCCAGCCTCCTTAACTGCAAGTCCTAGATTGTTTGCCATATATTAAATTTTAAAAAATATAAATAGAGTGCATCTTGGTATTCACAAAGGAAATCAGCAGGAGTTACTGTATTTTTGACTGCAAAGAGGTGCATAAAAATGAATATTTAATAGGATGTCCACTTAGGATACTCTAAACATCGTTACTGGCAGTCGTCCAGCTAAGAAAAGCAGAAGGAGGAGGAAACTACACACTGCTTATTTTAATTAGGTGAAATTATGTGGTTCAATAAAGCATGACAGGCTGCATAATGAAAGAAGAGCCCCATGTTTATGAGAGAATTATTGATGACAAAAATGTTGGCAGCATGCATGTTTTACTGAGACAGTCAAAAACCATTTTATTATCTTTTCATTCATAATTTCCTGCAACATGCTTCAGTGTGTAAACTGATAACATGACCATGTGGTGGAGGAACCTTTTCCTATTTTTTATAATAATGAACAAGGCCATTTTTCTTCTTCACTTCAGAAGTGAAGTTGTTGATCCTTTCACAGGCTGATGTAGAACATGGTAGAAGCAAACACAAAAAGGCAGAAGAATATTTATCTTGAAAGCTGTTTATTCTATGATCTCGGTTAGAGCACATTCCTGGAAGGCAGGAGAGAGGGATTTTAAATGCAAGAAATGAAGGCTGGATTCTGATCGGCACAATAAAGTGTAATTTTTACACTTCATGGATAATAGTTGCCTGGCTATAATTTAGAACAGAACTAGAATATGTATTTTGCTTGCTGCATTTCAACAAAATTTGACAGAAAGCTAACAAAATTTTATATGGAAAATAGATGCTATCTTGGAAAAATTAACATTTACTTTTTTTTAGAAAAGCAGTGTTAGAGCTTCTCTAAGGTTTAGGAAGCAGCAGTGCAGGAAGGAAAGTAAAAACTAACACATGAAATGTGTCATAATATGTCAATTTTTTAACAGGAAATGAGTAAAAGTTTTTTTGAAAACATGAGTAAAAAAGAACTTAGGAAGAAAAAAAGAATAATAATATTTCTGGCTAAAACTAGCTTCATTATCTTCATATCTGACATTAAGGTGTGATAAGCCTATTTATACTTCTGCAAAGAATTCAAACCCTGATCTCAGGCCATATCCAGCAAACCAAGGTGCATCTCTCCTCTGTCAGTGTACTTGGAATGGATTTGATATCAGTTCTGTCAGGATCAGCATATGGAGTATGATGTAACAACAAAAATTCTTTTGTTGCTGCAAGAAATCTAAAAAAGTGATTATTCTCTTGAAATATTTTGGTATTATCTCATATATGAATGCATGCACACAGGTGTACCAAGAAAGTGCTCTCCATTTAGAGAGACATCCACCAAGAGCAACCTTTCACGAAAGAGTAACTGAAATACATGAGAGAGGGTGGGCAAAGGAGAGAAGACAATGTTTGCATCATCTGGTTTATTTTAAAATCAGAAGGCAAAGGAAGTTGTATATTCCAAGGTCTGATGCAGGAACTCAGCTGGTAATTTCTTATTGTGGTCTAGATTCAAAGTTACTGGGCCAATATTTTGCCTGCATGGAGGCAGTTGTAGTAATGGAAAGACAATTACTTTCTCTGTATTCCAGGCACCATGGTATCCAACTTCTCTGATCCTTAAATTCTTGTTTTGCTAATGATTGTATGGTATTTTGCTTTAAATCAAATAATAATACATACTTGCAGTATTTCTTACAGTTATGACATAAGACTGTCTGAAAACATAATCTAGAGGATGAGGCAGAATAATGAAATTCCATTCAAAACAAAATTTTGCCACACCTTCACTTAAGGTGAAGGACTTTAAATAAACTATTAGTTAAACTAAGATAGTGATTGTCATGACCCATTCATAGGAGACATGATGTTCACATTCTCATAATGCTGAATGAGAACACCAGAACACATCAGGGAGCTCTTTTATTGTATAGTTGCCTTAATTCCAGCCACCAGCCCACTATTTAGACTGGAAAGGTTTTGGCTAACATGCCAATATGATGGCTGTGCTTTGCCCATACGAAGCAAGGCAAGAAAAGGGAGTGAGAGGACAAAGAACGTCACCAGCCCTTAAATCCCACTGTTGTGTGGAGCTGGGACAAACAATGAGGAAAAAAAAGAACGTGAGGGGGCCCTCTCTGCTCCCTTATGTAGTTAACCTGGTGCATGCCTCTTATGTGAACTAGATTTTTCACATTCCTTTGTTGCTGCAAGCACAGCCAGCCCTCCTCCACGAAATAGCTGAGTGGGTGGGACTGAGCACAAGCTTCAAGGTGGGGCAGGAATTTGCTCAGCATAGCACTGCCCCAGCTCCACAGGACCCTCTCCTCTGATCACACCTTTCCTGAAGCAATACTCAGAATACTTGAGACAAAATATCCTTTCCTCCGGTCTTCTACAGTGACAATTTCACCTGTCTGAGACTGATTAATGCGTATTATTACACCTGTTACATGGATCAAAATTTTCAAACAAGATATTCTGTTAAAATCATGGTGTTCATTTTTCAGTTTTCGATGTTGAGGCTCCATGCCTGTCTTCGGTTCTTTTGGAGCTAACCCTGTTCTGTATTTCCAGCAGGATATTCAAGCCCAGTAAGTATTAATATGTTGTTTAAAAGGTTTTTGCCACTGGAGACACTTTCCTTAATTTTGTATACAGCATTTAAATCAAAACAAAAAGTCCTGACCTAAGTTGGGTAGCTAAAAGATGTTCTGCCATCACTAATTTTAATCTTATATTAAGCTACCATAAACAGTGAGCTTTTGCCAAAGAGAGTGGCTAGCATAGCTAATTGGCTTGAGATTTAAAATTATAACAATAATTGTTGTGTACTTCTTGTGATTAGCTTAATTATCCCCATTTCCTCTGAAAGCCTCAACATTAATTCCCATTGACTGTAATGTTAATTACTGGCAGGGGCAGAGATGTTCAGATGCTGGCTCATGCTGCAAAGTGAAGTAATTGATAACTTCAGCAGACAGTTCTCCGCTTTAAAAAAATGGGATCTTAACATGTCATTATTTTCCTTTTTGCTTTTTTGGTTTTTTTTAATACAGACAAAATCAAGAATAAAACCACAAAATATTCCTACCAATGAGAAAAGTGTTAAAAATATGTTTTGAAATACTTAGCAGGCCTTTTTGGGGTGAGAGAATGGGGCACAATTAAAGGAAAATAATTGCAGCCCAGATAATTTCATTTTGACTTGCTACTCCATTACATTCCTTATACCTCATCACAGGCATTTGTTTCTCGTTCTGACCTCAGCACTGACCAGAGAGGCAGAAAGAATCTCGCAGGTTCAGCAGGGCTGCTATTGTTGAATATCCTGCTGTCTCCCAGAGGGAGAGGTGTTCATTTGAGATTTTAGAGAACAAGAGCCTTTTCATAACCTCAATTACCGCAAGGTCAATCTGCAACTGAGCGTTCAAGTGGTGCTTAGATTGCCTGGCAAGCAGCTGTGGCCCAAGAGCGATGCTGAAACCAAGCTAAACTGTCGTCAGCGTCTAGCTGTAATGGCAGTGGAGAAAGAGAATCTTTCTGATAATTTGCTTTTTGAGGAACCAGGATTTTGATTCTCAAACAAATAAAGCCCTGTCAAGATTAAACATTCATTTGTAATTCATAACAAATGTCTCTGTTTCCCTCCATCCTTCAGTCATATAAACGTATGTATGCATGTGTGTATATGTGTACATATGCATAGCTACATGCACTATATACAAAGCGTTTTTCTCTAGGCAGAAGCTTCTATATATTACAAAATTTCAAATTCATTATGCATGCGTTCTTCTAGCAATGAATTTATATTACATTTTTTTGTGATAAATATATTTATGTTGTGACATGAGATTCATGCATAAGAATTGAAAATTACTGTGAGGGTGATGGCAATCTGTCAATTGATTGAGAATCTTTCAATCCCTTCAAACTTATTCTTTCAGTAAGGTCTCACTGTAGGTCAAAGTACAGTAGAAAAAACAGAATTACAGTGTGATGAATAAAGCCATTCAACTACATTAGAAACCAATGTTCAGCATGGCAGTGCCCAAACTGGAATGTTCTGAATCAAAACCCCAAAATAAAACCAAATGGTCTAACTTAACACCTATTACATGTTGTGGTAAGGCACTAAATATGTTGTAGTCACTGCAATTTGAATGTTTGTGATGTATTAGAAACATACACATTTTAAGCAATAGCAATATACCAACTCTCTTTGATCCTCCTTCAGAACTAAGCCCTTGCTGACAGTTACTTAAGGCTGACAATGTTCTGGAAAAATCCCCAACAATTATTGCACACAGGGATTGTATTCTACTATTATTATGTTTTGGGGGGTTTTTTGTTGGTTTGTTTTTTTGTTTTTTTTTTTTAAAGATTTTTCCAGTACCTCGTTCGAAAATCTAGCTAGAAGATATATTGATGAAACCTCTAATTTTGTCAAGGATTAGGCAAGCAAAAAAGTTTTTGTACCCACTGCTGCCTGTATTTCATTTGACCATAGCTTTTATTGAAACTCAGTGGAGGTTTATCAGTTTATCTCACATAACTTTAGTCATAGAGTAGAAATCTGCACCTGCAAAAGTTATCGAGAGTTCTTTTGCAGTCAGTGGAGAAAAACAGTCATAACTACAAGGTGATTCATCTCATCTTAAAGCATCCAAACCAGGGCAGATTAATCACATTCCAGAAGTTAGGTGAGATGAATCCCAGCTCTACTGACTCGAATAGTAGTTTTGCCACATAAGGTGACGCAGAGCTCACAGCCATGACTTCAAGTGAGGCGTGAGCCTAGCTCACGTCTGTGAAAGACCGAATTTGTACTGCAGATGTTGAAACTGACTGTGGTTTTAGCTTCTTGCAATCAAATAAATATCACATATTGACACATAAACCACTAATGTTCCAGAAAACAGTAAAAGATTTAGGGAAACTAATACAGAATTAAGACATTTACAATTGCAGCCATCCTCATGTTACCTTCAGAATTTTCTAGCTACCTTCTCTTTGTATATCTGTTAGAGTTTCTCTTATTTGAGAAATTTAGTCATTAGTTCCTACCTACTTAGACAATAAACCCAGTTTTTTGCCAAAACTGCCTCTGGCCTTGGACTCATATTGTCAAGTTTTGCCATCTCATAAAGGGTGACCATAAATGGTAACCTCCTTTAGAGCATGGTGAGCAATGTATTTCCTCTCCCCTCAAGAGGTCAGTACATATTTGTCTGCTAACTTCTGCACTTCGGCTGAAAAATCAGTTTTTTTCCTATTCTCTGTTCATTCAGATAGTCCTTGTACTGGTTTTCTGACTAACCAGTTGTACAATTTTTTGGTCCACAGTAAAGAAAGAATGGAAGTTCTTCTACCTTCAGACCTATCAAGCATTTGATTTGATAAAGCAGTTCTATGGGAGATTTCCAGCAGTTTCAGAACAGTAGTTAATCCTGATCATCCACCTCTGAATTAAATAGACATATATAAAACATTAGCACAGTTTGACAGAAAAGAGTCAAGGTTTGTTTGTTGGGTTTTTTTTTTTAACAAAGGATACAATTCTTGCTTACAGGAAAGGATTCTGAGTTCTTCACCCCAGATAAACTGATGTAAACACCAAATGCAATGTCTATATACAAGAGAAATCAGTTTAAGAGAGAAGCATTTGCATCAACACTACCAAATTTGTTGGTTTGGGACAGGAATCATGAAACCAGTGATATTTAGACTGGTTTTCATCCACTGTGCTAAACCCCTCTAAGAATTATCAGCTAAGTCCATAAAATATGGCCCTTGGATTTGCCTCTTCTCTTATTTATATGTGTGTCAATCAAATAGTTTCATAATCATAAGTAGTTTTTTTGTTCATTTTTTCCAGTTCAAGTTGTTGGTAATGATTCCAAACCTGTAATGTAACTAGACAGTGATATTTGTACACCATAAAACTTTGCCTTTGTATTGCATATACTGAACTATGGCAAGAGATGATCTCTGGGTTAAGTAGGAGGTCAAAGC
Organism: Pycnonotus jocosus; assembly: GCA_013400435.1. Lineage (NCBI taxonomy): Eukaryota > Metazoa > Chordata > Aves > Passeriformes > Pycnonotidae > Pycnonotus > Pycnonotus jocosus. Next base: position 14,302 of record VWYP01018311.1, on the reverse strand, counting down.
TTTTGGGGATAGAGCTAGAAGTTACTTGGGAAAACACAGCTCTAGAAATGATCTATAAAAGCACACATGAAATATGGAGACCCAAACTCCATAGAATGCTTTGTGCCCAAAACATTAAATATCTTTCAGATCCTCAGTAGATTTTAATTAATTATTTGCTTTATTTTTTCAATATTATTTTCACAGTTAGGATATCAACAAATATTCTTGAGTAAATTATTGGCTGATGTATGCATTTCAGTCTCATTGAATCTGATATATTTTCCCAGTTTTTTTTATTTTTGTTTAGTTTTGTTTTGGGTTTGTTTTTTTTTTTTTTTCTCAGTTTTAATATTGCTGGGACTTTTTGTTTGATTGTTTGAGGGATTTTCTTTGATTTTTTTTTTTCTCAGACAGGAATATTGAAAAATATTCTTATTGATTATTTTTCTTGATAACTACTTTGAAATATTTTTTTCACTGATATGAGGAGCTTTCTGTCAAAGCTACTCAGCTTTACTAAACAAATAATGAAGAGGGGATATTTGACTAATAAATTTTATCCCAGAAGGCAAATTACACAGACTATAATTGCACCAGAACCTTGTCTAAAAATTCAGTAAAATGCTTAGCACAGCCCATTTCTGTGCTGAGTATACTAAAACCAAGTGGAACCCCTGGGCACTGCAGAAAATACTGCAGGACACCTGATACCATTCACTGTCGTTTATCTTCCTTAGTGTCGAAACTTTGTAAAACCTGGCAAAACACACACACAAGAAAAGAAAAGTCAGATAGGGAACTGATAATTGTCAAGGTCAAAAGGACTGTTATTCTTCTTTAAAGCTGTCAGCAAAAATAGCATTTGCAAGCTCACTTCTTTTTGTTTGGCTTTTTTTTTTTAGCTTTACATTTTGACATTTTAAAAGCCCATGTCTAGATTTTCAAGTGAATTCTTTCCCCACTGGAATTAGAGCTTTAGTTATCAGTATTGAAAGACAATTATATGTAGAGATGTTCAGCTGGATCAGTTTCCTCAAGTTCTAAGTGACCGTTTTTCCATGTTTCCAAAAGTAGGTCATTGATTTTTTTTTTTTTTTCCCTGTTGATTGAAGTGCACTAGAGCCTCAGTCTTAGTGTGTGCTAGGAAAGCACTTGGAACATGCTGGGACCTGAGAAATCTCAGAAAGTTCACATGGTCTGCAATGAATTCTTATTCTGTAACATGCTTGGCAATGTCTATCTTAATGAAAGCAATCATCCCTGTGAACTTCATTTTTACAGTGACTCTTGAACTTGTGATGTATATTTTCTCGTTTTGACACTTGCTCTTGTTTAATTGGTGGCTAAACATATCAGCTTTGACATTTTCATAACTCTAAAGAAAACAGAGTTCATCTACTCACAATTTGCAGTCTCTTTCTGCCCCAGATACAAATAAAAAAGCAAAGAACTTCCTTTTGGGTGGTGATAGACAATCATTTAATGGTCCTTAAACATGAGACTCAGATCTATTCCATAATTCTCAAAAATATGTTCTGATTTAAGGAAATAATAGACAGTGAGGTAGCCCTTCCAGCGAGTATAATAACCACAAGTTTATAGGAACAAAACAAATTGCTGTCAAGGTAGCTCTGCTAGTGCCCTGTGGCAACTGTGTTGAGCCAGCATGAGCCTGGGGATTATGGGGACAAAGCAAAACAGCAGCATACCCATGCTGTCAAGGCACTCAGTGTTTAAGCCTGTTTGCATTCACTCCTGTATTCATACTGTAACTTCCTACTTTTATTTTTTCTAATTATTCTGTATAAATTGAATTAAATTTGAAAGGATGAAATATCCCATCTGAATCTACTGTGTATTTTATGCTACATGCTATTGCATACTCCAGTCTTTCAGAGGCACTCATTCAAATTCCCCTAGTGAGAAGAGGAAATTAAATATAATTTCTCGTATATGAATGACAGTTTTGCTCTTATTGCCTTCTTAGGATATAGTGATGGCACCACAGCTGTTTCTTGCACACAGTGTGGTTTAGCAGGCTCGTTCTGGGAACATCTATTACAGAAAGTATATGGACAAGATAGGAAGATAAATATTTAGTTTGTAGTTCCCTAGGGACATTGAGCATAAGGTAATTCATCATTTTTTTAAGCACCGGCAAGACTTCTGGACATGTCAAGAAATATACTTTTTGGATACTTGGAAAATTCTAATAACAATGACTTAAGGCCCCTAAGTATGCAACAGATAGCAATCAAGTACATACTGTATCTCTAGTTTGCACTATGTTTCATAATTAAATAGCTGTAATGTATGATAAATCCACCTCTCACATCCTCTGAGTATCAACTCCTTGACCATAAGGTAGATACAATAACAACACATTATCTGCAGAATATTCATAGAATCACATAATTGGAGAATAAGCTGAGTTGGAAGGGACCCAAAAGGATCATCAAATTTAACTCCCAGCCCTGCACAGGATACCCCAAGAGTCACATCATGTGGCTGAGAACATTGTCCAAATGCTTCTTGAACTCTGTCAGGCTGGTGCTGTGACCACTGCCCTGGGTAACCTGTTCCAGTGTTACTAGGAGTAGTTTTTCACCTGTCTTTGAATGCATAGTTTGAATCTTGTTCACTTGCTGGAATAATGCTCTAGCTATGCTGTTTATGTTTTTGATACAATTTAAAACAACAGAGATTAAAACAAATAAGCAAACAAAAATACCACTCCTTTAAAAAACCTTACATTTGAAAATTAAGCATTGTTAATTAATTTATTTCTTTTCTGAGGAATGTGGTTTAAACAGTTATATTTTGATATAGTATAAAATATATACTATTTTATATATAATTAAATGTGATTAAATTTAAATTAATAACTATTACTTTTTTCAAGAATTCACAGAATCAGAGAAAAAGCTGAGTTTGAAGGGACCCACAAGGCTCATAGATGCCAACTTCTGGCCCTGCACAGCAGCATCCCCAAGAATCACACCCTGTGCCTGAGAGCATTGACCAAATGTGTCTTGAGCTCTGTCAGGCTGGCACTGTGACCACTTCTCTGGGGAGCTGTTCCAGTGCCCAACCACTCTCTGGGTGAAGAATTTTTTTCTAATATCCAACTTAAACCTCCCCTGACACAACTTCAGGCCATTTCCAGGCCCTGTCACTAGTCATGAGAAAGTAGAAATCAGTGTCTGCCCCTCCTCTTCCTCACACAAAGAAGTTGTAATTGCAATGAGGTTTCTCCTCAGTCTCCTCTTCTCCAGGCTCAACAGACCAAATGACCTCAGCCCTTCCACATATGGTTTCTCCTCTTCACCTTTGTTGTCGTCTTTTGGACACTCTCTGATAGCTTAATATCTTACATTGTGGCACCCCAAACTGCACACAATATTCAAGGTGAGGCTGCCTCAGTGCAGAGCAGAGTGGGACAATCCCACTGGTGCTGCAGTGCCTGATGTTCCCCAGGACACGCTTGGCCCTCCTGGCTGCCAGGGCACTGCTGACTCATGTTCAACTTGCCAGGACCCCCAAGTCTCTTTCCATGGCACTGCTTTCCAGCACCTCATTCCCCTCTCTGTACTGCACATCCAGGGTTGTCCCATCCCAGGCGCAGACTCCAGCATTTCCCTTGCTGACCTTCATGTGGGTTGTGGTTGCCCAGCCCCCTGTTTTGTCAAGGCCTCTCTGCAGGGCTTCCCTGCCCTCAAGGGAGACAACAGCTCCTCCCAATTTGGTCTCGTCTGCAGACCTGTTTAATATTCAGTTAACATTCTTGTGGAGATGGGGAGAAAGTTATTGTACAGGTAAATTAATAACTCCAGCAAACTCTGACTCCAGAGTCATAAAGGATGTTGAACATTGCAATTTAAATAACAATCTAAAAAGTATGTTTAAACTTTATTTTTTCTAAAATTTTTCAAGTTCTTTACAAGTGTTTACATCACATCTGTATCACAATTCCTTTCTGATAAAACATACATGACTTTTTTTTCCCAAAAATGTGCATGTTTATACTCACTAAATAAAGAGAAAACATATTTTTTTCTGGCAGTTTATTCTATATGGTTAACCAACGTAAGCTATGCAGTCAAATTAAATCTTTGTTACCCGAGGGATGACATCTAAGCTGGAGTAAGTACCATTATAATTTAACTAGTAAATGTGGTTTCTTTTAATTGTCTAACCAACTCTTTCCCATCTGATTAAGTACAAGAACCACAGTGTTTTTTGTTTATTTTCATGAGGTGGCATAGTAGTGATTTGTTCAGAACTGCAACATCCCAGAGCTATCTTGAGAGTGTATATGTGGCCCTTGGTAATTTTTGCTATTCCTTTTGTTTGTCCCATTTGTTTAACTTCAATTGCAATTTTTCCTCCAGGAGTTGTCACTTTTCCAATGAATAGCCAGGACTAAGGTTTTACTTCGTCTGTGTTTTGGAAATTGGTGGAAGTTTTACAATATGCAAGCAGACTAAGCATTTGGATACAGTACATTAGCTAGGTGCTTGCTAATTCTTGTTTTCTGGAGCAGTTTGAATGTAGCCATCTTAGCACTTTTGCAAACAGTATGAAAACCAGGAAAAAGCCCTCAACACTATATATATGTATGTATATAGATATGTAGAGCTGACCTTGGAAGCTAACAGGATAAAAATAAAAATAAAAATTTTTATTATTAATAATAATAGTAACAAAAATAATGATGAAAAAAGTAGTAATGAGAACAGTCTAATGATGTGCAGATTAGAATAATGTGCAGCAATACAGTATAATTCAAAAGTATTTTTCAATCCTTGAACTCTCTCTACATCTTTTCCTTCAGCACGTATAAAAGGGAAAAAAAATTATTCCTCCATTTTACTTTCTAGACATCTTACCTCAGGACAAAAAAGGAATGATTAAGAATTTAACTTACTTAAATAAAGCATATTTTTGGGTTTGCACATGTGTATTTGAGTCAAATAAAAGTATTTTTTTGTTTCACTGCTCCACTGATAGAAAGACAAAATAGAAGCTCACTGGTATCTTATCATACTTTCCTGTCTCTAGGGATCAGAAAATGAAATATGTTTCTTTGTACCATTCAAAGCACCAAAGCAAATGATCTTTCTTTACTCCATTGTATTTCTATGATTCATTCCCTTTAAGAAAGAAATAATAAAGTTCAAAATTCAAAATTCCAAGAATGTATAGCTAGTGAACATTTTTTTTTTTCTGCTTTGCAATATAATTATTCTGTGAAAACACAAAGTTATATATTCCTAGAAATCTAAGTTATAAAATTAAATCTCAGAAAGTGCAAGTAGTTATACACTATTCAAGGTGCTGATGAGTAATATACATTTCTTGTTAAACATTTCCTTTGGAACTGACTTTTTTCTTTCTTTTTTCTATTGCTTTTTCTTTATTCATCCTTTTTTTTTTTTTCCCTCCAGACACGTTTGTAATTTGGTGCACATTGTTTCTTTATTTTGGAGTATATAGTTTAAAGTATCATCAACCAGAATGTATAGTCTGACACACTAATACTGCCGTATTGTGGCATGAATGTCATCTCTTAGAAAGGACATTTTCACCACAGAAAGATTAGGAAAACACTTGTTTAGAGTAAAAAAACCTGTTGTTTTACTCTGGCGGACTGAGAAGAGCAAGAGTTAAATTATCTGTGTGGGAACTGGGTGATTTGTTGCTATGAAGTCCTTGGGTCAGGTTCCTCATTGAGGGGAGCTGCAGTGACTTGTTTCATATACAGTAATGACTCTGGAGCAACTATTTTATTGCCTAGAAAAGTGAACAATGAGGCCTCAGGGAACCAACTCAACCTGGCCTTAGCTCACTAATAGAGCTGAGAACAGCTTAATTTAGTGCAATCATAATTTGCATGATTTTTCTTCTGCAACTTTTATTATATAAAATTCTCCTGTGAAAGAGCTAGCAAAAACCCCACTGGACAGTGCAAGAAGAGAGATAGAGGGAATATCTAATTTCCTTGCAATTTTAGAAGCAATCAATTTTATGTAAAAGAAAATGTGGTTTGTCCTAGTTGTTCCTATAACTGCAAAAATTCTAGAACCCAAACAGGAATAAGATTTTAAGTGAAATCTAGAATGACTGAGAGACCTAGGTGACAGTTTTAATTAATATTACTCTCTTACTCATGTTTCTTGAAAGTGTACAATTTATGATTTTCCTGCTAGATCAGTTCTAATCCAGCTCAGATTTGTTTGGTCATCACTATGAAAGAAAGCTGGCTACTCCAACAGCCTTAGAAAAAAGATGCCATGACACAACAAGTATCCAATATCCTTAAGATTTTAAGAACAGTACCAAACACTTCAGGAGATAAATATTATGTAGGGATACATCTACATATAACAGGGATACACCCTAATGACAAAGAAAAAGTTTTGCTCATCATGAACAGTGAGTGCATTACCTTTCTCATTAATTAGACATGTTTCTGGCTTAGTAAATTAATATAAATGGGTAAGTAAGCAGCTGTGAGGAGGTCCCAAATTAGTATGAAAGATATCAACTATTTATGCTACTATATTTTTCCTATTAAACTAACAACCACCTAGACCATGTAGCCACATTTCAGATTAATTTATAGAGGTGTAAATCTCAGATAACACTGTTGTAAATCTAGAGTAATTCCAGTGAGCACAATGAATTTACTCACAGCTTGCATTAGTGTAATTGGAATTGGAGTATGGTCGTTGCAATAAGGCACCAACGTGGCAAAATTCATTTTGCCGGCGAAAAGCCTCTTAAGTTTTCCACTGAAGTTTACTTCAGAGGCCAAATAAGTGTAGAGCTGTCTGCCTAATCCCAGGATGGACTAAGTAAATTTATACTGCGCTCTTTTCACAGAGCTGTTCATTGTTAATGGCAAATTCACTTGTGTGTGCTTCTAGGAGACTGCCTAATTCATGCACCGTTTAAAACAGAACCACTGCTGATAGATGTAATTAGTCACATAGCAACCCTTCCTCCTGCTGCTGCAACAGTGAGGCTGCTGGTCCAATGTCTATAGCAGGCATGTACCAATTAGAAAAGCCTGAATCTAGTCCAGTGATACTGAAATGAAGGGGTAACAGTTGAGAAACTGAGTTTACCTTTTTTGTTTGATCTTGGAGGTATTACATTTGCAAGTAGTTTACAAACATAATCTTCAAAAGAATAGTTGTATCTCATTTTGGTCCTTCTAGATTGTAGTGTAAATACACTTTCTGTTTCATAACACTACAGTTATGGGAAAACACTCAATGACAGAATAATGATCTAGTACAGGACATTAATTTGGAAACATTTATCAAGTCCAGTGGCCTGCTTTATTCTTTCTAATCTTCAAAAGATTTATTCTCAAACAGAAAAAAACCCTCTGAGATCTTATTAGGTAGGTGATTACAAGTTTAGAAATTTAATCAATGTTGGATTTTTTCCCTCTTTCTGTATGACTATAGAGGTAATTTTCTTGTCATTTGGGGAGGGATAAAATCAAGTATTCATATTTATTCCTCAAACAGAAAATCTTTCTTTAGTAAGAAAACATTTTATTTTGCTGATCCTTCGAGTTGCTTTCTATTCACTTGCTAAATTCTACATGACTTTTCCAACTATCTGACTTATATTTTTGCATCTATCTACAGTTTACTGTTCAGATATACTCAAAATTTGCTTTTTTTGTTGTTTGCAACCTCAATTTTCAATGTTTTCTCCAAGTAACAACTAGGAAATATAATTTTATAAATCAAAAAATAAACTGAGGGTTTTAGGCTACAATTCTGACTTCCTGTGCAAAATCTTTTCACACCGCTTTTAACATAAAAGCTAAACAATACAATTTTTGCACATAAATTCCAAATGTCTTCAAAAGCCCAGTGAACAAGTCCTTCTAAATAAAACTTCTTCATTTTGTATAATTAAATACTCCTGCATTTGATCCTAGAGTTAACAAGGGATAGATGCTTTGAAGGTTTTCAGAGGGACCTCATGCATTCATAAAGTGTCTATTTCAGGCATCTAAGTCAGATGCCTGACATCTCTCTGTGGTCCTTAACAGTTAATGATCATCAAAGCTACAAAACCAAACTAGATAATTCTGAAGTAATCCCTCCAGAATCATGTCTAGGATAGGCACTTGGTCCTCAGAAAGGCTGCTTTGCTTTGCTTATTTACTACTAGGAAGTTGCATTATTTTCTACTATAAACATAATGCAACTCTCTCCCCCACTGATTTCAGGTGCATCTAAAAAATCCAAGTTGTACTTTGTGTAATACAAGTTTTTCTGGGAAAATTTAATACAAATGATGCAATGTATGGAGATGAAACTTTTTGTGTCTAGTTCACCACATATCAAGCTCTGAGACGAAAGTTTTCAATGAACAAAGACAACATGCTTGTGGTAAAACGTGTGTCAGTCTGTGAACTTGTAACCCCCATGGAACTTTTTTGTCACCAGTAAGTCAGAAGAATGAAATTAGCATGGTTTCACTCATTTGTGGGTCTTTTGTTTGTTTGGGGTTTTTTAAGATATATTTTTAACATTATTACATATTGTAACTGTCACAATTTTGGATATAAAACTGTGAAAGAATGCCACTGAGCAGACCCACGTGTGTCATGTGGGATGTGCACAATGGTATTACTTGTGAAAAGCACTTGAAAGGTCCTTTGCCAGTGCAGTTCATAACCAAGCTAGCACATTTCTGTGTACTTCTCAGTTAAAAAACAAGGTGAGCATTATCCCAGTGAACACAGTGATCACACAGACCAGCTCCCTCTTCCTCTATCTCCACTCTCCCCCTCACCCCTCACAAAAAACCCCAAACCCAAACCAAAACAAACAATCCACTTTCATGTACCAAAACCTGGAATCCTAAAACTGCCATTACAAAAAGGTGGTATATTTCCTGAAGCCCAGGCAGCTGACACTGGGGTCACTCTCTTTAATCATGGAAAGAGTGGGGAGTGGCTCCCACCTGGAGAGAGAAAGGAAATAGCATTCCTGTCATCCCAGATTGTTTAAGCATGTTGCTGATACAGCAATGCTATTGACAAGCAGCAGCTGTGGAGGAGGCTCTCGTTACTCCTGTATCTCCACTTGCAAAGAATTCCTCAAAGACAGTGTTGTGATTTTATAGAATGGAAAATATCATTAAAATGGACTGATCTTGCTTAACATATGAAAGAACTATCCTTTACATAGCAAGCATTTTCTTTCTAAATTATGTAAATCATTATGTTTTTTCTCTACAGATGAAAAGAAGAAAGTTTCCTGCAGAAAGAATCAGATTTTGAAATGCCTTAACCTCCTGGATGCACTTTAGGAAAAACAAACAACTACCCTTGCACTCGCAAAAGCCTGTATCCTGTACTGAGAAACATGGTGACCACAAAGAAATTATATCTCTACAATAAGAAATAAAGAAAAAAAAGGAAAAAAAAAAAAAGAAAAAAAAAAGAGAGAGAGATACAACTATATAGAATGCATGCTGAAGCTGATGAATGGAAGAACACAGATAATTTTGGAAGCTTGGGTACAGACAAATTCTGTCCAATCAGTAAATTAAAAACTTGCAGCATTGATGAGAACAGTAAAGAGCCTAAAGTGACTGAAATAGAAGGAAAAAAACCTGAATTCCCTGAGAATCAAACTCTGAGAGGATCAAACATGATAGATGGCAAAGGAGAAACAATCGTGTCTTGCTGTCAGGGAAATTGCTTTAGTTTTTTTTATTGTGTTTCCTACTTTAATTTGTGCCTTCCTTTCAAAGGCAGAAAATGAGGGGGAAAAAAATTAGATTCAGGATAGATTGGGGAATTTTGTGCCTCTAGGTAATGAGCCTCTTGTTACTACTTAACCCTATTCTATGTTTTGACCAGCTCTTAGAAATTTTACTCTTCCAGAAATTCCATATAATAACCATTTAAAAATTCTGAATGTTAGTAGAGATTTTGTTTATATTATTAGATCAATACTAAAAGATGCAAAGAATAGGTACACAGAAGATAGGCTCCAAGAATATTTAGCTGCTAAAAATGAGATTCAATGTTTAATGTATCAGTAGCTTTTCCAAAGTTCTGTCCAAATTGGGTGCCTTTCCATAAACCAATGCCTCGTATTCCAAAAAAAAAAAAAAAAATTAAACACAGGAAAAACATTTCAAGTAATATTTTTAAATGGTTAAATAACATTTTCTCAGATGACTTGGTTTCATTTTGGTGCTCTTCTTGTTTTCCTGCACAAAGTAAGAATGTTAGATCAAAGCTAAAAATCTCACATAAGATATTTAGGCAAGGCTTTCCTCTGAAAGCACACCATTAAGTAAGTGAGAAGAGACTGACCAGAATGGGTTTAGGAGAGCTAAAAAGGAGCAATGAATAAAATAATTTATTTAATTAAAAAAAGACTCTCAACGTACCTCCATTAAAAAAAACAAACAAATAAACAAAAAACCAAAACCAAGTAAACTCAGCATTCACAGTTATATTTGTATGAAGTTACATGTAACTAATAAAAACATTTTTAAAAGAAATTTCAAACAAATTTAGTAACAAATAATGCTACAAGTTATGTGTAGGATGAAAAATGTGTTACAGATATGAAAACAAAAAAATGAACACTGATGGCTTTTCCATGAGAATTAAGATGTTTCCAAAGATAATATATGGTAAGAACAGTTGATGATTTATTTATAAGAACATTATAGATATATGTCCTTTTTATCTATTGCTTTCTTATTCACTCCCACTGATTTTTTTTAAAGGCTGTGTGTGTTTATTCTTTTTAAAAGAAATATAAACAAGCTGGTAAACAGATAACCTTATTCTAACAGCAACATCTTGAGTGGGGGTGGGAAGCAACCCCAACCTCCTCTGTGCGCAGTCAGCATGAGTCCATGAGGACAAATGGTTTTACTTATTCACACACTAGTAAAATCCTCCCTGTGGAGCCAGGTTTAGCAGGGTCTAATTTTTTCTGTTTTATTTTTTGTTTCCCACAGATGTTGAAGATGCTAGAATGAGAAGGGCCTTTCCTACTGGGAATTTTAGACAGGCTTTTCTCTGTAAAGTGTAGTACTAAAACATAAAAGAGAGCAAGATGGTTTGGGATATTTACAGAAAAAAAATCAGGAGAAAAAAAGCTTTTTTTCTAAAGCAAATTACTTGGTTAGTAATACTGATTAATAGATATATCAGTGTTAATACCATGCACGTTTTCTTCACTTTCTCCTTGTCATTTACATGGATAAAGTCAGCCAACAACTTGGAGATGTTTGCATGTTCTGTTCACTTCAGATTTCTCAAGTGCAGCTGTATGAAACTGAGCCTTTAATGACCACCTCCCTCTGTATTAAATGGAGATAAAAGGACTAATGAAGAGTATAATACTTTAGGGTCACTTTAGATATTTTCTTTGGGACATGAGTAATTTTACCCTGTAAGTCTCATGTTTTTTGATGTGTAACTGTCAGGAGTGCAGGTGACTTGCTAAGGAATGAATATCTGCATTCTAACTTCGGGGTTTGATAAGAAAAATCCTGCCCTTGACATTCACCTTCTGGTCACAAAAAATGAGGTGTCTCAATCCATAAAGACAATTCAGGCAGATGAAAAGGAAAGATAGCAAAATAGAAAGGCAGTGCTACACCAATTCAAAGGAATGCAATATCTATTAAAGCAGAGATGGTCACAGAGATGTCTCTTTGAGTCACCAAAATATATCAACTATCTAACATGGAAAAGAAGCAATCAAAGCAATCTCCACAGGAGAACATACAGTAAGAGAAAAAGCTAGAAATAGTTTCAGATAATGGAAGACAGATGCTTTTATAAGACCTGCAAATAAAACAAACCTATGATCCCAGGGTGCTGATAAAAAAA
>VWYP01018310.1:29480-57441 GCA_013400435.1 Pycnonotus jocosus | reverse complement strand
GTGGGTTTTTTTTTTTTTTTTTTTTTTTTCCTTGAACTGAATGTTTTGATCTATTTGTCTCCAAAATAAATAAACAAAATAAAACACCAACCAAGAACATTCCCATTTAATGGTGCTTAGTAAAAGGCATGTGCCCAAATCCATTCCTGTGCCTCAGTTGGGGTGGGGTGGTAGGAGAGTTAAGAGACTTTGCTATGGATACACAGCTTCTATTAAAGACTGTCAGTGCTTGTATAAACAGTTGTGTGGTTAGGAAGTCAAAAGTGTCCAGTTATGATACATATCTACCACTGTTTACAAAATCCTGTGTGCCTTATGCACACTTATCCAGCATCTAGGAATCAGGCAGATCATCAGCTTTGGTCCTTCTCTAACATTATGCTAATTGTCCAGTATTTACCTTAATTTAAGAAATCAGAATTAGCAATGCCTATAGGACAGAAATGACAAAAGAAACTTGTGATCCAAATAAATGTCCCTGTTTTCAGGTACTGTTTAAATGCTGATGGAAAGTGTTGTGAGAGTTTAGGCTATTTGGATTTCTTCTTAATATGTGTCTACATTTTACTTTGGTTTTCTCTTTAGAACCTGCAAGAACTTATACAATCTCAGGCAAATCAAGGCAGTGGGAAAATAGAATTATACTTGGGAATTATTTTCTATTTTTATGGTGATGGGTTTAAGAGTATACAGTCACTTAGGAGAAGTTTAAGAGATGCCTGTACTGGAGGAGTCACCTGTTGATAATCAATCTACTTCCCCCTCTGCAAGTCACCTGACCAGAAACAGATAAGACAAATTTAGGTCAGGAATTTAAAAAAAAAAAAAAAAGAAAAAAGAAAAAAAAGAAAAAGAAAAAGAAAAAGAAAAAGAAAAAGGTCAAATTTGTAACCAAAAAGGCAGGAACACCTTCTGTGAGGCTACAGATTCTTCTTCATCCCTAAATATATTTAGAGGAAAATATTGTAACTCAAATAGAGGTTGCAGTGCTATTATTACAAAGGGAGTCAAACTAGGTGATTGTAATGCATCCCTCGAGGCCCAAGCTCTATATTTTTTACTTTTTACTCGTTACCAGCCTGGTATTGTGTAGCTGCATTAGAGAGAGCTGTGGGAACCTACTCCTAGAGGAGGCACCAGCTGAGAAGCAGGCATCACAGGCTAACAATTACTTAGGAATCTAAAACAACACCATCAAATACCTGAGCTAACTATTCCAAAAGTGAAAATGAGTTTGGGTCATCTTTTGACAGGCTGGAGACAGGAGAATCTTTTAGGTGTCCTAATCAAGACCAGGACCTTTTACTACCTTTGCCCAAAGTCCACCAAATCCACCTTTGCTATCGGGTTTGCTTGCTTCAATGTGTTGGCTTTAAGACATATTCCTAGAGAGTACAGGAAAGTGGACTCAGGACATCAGCGCTATACCCTGATGGTTTGTTTGTTGACTCTTGCTGAGCTGCCTCTGAAAGCTGTAAACTCCCCTACTGCAGAAAGCCCCATATTCCAGGGTTAGGTGTTCCAAGACAAATGATTGGGATGCAGTGACAGGCAAGGAAGAAAAAAACCCACACACTCAACTTGGCCGAACTCAGTTCAACTTAACAACTCAATTTATTTCAAACCAAACAATTTCTGAACATCCATGTGAAACAAAAAACTGCTGAGTTCCGTAATTCTCCACCATGTAGGAGACACTTTTGTTCAGTTGCAGCTGGAAGCCAGAGCATCTTTAAATCTAACTACCCCAAACTGCTTTAGGAAAGTCAACAGATGACCTGGAGAATCACTCACGCTTCTGACTCTTGTCAGGAGTTGTGAATTTCCTCAGGCCAATTTCCAGAACTGCTACATTTTCTGAATAATGCCCCATGCCACAAGAGATCAGTAATAAGAGGGAGAAAGGTCTGTCAGTGGGGAACATGCAAATCCACACCAGCGTGACCTTGAAGGACTTAATAATAAGGACAAACCCATGAGGTCAGCAGGGTCTTTGTACCTATCACTTAGATAAAATGCTCTGGGAAGGCAAACTCTGGAAATTTTAAGTTTCACCCTCCAAAAAATGAATGCTTGGGTCCACTTTCTCACCATCATGCCTTCATTAGTGTTTCTGTGATGGTATGGATCATCTGAATTAGCTGTAGGAGCCCAAGAAAACTGCTCTCCCTCTGAAATCAAAGGGAGTTGAACTGCACTTAGGACAGAGAATAGAGGAGAATGAGTGTTAATGAGTTTTAAAAGGACTCATTATTAAGATAAATGCACCTTGACACATCCTGTGAGTGTCTCAGTTTCTTTCCCAGACAAAGAAAAACAGTTTGAGCTGCCAGAGTCTTGACTTTATCTAAGCAGATAGGAGAGGGATCAGACCTCAGTGGTCTCATTGCGCAGAAGTTTTGCTGGGGCATTGTTGTGCTACTGGCCTTTTGTGAAGGGTTTCTGTTTCAAAATACTGCTGAAATGGATGAAGGTAATTAGGTTAAAGCTGGCTGATCAGACAATTCCTATGTATAATCCTGTGATAAATGCACATCTGCTAGTACCTCCTTGGGCAGGAGTCTGTCACAGGATCAGTGTGTGCTCTGCTGTGTCACAGTCACTGGTCTTGCCAGCTGGTAACTCAAGAGCCCCAGATGAACAGAATGGGAAGAACAACAACAACAAAAAAATCTCCTGTCTACACTTTGAGGTAACACTTAATCCAGCTTTACAAGATTCTGGGATTTTTTGAATAAACAGGTTCTTTTTTCTCAGTAGTAAAGCCACCCAACTCTCTACCATTCCAGATGAATTAATGGCTATGCCTGGAGTAGGTTAAGGGAAATTATTTAAAGCAATGATGACAAATTTCAATTTTGAAATAATATTTTGTTTAGTGAGGGGCCTCCAGGTTTTCTTTGCCTTACTCCCCAGAGAAGTTTGTCTGCTTTTCAGGGCTCTGCAATTGAAGTTTGTCTTTGCCTGGCTGGAAGATCACCTGTCTCACCATCTGACATAACCTCACAGGGGCTCTGCCACAGAAAGCATTAGTTATTCAGGGGTCTTAAAATGAGCCAAAGTTTGAGTAAGTCAATGGCATATTCCAAGTGATGGCAAGCAGGAGGGCTTCTATTTTACTTTTCAGAAGAGCAGCCTGATTTGCAGCAGAAAGGACAGGAGTATATACTGAAAATCAGGTGCCATTCAAGTATTTTGTTGAGAAGACAAGATAAGAAAACAATGACTGTCATTTAAAGTCTTGGAAAGTGGGAATTGTGGAGATGTAAGGAAGCTGTAAGGAAGGGAAAGAGTTTCCCCTTTAGCCCTCTGAATACTGCTTTTAGTTAAAGTTCAGATTTTTACATTGCAGAAACACCAGTGTTGTGGGCTTATCAAGAGAAGTAAACTCAGTGGTTAGGTGAATCCAATATAAGGTGATCCTTAATGAATTTATTTGAATGAAGTTTATTCTATAATATATATGCTAGATCTAGTTCTTACATACTGGTAAATGTAAATAAAACCCCTTTGAGATACAAAGAGCCATAAGCTGAATCTGAGCAAATCCAAGTTTTATTTTGACACCATGGGACAATCTTTGACAACATTACCAAGAGAAGAGCCTGACCTATAAAACTGGAAATCAAAATGGGAATGTGGTCAGTTGTCATTTGGAACAAAGAACTTTTCAGCAGTTAAAGGGCAAGTCCTGTGAGGGAATCTTGCCTGTTAAGCCGAAAAAGTACTTAGGAGAGGATACATCTGTCCTAGTATTGTCTTCTGAAAACAGCCAGATGCCTAATGTAGATTAGCCATCTAATTTTTATAGACACGTAGAAATAGGTGAGTATGCCAAAATAAATCATTGCAGCTCTGACCTGCACAGTCTGTCTCTATATATTATTCAATTGCAGCTGGAAAACTCATCTGATTAACATCTCTGTATTGCCAGCAAATTGTTGAGGAGCAGGAGTGCTTCGTTTTAGTTGCCCTCTTCTGATCAGAAGGCTGTAGGCATGGATTTATAGGGAGAATTAAGAGAATCATATTTATATGTATACAATGAAAGAGGCAATTAAGATGAGCCAGGAAAAGCTGAACTTCAAGAGATATTAACATGAAAAGAGAACAACAATTACTTGGCATGATACCCAGGGCAAAGCTAGAAGTAAGACAATTCAATCAAAACAGAGAAAAAGTGAAACTTGATCAGACTTTACAGGAAAGACTTCCTCAGAGAAACACTTATGAGGATATGGAATAATTTGAAACCCCTGAAAAAAAAGATTTTAAGCCAGGCAAAACAGAACTTCAACAAATATTCTGATGATAACTCTCACAAGAACAAGAGAATTGCCTGGACAGTCTAACTGGTTTCTTCTCTATTCAAATAATGTAATTTTGATTTCTGCTTCCTGATATGTAATGGCTTCAACAGGTTAAATCCCTTTAACAGTAACTATGATATTGTGGTTAACTTGCCTTAGGCAGGGCTGTCATTACTTTTCTGCAGTAAATGCCCCACACTATGGCAGACACCCAGAGATCAACTGTGCCCACAGCCACACCTGCTCTGGCTGTCACTGCAAGAGCAACCCACCTAGACTCAGCACTACCTCCAGACCAGACCTCGCTCTGGCTGAGGCTCAGGGTGTAGTGGTACCCTGAATTTATTCATGTGGGCTTTGTGGGAGATACCCTTTTTGCTTGTTCAAATTATTTTTAGCACCTGGTCACGAGGAAACAAAAGGTGCTGGTGGAGTTGTCTACTTGCCGAGCTTGGCCATTGAAGAGCCATTCATGTGTCTGTTGTGCTAGGAGGCATTTGAGTTCTTGAAAGCAGTTGTGATAGCAGAGCCTGTTGGAAAGTTGGGAAAGATATTTCCAAGGAATGAGAAAATTAAGCCAGAGAGACATTCAATTGAAACATAATCCTTAACAAGATTTTTGTTGCAGCAGTTTCATTGTAAATGGTAGACTTTGTTGTATCCCCCAATTAAAATTACGTGGAAATAGAAATATGGAGTTCCGAGGGAGACTCCAAACAGTTTATGAATCTGTGTCCATTTCAAGAAATTATTTTATCCAAAAAGGACACAGTTTTTGAAAACATTCACACTGAAGTTCTCTTACATATGAATTATTTCAACACAGGAAATGCCAAAGCAACCCCTGTCAGTATTTTTTAAGAAATATTTTGACTTTTGTTTTGAAATATTTTTTTTAATTTAAAAATTGACTGCAGTGAGCAGGAAGAAAAAAAAGATTAAATGAAAAAAAAAAATCCCTAAATAGTCTCAGGACATAAGAAGAGGTTTATTTTTGGAGTGAAAAAATTCCTTCAGGTTGACCCCAAATGAAGTTCATTATTATGCTTTCTTTTGCCTAGCTGGAAATCTTGAACATACTTTCTAGTAGACCTGCCCAGCATTTTGTCTTGGATTTCTTTTAGGCCACCAAACAGAAAAAAAATAGAAAAAAAATTTATTCTGTCTCTGCTGTGGAATGTATTTCAGGGAGCAGTCTTGCCCTGGTTGGAGATGACACTGCATCTTTCTTACCTCTATGACTAACTTCCAGACACCCAAATTGCTGCCTAACATATGGAAGATGTATGGGCAGGATTTTTTGTACAAGCCAGACTGCAGCAGATGGGTGATATATACAGCACTCTGTCTTTGATTTAGCAAAAATAATCTACTTCGCATTCATGGGAGTTTTCCCATGAAGTTTCTATGCAAGCTGACTTCTCTAAGGGCTCTGCTAAAATTTCAAATAATTTGTAACTTGATTATGCTAATTTTTTCTCCAGTTAGGGAGAATATAGTGTATTTGATGCCCTTTTTCTCTCCCTCGACCGGTTCTATGACATTTTGTGCTTTCTTAGAAGAGCATTAGTCTTAAAGCCAGCTCCTCAGGTTTCTGGTGGAACAACCACAAAGGGAGCCTGGAGAACACCTCAGGCTGGTTCACAGAGGACTCTCACCCACACAGAGCAGGAGATGTCAATGCTGGACTGTCTGCACATGGACAATTAGCATTGTTTATGTGCACATTGACATGTAGTTGGCCCCAAGGGTGGCTCACAATGAGCTTCAGCTCTCAAGACAATACCTTAGTCCAATTTCTTACCCAACAATGACCTGGCCTATGCAGGGTTGTGCATGTCCTGTGATGGGATGGTCACAGAAACATTTGGGTGGCAGCCACACTGTAGTAACAACTCTAATGTTCTATCACTCAGGACACAACCCTGAGCTTCACTACTCATAGGCATGAGAGGCACTGAGAGGCCCATAAGCCTCATCTGTCTGAAGAGCCAGACGGTTCTGACTCCCAAAATTCTGTTACAAATATCTGTAAGGTGTGTATAAGCCAAGGGCAATGAAACTCTTTCAAGCCCAAATTACATGTGATCACTCCAAATTCTAATTTCATGGTACAATTTTTCCTCCCTGTTGTCACATCTGAGTGGCGAGACAAACTACTTTTTGGGATGGGTAGGAAAAAAGAGGAAAAAAAGTAAAATAAAAGAAGTAGGAACTCAAATCTATCCACCTGTGCTGGGAAGTGGACTCTGTTCAAGGACCATATGCTGAAGGGATGCTTTCCTCAGGAGGAGAGCAAAGGTGGCCTTGTCTCTGTTCACTCTTGCTGGTGCTGGCCGTGTTGCAGAGCCAACCCATTTCACTAAATGAGCCTTTTCCACCATGGTGTTCTTAGTGTTTTAGAGGTCTGCTCCTTCCAACACCAGTAAACTCTTGTTTTTCAGGCTCCTTGGTGCAGCCACACATGTATCGCCCCAGAGCAAGGATAGGGAGCCTTAGCGCTGCATTTGAAGAGTCAGAGTAGTCTCTTGCTAAACACACTGGAGTTTTTCTAGCTTCTTTTTTTTGTTGTTGTTTTGTTTTGTTTGGTTTGGTGTTTTTTTTTTTTTTAATTTTCCATGCTAGGCTATGCAGCAGGAGCAGGCAGATGGACTGCAGCTCTGCTCTGTACACCAGGTGGCCTCAGCGGTATGTGCTTCAGCCCTGATCATCTCAAGGTGCAACCACCACTCCTGACGGTGCCCTTTTTGTTTGCAGTGATCTGAGCACGCTTTGCAGTGCAGTGAAACAGAGCCAAGAATCGTGCAACAGGAGAACATGTGGGAGATAAATCACATGCATGGATGGGATTGATATCAGAAGGCATCTGTTAAACACACATAATGTTTGTATGAAACAGCTCTGCAGACAATGTGTACTGCTGTGTTGTAGCTACCTGGAGGGACAGAGAGTTGTTATCCTCTTCTTTTAGAATAAAGTTCTTAATAAATAAAAGCCTCAGCCACAGGCAAGCATTTTGCATGTTGCCACATAGAGATTTATTCATTAAAGAGGAGAACAGAGGAACCAACAGGTGACTGATAAACCCGCTGTGTGGGAAACTGCAAGAGGGTCTCAGTGAGAGGCTGATTGTTCCCAAGGAGGGAAGCTACTGGTGGAATCTCTCATCTCACTGAACTGATTTAGTATGTACACAAAGCAGGAATACACTGATTAAATCTGCTGGTCACATGAATTTAGAGGATGCTATTAGTGCGATGGAAAACTGTGAATCACAGAAACTTGGCAAGGCTCAGTCATACAAAATGTAGGTTGTCCACCTGTGGTGGCAGTCATCTGACAAAACGCAAATTTCTGTGGAGGAGTTACTCACCATGAATCCTCTTTACTGTTAGCAGCAACAAAAGCACTTTAAACATACTATCCGTGTCTTTTTAAAATGGATACCTAAGGTACATTTAAAGGACTTTGCACTATGTGTAGCTATCACTCACTCTTGATGATAAGGACCCTATAAGGACCCTGGGTCAGCTGCAGATGCATGAACTGTGCTCATCTAGATGCTGGAGATTAATCATGTTTGGCTTTAGAGGAGAATAATAAATTCTCTGCAGGATGGTGCCATCCACAGGGAGGGATAGAGGAAGGGCAGCTTGATCTGCTCAAGCATAGAGACCTCTGATCTGATTTTCAAATTGGAAAACAGGGAAACAAATAAAAACTGAAAGTAAACTATGATCCTGGAGTGTTCAGTCAATGCATTCCATATACTAAAAGTTCTGCTATGAGGCAGAAATGAATAAATGAATTTCCACCAGGAACAAGTGCAAAGGGTGTCTGTGATGATGACCAGACAGTCACCATCACTTCAGAGAGGACTGAGGTAGTTTGGCCAAAGGCAAGGCAAGGCAAAGCAAGGCAAGGCAAGGCAAGGCAAGGCAAGGCTGCAGGATTTTCCAGATGCCATCCAAAATTTCTTTTAGCAGCTTAACCTTTAGCTCGTGAACCACCTCTATATTTCCTCAGTATTATCAAAGACAGACCCATGTTTTCATTAATTTTTTTTGAGCTGTTCCCCACATACCATACTGGGTGCATCTCTCCTCAGCATGGCATCTTTCTCTGTCATGCCTACAGTGACCTGGTCAAGCACTGTCCCAAATCCTAAGCTTTCCCATTCCCTGTAGGTTTTACCAAAGATTGTTACAATGAACTTCTCTGACTGCATGGGGATTAACTGGACCCAATCCAGACCGGAGGTCAGTGTCACATCCTATAGCTTGACATTTCTCCTCCTTTTTCTCCCTTCCCTCTTTATCCTTTCAAAAATAGGAGGGGAACGAGAATGCTGAGAAATCAGAGGAGCCATCAGGATTGCAACTGCTTGCCAGAATGGAGGGATACATGACTGGAGAGACAGAAAAGTCACAGAGATCTGAGAGAGGAGGGAATGAGGAATTAAAATGATCAACACCTAGAATTAAACTATCAGTAAACAGAGATTAAGTGCAATGGGAAGCAAGGCAGGGCTATGCAGTACCTGACGTATTCTATTTCAGCAGAATTAAAACTCTCCTGTCAGAAACTAGTTAGTGGCCAAATAACTTGGGTTGCTCAGAGAAACTGTGGGTGCCCCATCCCTGGAAGACCAGATGGATGAGGCTTGGAGCAGGCTGGGATAGTGGAAGGTATCCTGCTCAAGGCAGAGGGTTTGGGGTGGGATGGATTTTAAAGGTCCCTTCCAACCCAAAGCATTCCATGATTTTGTGATTCTAAGTTGGTTAAAACATGTGGAGTAATTAAAACTCTGTGTCCCTTGGTTTTGTAAAGGAAAACCACAATCCTTCCTTCTACTCGAATCCTTTGCATGCTTGCCAAAGGGTGACAGAGGACAGGTGGACAGATTGCCTCAGGGCATTCCCACTCATCCTCACCTGTCATGGAGGGCCACGAAAGAGCAATGTGTCGGCTTCTAATGGCACAAGGCTCAAGAACGTTTTGGCAAAAGATGAAGTATCTGAATGTGTCTTATAAAAAGGCAGTGGGCAGTAGGAAAGGAGGGAGGTGTGGTTTGGAAGGGGCAGAGTTACTTGTGGACGGCGGTGAGGCACACGGGTGGGTTTAAGTTCAGGCATGCAGCTCAAGAGTTGGACCAGAGACCACAGCAAAGGCCTGGTAAGGACATGGTGAGTCAGATGCTGGGCAGTGGGGAGAAACATTTCTCATTATTGTAAACTTTTTTTTTCCTCCTACACTGCTTAATTGATCTCTGGAATTCACTACTGTAAAGTATTACTGGGCATGCAATTTTGCAGGAGGAAAATATGTTTTTTCAGAGTTATCACAGAGGATAGATGCGTAATGGAAGCACAATATAACATAAACTCTCATACTACAGGGTATGCAATCATTACTGCTGACAGGTTTATATAGCAAAATTAGTCCAAAATTGCTCAAAGGGAATTCTTGTGTCTTCCTCTGAGGAACTCTTGGAGGAAGAATCTGGATTTAAAACATTGCTAATTGTATCCAGTGCAACTTTTCCTGTATCTTAACAAATCTTTTCCATTTCTTACTCATATGATATGAAAAAAAAATCATATCTCCTGCAGGTTACATAGATTTCAATAGGAACAGAAGTTTAATTTCTGTGAATGGGATTCCTGGGAAAAGCAGTGAGATACAAACAAAAGCAGTGCATGGGCTGTTTTGCAGGGCCGTCCTACCTGCAGGCATCTAATGGAAGTGCAGTTGTGCACAGTCAGTGAACATCTCCCATTAAATCAATGCCTTAATTGCAGGGCCCCTTGAGACTTTTTTACAGGGTCCCCTGAGACTCCTTCCACTGAGATTCATTTGTCTTTGTAGCATATGTTCAGAAGATAGAATTCCTTTTTCTCCTTTTTTTTTTCTTTCTGTCTTTCTTTCTTTCATTCTTTCAATTTTACTTGAAAATCTAGAATTAAAGACTATAAATCCCAGGATACAAGTTAATGTTTAGGGAACTGAGTTGCAGGCAAGCGCATCTCAAGGTCCATAGGCATCCAGTTTCTCTGAGGGTGTCCAGCAGGTGCTGTTAAGTGATGCTTTGGTGCCTGGGTTTTTAGGTGCTTCAGATGATACGCATTCACAGCAAAGATGAAGAGAACCACTGTCTGATTAGCCTGTGGGATTCCTATGTTTTAAGGAAGGAAAGTAGTCTTTTGAGATCTCAGCTGGTGTCTTGGACAAGAGATTCTGAATTCTGTGGCTGTGCCAGCTAATAGAGTGAAATGTCTGAAGAAGAAAAGAATATTTATTCTTCAGGATGGTAGGAACATATGATGGAATTCCCAATCCTCTGATAAACATATCTACAAGCAAGTGATCAAACTGAAATACTTTTGGTTCATAAGCAGCTAATCTGCAAAGAAATCTCTCCCCTGTTCCTCCCATCGCCTTCAAATCATTATTTTCATTTCTATCTAGATTTGTTTGCTTGTTAGTTTGTGGCCTCCCCCTAAGGAGGTAACTGCAGATGGATAAATTATTTTATTTTATTAAATATTATTCTTGGCTTTTTGGAGATATTTTTTGTTGTGCTTTAATGATTATTCCTTCTGGTGTTATTTCAGTTTTCAATTACAACTTGTGTGTGTATGTGTCTGGTACACTACCATTTTGTAAATGGATGTATGCACTTATTGTTAATTGATTCCCCAAATAAAACCAAATGCTTGCATTGAAATAATGTATTATATTTCTTGCATGCCATTGAGCTGGATGCCTTCCAGTTTGGCATCTACTGCTGCTCTAGAGATGGACATTTTACTCTCCCTCCCATTACCCCTGGAGTGAACAGAGATGATGATATGCCAATTTTCTCTGCAGACCTCAAATCGTTGGTTGATATCTCTGGAAAAAGGTGACCAAAGTTGCACCTCTAAGTGTGTATTTAGGCATCTAGACAGACAGTTGCTTTTAAAAATACCCTAACAAAACACTGAACTCTCAGCAACCCACAGAGGCTTCATTGAGGGTTTTCTTCCCTGAAGTCAGGCCATTATGAAGGGTATTTTTCAAAACCAGGCCTTGTTGGCCTATATCCGCTCCTACTAAAACCACTGTCTGCTTCAGAGTTATAGCAGAAATGAGAATTAATCCACAATTGGTCCTTTAGCCAGTTTTTGCAATGATTTTTTTTTCCCCCCAGGCTTTATCTAGAAAACAGAACTGAAGTCCCTGATGGTGGGACCATGTACTTCAGCAGGTTTCAGCAGGTCATCTAGTCCTTTTTTATGCCAAAAAAGAAAGACAATACTCTTTCAACTGTGATTCATCCCCCATATTACAGACATCTATCTTAGGAATAGATGAATCATTTCCTGAAGGTGCTTCTCTTACTCTCTCTGCCTTTTCTCCATTCAGGAAACCTAGGAGAAAGCTTAAGAGAAACTATAAATTGTAAATAGCTAAAAGCGGGGAGATGAATCCCACTGTGCACCAAAAATCAATGACTGTTGATTCATTGAATTCTAACTTTCAAATCCTGTCAGCATTTCTGTTTTGACAGTTTGGAAATTTATATTGCTAACTACTGCCTTCCATTTTTTACAGACCTCACCCCCATGCACATCCCACCCCCCAAGAAAATAAAAAATTTAAACTGGCTCATTGAGCTGGTATGGAAATCTGTGATGGAAATTAGTTGGACAATCACAGGCAACTTAATGTTGTTTTAGACAGTGAGGGGTTTTATATTTGGCCTTCAGCTGCCAGAATGAGCCAAGTTTTTCATAAGACATAGAAACACTTGTACTGGTTAGCAAGAGTCCAAGGAGGCCACAGAGATGCTCCTAGAGCCCCTCTGCTCTGGAGCCAGCCTGAGAGAGCTGGGGGTGTTCACCTGCACAAGAGAAGGCTCCAGGGAGACCGCAGAGCTCCTGCCAGGGCCTAAAGGGACTCCAGGAGAGCTGGAGAGGGACTTGGGACAAGGCATGGAGAGACAGGACACAGAGAATGGCCATTGCCAGAGAGCAGGGTTAGATGGGATATTGGGAAGGAATTCCCAGCTGTGTGGGAGGAAAGATCCTAGTACAAGGTGTCCAGAGAAGCTGTGGATGCCCCTGGATCCCTGGGAGTGTCCAAGGCCAGGCTGATCAGGGCTTGAAGCAATCTGGGATAATGGAAGGTATCCTTGCTCATGACAGGGGCTGGAATGAGATTATTAATAAGGTCCTTTCCAGCCCAAATCTATAAGGGAGGATTCCTCTCTGCTGGCCCTGAGAGGATAACTTAAATGCAAGCCTACAGCTGGATCAAGCCTCTGGTAAAATATCCTCAAAGCAAAAGCTGGGGAGGAAATAGATAAAACCATCCAAGACATAAGTGTCCAGAGCCCACCTGTGCTGAGAGACTTGATCAAGCTCCCACTGTGGGGTACATCTCACCATGCAGAGCCAACAGTTGAGGTCCTGGAGCACAGCTGGGCCATGCCCTGGGCTGAGCAGCCTGCTAATTACACTGGCCTTTCAGCAGCATTAATTATCACTGAGCTGATAAAGCACAAATGCTTTTGGCTGCTGTGCTGGCTTGTTTGGGACCTCTGAGTGGTGTTGTGTTTTACATTGCAGTCAAGGCCACAGGCATGAAGGAAAATGTTTTGATTGTGATTGTATAATAATGTGTGTTGATGTCAATGACTGAAGAACTGGAAGGGAGTATGAAAAGTACAAGTAGCAGCTTGCTGAAAATAAACTGCTTATCTCTGTGAAATCCTTCCTGGTTTAGCAACAGTGTTTTTAACCTGTAGAGTATAATAATGTCCCCAAGGAAGCTGAGAACACCCAGAATGATTTAAAACCTCTTAATCCTTCATATCAAAGTACAGCACAACATCAAAAGATTATTGAGCCTTAATATAAACGGCTACTCATTATTACCTGGTTATCTACTGACAAAGTTGAAACCAACATCTTGGCATCTTCTGGCTGAGCATGGTAATGTTTTAGAATTGGAGACACATAAACAATAAAAACACAGGATCATACAAGGAATTGACAAAGGAGGTAATTTATCTTACTCCAGTATTGATCATTCCTCAGCCACAAAATGCAATACAGAAATGTCAAGCATTTTGGTGTTGCTCAATGTGACCAAGATTTCTGATGTGATCGTCTGGGGGGAGAAGGTGCCCCTTCTGAATGATGTTTTCCCTAAAGGAGGGACAGCATTGTAAGGATGACAGCATCAGCAAAGCCCAACCATCCATTCATTACCCTC
The DNA here is from genome assembly GCA_013400435.1 of Pycnonotus jocosus. Lineage (NCBI taxonomy): Eukaryota > Metazoa > Chordata > Aves > Passeriformes > Pycnonotidae > Pycnonotus > Pycnonotus jocosus. The sequence continues at coordinate 43,870 of VWYP01018310.1, read as the reverse complement.
CAATCCTGTCTCCAAAAGAAATTTAGCAGACATCATTCCCAAAAGTTGCAGCTAGGGGTTTAACACCTGAAAAATGAAACGTGAAAAATCTCTTCCTAATTCCCATGCATGTATGTTAGTGACACTAATTGTATCACATGAATAAGATTAACCTAATTTGAGTTGTGCTTTTTCCTCTATCTCTTTCTTATTCAGTGGCTGACATGCCTAGAAATGTGAAGCTACTCAAAAACAAGAAAAAAACTAGAAAACCTTGTTTCACAGGAAGGGTACTTTTGTACTTAGGTTATTTGAGTTCCCTCTCATAGACCTGAAGGTGAGTGAGTCCAGTATTTTCATCACAGCATCCTAAAAGATTTTGAGTTGAAAGGGATCTTAAAAATCATCCAGATCCAACCCCCTGCCATAGTCAGAGACACCTTCCACTATCCTAGGTAGCTCCAAGCCCCGTCCATCCTGGCCTTGGATACTTCCAATGATCTAGGGGCAGCCACAGCTTCTGTGGACAACCTGTGCCAGGGCCTCCCCACTCTCACATGGGATAGTTCCTCCCCAGCATCCCATCTAACCAAGGCCTTTTCCCGTGTGAAGCCATTCCCCCTTGTCCTTCCACTGTCTGCTCGTTGGAAAAGCCATTCTCCCAGGGACTATTTCACAGAAACTTTGAGGGTTGCTGACCATACAGGTACAGTCGGGTATAGGCAGCCATCCTGGTACCCTTTCCTTGCTCCTGACTATCATGAACCAGGCCCGATGCACCAAAGTATCCCCTGTCCTAAAGCCAGTACATGTCCCAGCAGTGCTGCTTGGATGATGTATCCGCTGTCTGCAGAGGCTGGCAGCTGGGAGACCTTAAGAAATCCCCCAGGATTTATTCCAATGTCCAAATCTGACATCAATATAAGTAACCTGGTGCAAAAAACCACTGATGCGGAGCTCTACTTAATTTATTAGTTGGCAGACACAAGCATTTGCTATATGCCAGTTGCAAGGGCATTTTTGCAGCCAGACTTTGTGCATCCTTTTCCTTTTGAATACTTGTAAAGGTCATATTGGTCTTGGCTACTCATTTATTTCCTTTCTCTCATTGAATTTTTAACAATTACAGGCGTTCATCCAAAGCTCTGGGCTCCTCTACACTGCATTAAAATTCACAATGTCATTTGCTTTCAGTAAATATATTCAAATGAGCTGCCTTCAAAACCATAAATGGCTCACCATACAATCAATTATAATTGCAGGACCCTGAATTTCTCCTCTACATGTTGTCCTTTAGTGCCCAGAAGAAACACATGATGTAACTGTTACCAGAAACTGGTTGTGGAAAAGAAATTTGATGTGATCATTTTCATTCTCTAAGGAAAACTTGGTAAGTTAAATACAGGACCAGTTTTGGCTGGAAAATGAGACAGATACATGTAAATTTTATATTACCACTCAGAGCTCTGAGTTCCTGTACTTAAGAAAACTTATCTTTCTAATCAATTATTAAGTTTCAAAATGGAACTTGTGCTTCTCTCTTACTTTCCCATAAACCTCCCTGACAATTTTAAATATAGATATTCACATGCAGAATGTCTGCTTGTTAAAACAGTACATGGTCAAAGCTTCCAGCCAGATAGAAATGATCAAGACATCCTCTTACAGGATATAGAGCATTATGCCAGGGAAAAAGTGGCTAACTAAAAATTATCCAAAATATTTTTAATTTTAATCTAATTTTTTCTCACAGCTCTGTACAGTAAAAAAAACCAACCAACCCCAAAACCAAAAAAACAAAAAAACCACCCCAACCCCAAAACCACAACAAAAAAGATAGTATTAAGAATCTGATTAGTCCTTACAAATAACAGTGGAACTACTGCCTTCCTCTGTGCTCTTGATAAGGTCAGGAATAGGTTTATCACTAAATCACAGAGATAAGAGACGAGATCTATCAGGAAATCCTCTTCTCTTTATAAGTGTGGAATTATTCCCTCCAACATACTTTCTGAGGCACTATCTGGTCAAGCATTTAATGTCTCAAAACAGCAAGGATCCAGTCACTTCCCTTGAGAAATGACTTTGTTACCTAGCAGATCTCAGTGTGAGGGACTGAGTTCTAAACTAAATTTTACTTTTCATGTTTCTAGAGAGTTACTCTGTCTCAGCAACGACTGCCCTGAACCCTGTGCCCTTTATCGTGTGATAAACCCATCCTGTGTTCGTACAGCTTTGAACCCATAGTTCAGATTCTGGTTTACTTTGCTACTTGAATCCATGCTCTTTCTCTCAAGGCTGATTTAAGTTACTGTGAGCATTATTTAACCTGCTGGTGCTTGATGGATATGTTCTATGGAATGGTTAAATTCCCAATAGTCAACAGTTTTCCTCTACAGCAAAGCTTATGAGAAACAAGCAACAAATATTGTTAGAAGTGAAGAAGTATGGGGAGATTGTATCTGTAGATTTCAGCTGTAGATATCCCTAAGGATAAAATAAACAAGTACAGTGCATATCAGCTTCTCCCTCTGCCTATCTCATGCATTACTTGTCTTCTTTGGGTCCCATCCAAAGACCTCTGAACCAAGTGGAAAACTCTCACTGACTTCAATAAGATTTGGGTCAACTCCTTAAGGGCTGTGATTATATCTTCCCAAAGTGTGTGGCCATGGTTCAGTGGGATACTTCAGCACACAGCTGCCTCCAGTACTGGAGCTGTCTTGGGGCTTTTGCTGAGGTTTTTCATATATTAAGTAAGAAAGTGCTTAACCAGGCTGTTGATTCTTCATATTTAATACCAAGTAGACCCTATGGAATGCCAAACATCATAATTTTAATATTATGTATTTTATCTATATCAGATGTATGAAAGATGCATTTTATATGGCAGTAATTCAAAACACAAAGCCAATGACTCTGCTGGTATCATCCTGTGTATTTACACTGCTCAAAAATGTGTCTTGTGGCTTTATAACAGCTTGCTAATACAAGCTTCTTTCACTAACCTGTCTCAGAACATCAAACAAAAGCAAAATCAAATAGAAATGTAAACTTCATAGCCTGTGATATATATGGATTATATCCAGTGAAAACACTTTTGATAGAACAATTTTATGTTTAAAATGAAGGCTGATTGAAGCTGGAATATTTTGTAGGAACACAACTATTTCAGTGACATTTTTTATGGAAAAAATGTCTCAGCAAATTGCTTTGATTTTCTTATTTGTGTCACTAACGCAAAAATTATTTGTTTTGAGAAAAGAAAAAATGCATTTTTGAATTTACCATACTGTTTTGTCTTGACATATAGCAATTACTGAATTCATCATGCAGTTTAACATAGTGTATTATATTCAATATTTCATTACAGTGGTTTTCAAAATTGCAACGAGGCATTTCTACTTTTCCAAAGTAGTACATCAATAATTCTTCATGACACTTTCAAAATTTCTGTTGCCTGAAAGTCTCTCTTTAATCTTTTCCAATTTTCTACTCTAGTCCAATATACAAACATAATTTTAGCATGTTCACGGCCCTCACAAAAGCTTGAATTTCTGGGCACTTCTAATACCAACTCAATCATATGTATTTGCAGATTGAAGCTTCTACAGATAAAGCCAACTGCAGCCAAATTTGTGAACATTAGGTCCAGATTCTTGGATACAGCCTGTTGCAATCTGAGCTAGTACCTTCCTTCCTCATGTATATCCTCACCACTGATTCTGAAACTGCAGTTTCAGTCACAGAATCATAGAATAGTTTGGGTTGGAAAGGATCTTAAAAGTCATCCTGTTTCACCCCCTGCCATGAGCAGGGACACCTTCCACTGTCCCAGGTTGTTCCAAGTCCCGTCCAACCTAGGACACTTCCAGTGATGGGGCAGCCACAGCTTCTTTGGGAAATCCATTTCAGGACCTCCCCACTCTCACAAAGAAAAGTTTCTTCCCCAGATCCCATCTGCCCCTGCCCTCTGGGAAGCCATTCCTTGTGTCCTGTCCCTCCGTGCCTTGTCCCAAGTCCCTCTCCAGCTCTCCTGGAGCCTCTTTAGGCCCTGCCAGGGGCTCTGAGATCTCCCTGGAGCCTTCTCTTGTGCAGGTGAACACCACCAGCTCTCCCAGGCTGCCTCCATGGGAAAACTCACTAAGACAAACTTCTGTGAAAATGAGATCAATTTCAGAAGAAAAATATGCCAAATCAGCGAGATTACATTCTGCAAATAGATGTAGAAAATGACAGCAAGATACAGGAGAATCCAGCTACCTGGATCTCCTGGCTGGAGAGCAGCTGCTCTCTTTTCTACTCCACTTGCTCACCTCAAAATGTGGTGGTGGAAGCACATTGGAAATCCTGCTCTGGGATTCCACATTGTAGTGCATGGTAGTGAGCCACACATGGCCACGTTTTGTTTATGACAGATGGCTCTTCCCAAAAATATGATGTGCAAGATTGTGCTGACTTGGACAGTTCTGCATAAACTGAGGGGGATTGACAGGGTGTAATATACATTTTCTGTTTACTAAAAGTCTAGAAGAGAATGGGCCAAGCCCAGCAAAGAACAGCCTGTTTCAAAGATATTACGGCTGGAAAGTGTTGTTTCTCACAGAGATCATCTCTCTCTATAATAAGCTTCATGGTGATCCTGTATGGTGGGGGGAAAAAAAGCCCAACTATGCAGATTAGGAAAGGAGTCAATCACATGATTTTTATTTGTATGCTATCATGGAGATGTCTGTGAGAGGAAAAGAGAACTTCTGCTTGTCTCCACAGCTCTATGTAAAGCCAGCCTAGCTGGAAACAAGCTACCTCAAGGCCTAGAAACTGCTCGTGGGAACTATGTGGAATCCAAATGCAAGAAGGAGGATTTCTCAGTGATGAACTGGCACCCTCAGAGAGGCTGTGTTGATGGACAACTTGCAAAAGTCAGATGTGAATTGGACCAAACAAAGCACACATGCAACCTTGCTGGAGTGACCGCTTGGAAGTGCCATGCTGAAAATCCTGGCTAGGACTCTGTGGCTCATATATGGGACTTGCTCTGCCTTGGCTGGTCTTTTTCCTACTCTTTGTTGGATGTATGCTGAGTGGAGAAGGCATGCATAATATGGAGCTGACAAAAAAACTTTTTCTAAATCCTAAGGATTATAATTCATCATGAGATATTGGGGTTGTTCTGATGTCCCTCAACAGTAGGGATTAGTGGAGGTCTGGTGAGGTTAATGCAGCAGAACTGATTTGTGCCAGCTGAAGATCAACTCCCATTTCAAATGTTTTACTGGAAAAGAAGAAATTAATTGTTTTGCTCCAGATTTTTCCAGATGTTGGAGACTGGAACCTGCTACTGAAACAGGATCTCTCATCCCCTTTAGCTTTTCAGATTACACAGCAGACAGACAGACAGACAGAGCATAGAGGGCATTTTTGTTGGAGCTTCTATTTTTGTCACTTCCTGTGAACTCTGTAAAACCTCCCATGACTAAAACATCTTTCTTTGGCACAGGGGAATCATGTCTTTTGGGATGATATAACTGAGTTGCGTGGGAAGCATTTTTTTCCTAGGCTAAGAAACTGATATTAAAAAAAATACCGTTACATTCCAAACTGAGACCTTTGGGAAAGTTCATGGGAAATAGGAGAGATCTATCCTCAAAACAGCCGATTAATTCACTCTTAGGTTAAAATGTGGGACTTCTCAGCATTTCAAAGCCCATGTTTTTAGGTACTTGGAAGGAGCCTCCATTTCTGTAGCTGTCACATTGATTGGAACTCCTTCAGAGAAAAGAATTTAAACCATATGTTCTTCTCTGAACAATTTAATTTCTATCAAAGCTAAAGTTTGTTGATGACAAAACATTTTGCTTCAAAAATTCTTCTGATGATAAGAATTCACTAAGCAAAGTTTACATAACCTTTTTGGAGACCTTGACAGAAAAACCATGTCTTGAAAGCAGCTAAAATCTGACTGCTTGAAGACAACTGTGCCGAAATTTCCCTCTGCAATTAGTACAGCTGAGTTCTGCACAGAAAAACACTTCCAAAGTTCCTCACTGGCCTCACTAGATTTTCCTCTCAGACTGTATAATCCCATGATTACATGGTGATGTTGATGCAACGTGACATGGTGTGTCAGTGGAGTTTCTAACCACTTATTTTGTACCACTGAAGGGAAAACTCAGCATCCTAGATGCTTAAACTGAAACAGAATTAAGAAAGAAGGAAATCAGGTAATCATTATTGAAGTCTACTTGCAAGTAACTGGCAGCTTTTCCTGATAGTTTCAGCTGGTGATAGTGCTCACAAAATGCTTTGCAGCCTGCCAGTCCACTCAATAGATATCTCTGCCAGGGTGTTCAGTAGCTACCTGTACTTAGCAATAATTCACGAGGATGCTTGACAAAAGCTCGCCCCTGTATCAACCTTGAGTATGGTCACGCAGATGAAATCCTTGAGCTGGTTATTACATAACCTTGGACATTCCCTCAACTGTCTTGTTGGCCTTTTCATGCTATTCTCAGAAGTGGTGCTTTTTTTTGATCATGAGCGTAAGGGGTGGCTACAGTGGTCTTGCAGTACTGTTAGGTTGCTGCTACGGGCTTGTCAAAAAGGGCATTGCTTCCCCACAGCCTGAAACTGCAAAACTTTGCTGAAGATTTTACCATCCAATCAAGAAAATACATTTTTCTCCCTTTCTTTGAAAGGGAATACAATTCAGCTGGAATCCTATTAGGAAAATAAAGAAAAAAAAAAATCACTTCAGATACCACAACCAGTAAAGCTTCCTCCCCAGATTTTCTGAGAGAAAGGTTAAATCAGTACAAGGCACAATAAAAGATCAGGGGAGATACTGAATAATGACAACATTGCTGAACAACACATGAACATCTCTGAACACTCTCTGGTCACAGAGGGAGTGCTGAATCCAGCACAAAGAATGGCTTTTGAGAAATGTCAGCTGGCAGTAACACAGTGTAGTGTGTGAGGGAGCACTGAAAAAAGATGAAAAAAGCCAACTGAGATGGGATACCAGATCCAGTTGTACAAAATTTGCTATAATAACTACCTAAAAATTGTAAACAGACTTGATTTTAAACTCCTTTGCAAATAACATAAGCTGGGACTTGTTAAATTGCATAGTTTTCCTCCAGATCATGTGGTTTTTGGAAGGAGTAGATCTCGATGTTTATCAAGAAGCAGTGTTGATATGGTATCTTAACTCTGCACCATGAAGGTATATGGAAGAGTTGGCATGAACTGGCTCCTCCTAGAGGTGAAAGAATTCCTGATGAGTGAACACTTTTGTTCTCTCTTTGGAAAAGCCAATGGAAGTTGAGCATCTCCAACTTTAAAACCATAATTGCTATTATTTGCCTATTTCCTAAAAGAACTACAGTGCAAACAGATCTAGCAAGATAACACTGAATAGTCAGTGTTTAGCCCTGTCTTGTGTGGTCAACCAAGCCTATTTTTCTAAGATCATTCACATAAGTGGCAATAAAATCTTATCTTCAAAGTTATCTAAACTTCTTAAAAAAATTCAAAATGAAATTACTGTATGAGGAAATGACATCCTGATTTAGAACGCTTGAGATGTAGCAGTCTGAGCTGTGATTTTTGGAAGTGTTAACTGTGCATGATTTTTAGACAAAATCAAGAGGAACAGGAGGGTGTTGTTTAGCCACAGTTTCACACCTACATCTCTGGTGAATGCTCACTTTGCTGGTCTGGTCTACACTGATCTTAAAAGACAGCTGCTGCTCTCTGACAACTCTTTGGAGTGTAAAGTGATGCTCGTTTTAGTCTTCACCTTGCACTGGTCAGAGGAATCAAACTCACCTTCAAGCAGTAATGGCCTGGGAGCATCCTAAAGGTAAGCTGTGCTCATAATGCCATGTCAGTGCCCTCATGCTGAGACTTAAAACATCTCTCCACTTACAAATGATCCCAGAGTACCCTCAGTTGGATGGGAACCACAATGACCATTGATGTCCAGCTCCTGGTCCTGCACAGACACCCCAACAATCCCACCCTGTGCATCCCTGGGAGCAGTGTCCAAACTCTGCTGGAGCTCTGGCAGCCTCAGGGCTGTGGCCATTCCGTGGGGAGCCTGGGCAATGCCCAACACCCTCTGGGGGAAGAACCTTTCCCTGATATCCAACATAACCCTGCCTGCCACAGCTCCAGCTGTTCCCTTGGGTCTTGTCAGTGGTCATGAGAGAGAAGAACACAGCACAGGCTCAGTGTGTGGGTTTGGGTGAGTTACCCCATCTGAGGTGAGTCGAAGGTGATCTGCTGCAGTCATTGCAACATATCCCTCTTCTAAAGGCATAGGCAGCCCTGTAGCTCCCCACTCCCTTCATTGGCAGTACATATAACAATTGCTAAGCAGAATTCAACTGACCTGCTTTAGGTGCCTCCTGCAGATCAGAAGAATCATGCCCCAAAAAGTGCTACTTCTAGAGAACAACCTCAGATGTATCTGTATTGTGGATGTCTAAAGCTGGGCAGAATGACTCCATCTTAGGGGGATTTAAGATATGATACTGTGAGTCTGAGGCCGTGCAACTCCTGGCCACGTGATGGTTAGATAAAAATAATAAAACACTGGTGCAATGGTCAAAGGCAAAGCAAAGAGGATCAGTCTTTGCTCAGGTATTAACATAGCTAAACAACCTGTGCAACTAGCTGACTCCTTCTAAACAGCTCAAAATTGAGCCAAGAACCCTGAAGGTTTCATCACCAAACTGGTGAAAGCTTTGACATCTGAAGTTGCTCCTGAGAAGGGCAGCCATTGTAGGCCACCAGACTACTAATCCATAAAATCTGGTGAACTGCTGGCTTGACATACTATTAGTATGTTTTATTAACTTGTCATGGAACATTAGTAGTTTAACTATAAGAGTTAGAGATAGATAAACACATGTAGTGAAATTTGGACTTTGTCCTTCAGCTTCTGCAATATCCCTGTCTTAAGCCTTAAGAAGACTGTGAAAGACAGGGCCTCTGCATATGTAAATGTGGGTTTTCTTTTCCCAGAAAATTAATGTCATTTACCTTGGATTAGCTTGGAGAGGAGCAGGACAGTGTTTATTGGATAAGGCACATTAATACCTTCACAAATAGTGACCTCTTTCAAACTGTGGATGCCGTCACATATACAAATCCAGTTAAAAAGATAAACAAAGACAGAGAAAGCATCCAGTTCTCAAGAATGCATTCCTAAAGAGATGAGGGACCACAGCTGAAGAAGAGCTCTACGTCTGTTTTAAGTATTTTAAGTGTTTTAAGTCTGCTTTTTCTCTTTATTTTCCTGGAGCTGGTGTGTGGCATATATTCATCTTTATCTTCAAGTCCCTATAAATGTCTTTTTTTTCTGTTCAGGCATGACCAAATATAATTCTGAATTTTTTTGTTGTTGTTGTTGATAACAAAAGGCAGTGTTAGAAGAAAAATGTGAGGAGATTAAAAAAAAAAAAAAAAGGATATAAAGGAGTTGGTCATACAATTGTAGAGTCTTGAACCTAAAAGGGAAATACAACACCCAGCAAGGGATGTTTCTCTGCTGCTGTAAGTCTTTTTCAGTAGTGTAATAATTTCATCTGGTTTCAGCCACAGGCTGAAGAAGTCCATGCTCTAGTTAACTCAAAAAGTAATTTTTCCTGGGAATATTTTAGTAAGGACTGCAGTACATTTAACCTGTTTTGCCTTACTTGAACTTTGAACCACTGCATGCTGTGGAGCTGTCGGTGAATGGGCAAAAGATTTGTCCTGAATGGGCAAAAGATTTCCACTCCTCCCTTTCCTGTCTCTTAGAATGGATCTGAAACAAGATGTCGCCTGGTCAACACCTGCAGGTCACTTGGGAAGGAAATCACCACACTCAGACCACACCTGAGCCAACAGCTGGGAGAATGGGGAGCAGGAACAAATGCTGGTCCTGTTCTGTGAGTTTGGCTTTTTGTTTTCTTATTTTCTGGGAGTCCTGTCTGAAAACAGAGTCCAGCTCAAACAGCAACTTTGGGGGTTTTGTGTTTTGTAAACTGTAACTTTGTTTACTGCTCTTCTACTTTAGTTTGTGTTTCTTGCTTTTCCAGCCAAATGAAGAATTAGTTCTTTGCCCAGCCCAAGTGCTATCCACAGAATGGAGGAGGAGAAGATAAATGAAAAGGAGAATTAAAGAGTAAGAAAAAATTCTACTCCTAGAGAAGAGATTTCCATGGAGAGTCTCATGGTATGTCTCTATCCTGATGGGTACAGACAGACTGAAGCTCCCTTTCATGAGCAGCCCCAGACTTGAAATATATTTCAATTCAGAGAACCACAAGACCTTTGTTGGATTCCCCTGCCTTTTTCAGGCCCGGCTAGCAGCCACAGGGGTTGAGGGCAACATACCTCGGTCCAGGAAGGGAGGGAGGTATAAGAGCCTTACAGGAGCATCTTACTGCAGCATGTTGGCAAGCAAAACATGACATGGCTTTCTGAGGGTGCTGATTAGATGGGTTTATTCAGGGGTGCCACACTGGGAGGGAGCATGGCTCCCACAAGACGCAGGCATGCCAGAGACAGGGAATTCCCAGAGAGACAGCGAGCAGCCAGAAAGAGAAGCCAGAGATATTTTTTCCCTTGTGACTGCACTTAAGAGAGTTCCACCGAGAGGGGTGGATCCAAGACTTGGACCAATGAGGTACTGAAGGTAGGAGGGGTTGGGTAAACCAGTAAGGCATCCAGGATGGGGTGATGGGCAGGGGTTACAATTAATGACAATTTAGGGGAGGGTTACAACTTGAACAGAACAACCATTTAAGAAAAATGAATCACCACAGACCTTGTTTGGGTCTGGGTGACCATTGGGTCATATTAAGACATAGCTAACCCTGAGCCATCAAACCTGTTGTAAATGCATCCAAAATTCCAATCAAATGAGGAGCCTGAGTTAAGATCTTAGCTGGGAATCTTAACTTTGCTACCTCAGGGGTTGGGTCCCAGTCCTATCTGTGCACAAGGGCAAGTTATCCCTCTGTGTCTTTTTTTGTCTTGTTGCAGACTGGGACCATTCATCTGAAATCATGGTGAAATCACATATATTCCTATCAAGAGAGTTTTCCTCTAAAATCTGTGGAGACAGACCCTAGGAAAAAATTAAGCCATATTTGTGCAAGAAGCAGATGTTTGAAGCTCATTATTTTCCTACACCTTGAGCATCATCTTCTCAGAAAAACATATTCCAGGTAAATTTTAACCATACTGCACTCTGGAGTGCTGTCTTTTAGAGCACAGTTCATAAATATTACAGTGGAAGTGGGAGATTTGACACTTGAGACACGGTCTTTATTTGACATTGCCATGTTTTGGTGGGTGTTTGGCCTGTTGGAGAGAGCAGAGACCGTGGTCTTGTTAGAGCTTGATTAACAGCCAGCTTTAATGCATGACCAGGCTGCCATGTAGCATGGCAATCATTCCATGCCTCTGCACTGACTACATGACCCGAGCAATAAAAACACTGCTAACTGCCGAGAGCAGCTAAAATAGAAATAACCCAGAAATGCAAAAGCTGAGAGAGTGGCACGGGATTTTCCCCACCATTTTGCTAATGAATCTTCATCAAGCTACTTGCCAGAAGTTTTCAGCAGGTTTGAAATCTTCTGACTCAGAATCTGAATTGTGGCAAGGCCTAAGAACCATGGTGGGGCTGGAAAATCAGAGTGAATATCATCTCCTCAAGTTTTAGGTTGCTTTAATTTTTTTTTTATTTTATTTTTTTGGTTATTTGTTTCTTTGGACATGTGACTTTATGCAGTGAAAACAAGTTACTTGGCTACCAGAAGACTGGTTTGAAGCAAACCAGGAATGTGTGTGGAGCAGAGGCTGGTATTTGCCCTGGGCTGCACTTTACAAACTCATGGCCAGTGTCATGGAGTCAGGACTCACTCCTTATCACAGGATATCTGGAGCTGGAAAGGATTCACCATGACTACTGAGTCCAGCCACTGACACAGGACCACCCTCAAGAATCCCACCATATGCCTGAGTGTGTTGTATGAATGTTTCTTAAACTCAGCCAGGCCTGGTCCTATGACCATTTCCTGGGAACCTGTTCAGTGTACAATCACCCTCTTTGGGAAGAACCCTTTCCCAATATCCAACCTAAACCTCCTCTGACACAACTTTGACCATTCCCTCCAGTCCTGTTCCTAGTCAAAGACAGCAAAGATCAGTGCCTGCCCCTCTGATGTGCCTTGAGAGAAGTAGCAGACCACAGTGAGGTTTGACCTCAGTCTCCTTTTGTCCCAGCTGAACAAGCCAAGTGATCTCAGCCACTCCTTGTATGCAAAGAAATATACAAGAGTAACAAAAAACCCACCTTAAATAATTTTTCCTGTCCAAACTATGTGTCCTTTGTGTACAATCCGAACTGAGTTTCTTGATCTGGCTTCAGGTCTCTGCTTTCTATTGGGAACCATCAAAATCCTGTTAATTTTTGATGGAATTCAGATAACGTGCATGTTGACCCAGGCCTTACTTTGTAATGACATGTACAAACTCCTCTGGTGATGCAGAAAATGCCCAGGAAACCTTTAATGACTGACAACTTAGTACTCTGGGCTTTCTGCTGTGTTGAGAGATGGTCTCTCTTACTTGTGGACATGGATTCAGCACTGAGTCAGATGGAAGAGATCCAGCAACTGAATCCCTAGTGCCAGCATCTGACGTTTACCTACCTGCTAAGTTTATCCAGGCTCAGCTTGGGAGGTCTGCTGGGCACAAAACCCATCATGGCAGATGTGTTAGAGCACTCCTCAAGCTCCTCCCCTCGCCCCCAGGAAAATAACTTTTAAGATTAAAACAGTGGAATAATGGCTGAAACTCTCAATATGCTCCAGGAATGGTAGTTTCATTTTCAGTTCTCATGCACAGCTGAGAATGAAACTCTTTTATTTGTTTGTTAAAACAGGATGGACTATTATATTCTTCTCTGGAGACACTTTGAGTTACAGATTGTGGAAAGATACTGCACTACAGACCAGCTATGAAAGTTTATTTTCCTTATCCCACAGCAATAAATGCATTCCATAAATTACAATTAAAGAGAGACTAGCTACATGAGTGGCAGTCCTCCAAACATGTTGGCTTTTGCTTTAAGAAAGGGTAGAGGTGTTCTGTATTTTGGCAGTGCTTGTATGCCTCCTTGTGCCAAGCAGGACCCACTGAAGCTGGAGAGGTGTTGCCTTCAACAAAGCTGTAATGGCTTAGCATGGCAAACTGTCTTATATTTTGTAAGAGCTCTTTTCATTATCTATTAAATCAGGCTTGAGAGACAGGGCTAGTGTTAGCTACCAGCAGCTAACACTGACCTAAATTGTGTTTGTATGGGGTGTGAATTTAAAATTGAAATTGTGCTGATAACTTGCAATATGCAGCTTATCTTTGCAGGGTTCATAGTTGTATTGGTTTAAGAAATAAGGGGAATTTTGCTTTTCCACATTTCAGAACTAATATGGGGAAGGGAGTCTGAGGACAGTCTGCCTTTCACTCCTCATTTAACATTGTCTGATGCAGCTCATGTTGTCTTGATTATGTGACAGCAAAAGCCCCACATGACTTCCCAAATCCTTACTAAATTGGCAGTGTCTCAGTCCTGTAACTCTCCTTGTCCAGCAAAAATAAACCAAAACCAACAAACATTTTCTAAACTTCAGTGACATGTTGCCAGTTCAACCAAGGTTTCTGGGTTTCCTGAGTCTGAAATGACAGTTCTGTCCTGCAATCCTAGGCATTAATTTCAATAAATGCTGTCAGATTTGCCCTGAAAAGTCAGAAGTTGAGGAGAAACAACCGATACATTGCATTAGAATATGTAAATATTATGCAGAGTTTTCATGTTTTTAATAGTGGTATCAGGAAATGTTTCCATTTCAGAGTCCAGATGGAAAAATTTGGCTAAAACATAGAGGAAATCTCATAAAAAATTCTGCTTCCACATTAAAAGCTGCATCTATTTTCCCAGCTAAGCTATTTCTGAAAGATACAAGAAGAGACAGATGATATAAGGAAAGAAGAGCTTGTTTTAAAAAGTGATATCTACTAATGCATATATGTGTTTGTGTTATTAGTGCTGAAAAGAATTTTTACCCCTGAGAGTGTAAATTCGTTTATAAAAAATGAAGAGAGGCAAGCAGATCCATATGTATCCAAGCCAGATCACTTTTTCTTCCAATTTAAAAAAAAAATTAAAATCAACATTTTTATGAATGTAAAGCTCTGGACTTCCAGTTGTCCCTAATTTTGCCAAACTGAAGCCCGCTTTGACGATGCAGGGATTTGCTGGTTACACACAGGCTCAATCCGTCCAGGATCTACAACCAAACTCTTTACCAGAATGCTTTCTCAGGTTAATATATCTTTTTTTTTTTTTC
>VWYP01018310.1:11750-22286 GCA_013400435.1 Pycnonotus jocosus | reverse complement strand
CTTCCTTCCTTCCTTCCTTCCTTCCTTCCTTCCTTCCTTCCTTCCTTCCTTTTCTTTCACTTCTTTCTTTCCTGAGTATTTCTACTTCATAGCACTTTTTTCTGCTTTTCAGCTACGACACAATAGGGAATCCTTGGTTTTCATTTTTATTTTTTTCTGCTTAAAAAAGCCCCACAGCAATCTGATTGAATCTTTCAATGGACCCATGCCTTCAAAAAGACCCAACTCTAATATAATTTACATGAGCCCTATAGCACCCAAATGCTCCTGACAATTCAATGAGCTTCTGCATTTCACTGGAATCCTCATGAATCATATTTGGTACAGCAATGTTGTTAATGAAACTGGAACTGTATAATTACAACACACTTATCCTTGAAGATGCAGGCAGATGTGGGGAAGGGTTCTCCATTTGTGTCATTGAAATACCATTGCAAATTACGTCTGAGTTAACTACATTTAGATGGAGGTACAGGGGAAAAAATCTTCCTTGATAATGACAAGACAAAAATATCCATAAAAAGGAAATAAAGCTGACATACTTATTTTTTCCGTGACATACATTTTTTACATGGCTTAGGGGCTTTGCTTCCTGAGAGTTTACGTCGTTGTCAACTGTCAGGGCTGTTCCATGCATGATTTATGTATGCATAATAAAGACATCATGGTTGAGGGACTGATCTGTGATTTCCAACAGCTTTGAAACTAACAGCAATAAAATATACAGCACATGAATAATATAGCATTTAGTTAAAAGAGATCCAATTTTTGAAAATGGGCAGCATATTTATTTTCAGTTTCTACATTGGCTCTTTTATTTTTTTATTTTTCCCCCCAGGTAGAATTGAATGACAGGCCTTTTTGGAGAGACAGGCCTAAGATTTCCAGTCTCTGGAATCTTTTAAGGGATCATTTAAAGCCACCTCAGTTCAGATTTAGGACAGGCCATGAAGGTGTTGGAGCTTGAATTTAGATCAGCTCTTCCTAGTGTTGTGGGACTTCCCACACTGTTTTCGCAGGGAGTCTGGTGTGTTGCTGGCCCTGACTCAGGCCATCAGCAGGGATCACTGCGGGCATGCTCCCACCCAGCAGGGATGAGCAGAGCCGTGGCAGCTCTCAGGCCATCATTGGTGGGTCGAGCTGAAATACACCTCCCTCAGCTCATTAGCCTGTGTGTGTTCCTGCTTTGCTCAGCCAACAGGGCTTGGCCATGGAGGTGGTGTTATCCTCATGCTATTGTTGGTCGTTTGCAGTACAGAACAAAAGCACTGGGAAGAGAACATGTCTCTATTCAAGATCTAGCTGATGACTGGGTGAAGGAAACTTTTCATTTTCTGTGATAAAATCAAGATACAGAGATTCAGTAATTAGAATGGAATTCCATAGGAAACCTGTGCTAACCAGTCCCTAGCTCCTGCACTCCTGTCCATTCCCATGAAATCATCCATTTTATAATGATAGAACTTCATCAGGTATCTAGGGAAATTTTACTGGTGCTGTGTTGCAGTCACATTTCAAAATTTGCCTCTGTTCAGGTTAATGAATTAAAACAGAGGATTAGATAGTGCTTAATGACAACAAGATCATGACAAAGGTGCAAAGCCCTTCAGGAGTTGTCTCCAAACGTACATTAAAGTTCTCATTTGGCTCTGAAAGTAATGAAGGCAGACAGAGGTTCTTCATAGCCTCAGAACCTATTTTAATTACCCCCTCCCTGGGTAATTATTAGCAGGAGAGGAGAGAATTGCCTGAGAGCGTGAATGCTAATGGGTTCCCCTGAGACCGCGAGTCCAGAACATCAAGGAACATGTGATGGGCTAACAGCCTCTCCAACAAGTTGCTGCTGGCTTGGAGGTGGGATGCTGCACTTGAGATGCTGGTGATATTCCTCGATGACTTGAGGAACAAACCACATCTTTATAAAAGCAAAGCTATTCTTGTACTGAAATATTCAAGGGAAGGGAAATTGTGTTGCTCAAACTTGGGCTTTTGACACAGTCAAATGCTGTCAGAGCAAATAAGGGAAGGTAGACGGAAAGAGGATCTGAAGGACATGAGAGCTGTGTCTTCACCACTGGTTAGGGTGTTGCTTTTTCATAACAGGTCTACAAGTGATCTGTTTGGTGGAAGGAGGCCTCATGGCAAACCAGAGAAGAGAGACTGGTTCATACTTGTGCCATGTCAAAGGCTCATGAAAAAGCTTGCAAAGAAAAATGAAAGCCCAGACACTTGTGGGACTAAATGTGAATCCATACTACAAAAATGTCAGGTCTTGAGGTGTTATCTTAGGTCTAGCATATCAGGTATTAGATCATTAACTAAGGTTATTATTCAAAATCATGCACCTCTCTGTTAGATGGTCCAGGTGTCAGACAAAATTCACCTTTGATTGAGCTGTGATGAGCAGGCACTAAAATAATGTCTTCATTGTTTTATTTGTTTTAGAAACCTCTTAAAACCAGTTCTACTGTTCTAGCAGAGAATTTAACACATAACTGCCAGGGCAGAGGATGGAGTCAGAAGTAATTATTTCACCTTCGCAGGTGTTTTCCCCTGAGGTCCTCCTCCCATCAGAAAACAGTCTGAGGAAAAGTCTTTGCATGGAGATGGCACTGGAATATAAAAACATTATTTCTGTGGTAGCCAGATTGATCTTAAAGTAACAAAAATGGTATTTTACCTTTGTTGTTTTTACCACATTTTATGCATTGGGTTCACAAAGCTCTTCTTTTCCACCTTTCCCAGCTCACCAGTTAGAGTGAGAGCTGGCTGGTGTTCATTGCAGCTAAACCCAACTCTTGAGCCACCTGGTGAGGCTGGTCCCATTATTGCCATTCCACTGCTTTCCCACTGGTGGACCTTATGGAGAGCCCCATGGAGCCAGGATAAAACTCAAGGTAGTATTTGGGAACTGGTTGCTCACTGTCCACTACACAGGAGCACTGGGTTTTTCACAGGTACATGGAAACAGAAGAGTGATGTGATGACAGGTGGGCACATGAACTACTCCAGATTGGTGTCAAGGCATGGTTATCACCATATGGGACACATCTTTTTCTCCTCTCCTTTTCACACAGCTAGGGTGGTCTGGGTTGTCCCCCATAATGAAGCTGATGATGGGGGTGTCTGTAAGACAGTTATTTCTGGTGAGAGATTTGAGAGAATGCTTTGATAGGCTACCCGAAGGAGGACGGATAAGACCAAATGCCTTTTATGAATAAGCCAAACCTGGTGCATTATTTTCAAGAAGATGTCTATGTATGGGTTCTTTGGATGTTGGTACAGAGAGAAACCAAACCACATCTGGAACCATCATTGGCGCCTTGGCTAGTTAGTGGCCTGAGGTTATGAATTTGCACTGATAACCAAATTCCCTGGGCTGTTGGGCTTTAGGTTCACAAAACTGAGGTACTGGCACGGTGGAGACCCTGGTTGTAGTCAAGGTAAAAACTTGAGGGTTCCTTCCAGCTCTGGATATGGTGTGAACCTGTGAAGTGCTGGAATCAGGCAGTGTGCACATGTCTATGTGCACAAGAGGGGTGGCAGTGCTGAGGGCTCATTCTCTGAGCTGGATCATGCTGTCATGGTTCCCCCGACAAGTCACACAATCCTGACTTAGGCAATTCTGCCTCCCCTGTGCTGCTGGCCCCCATAACAAAGGCACAGCACTTCTCCCCGTCTGCCTTCTGCAGCTGTCACCACCTCATGCCTAGAGTTCAACATTAGGAGTGTTTTGAGCTAAAAGTCCTGCTCAGATGATCATGCTTATATCAATTGAAAGGCTTTCAAAGCATTCCAGCTTAGCCAAAATATGTGGTACACACCACAAGTCCAATCATCCCTCTTATAGTCGTCTATGAAGAGTTTTTTTCAAATCAAGCTTTTCCATTATAATTTTCTTCCATTCTTGTTTCAGCTCATTAAACATTAACCACCATGACCTACTGCATAAACCCAAACCATATTAAACAGCTTAAGTTTATAGCCAAATCCTAACACCCTATTTGGGGAATGGCTGCAGTGCTTGGCTGTTTCTATAGTTCTGTGGTTTGGGGTTTTTTTTTGGACAAAGTCAAATCTTTACTTGACTGAAACATTTTGAATGTGTTTAACACCACACTGCTAAAGCAAAATACATAGATGGAACCAATCCATTTGTTTAAGAACAGCACAAATATTAAAACAAACATAAACCTCAAACCTATATGCAATACAGGTCCAAAACCTGTAAAAGGAACTGACAAGTTTTTATGAACTAGCTTATATATATGTGTGTGTATTTATGTCAGAACATAGGAAATGGCCTCCACCTTTCAATTTACTTGTGGCTCAACACAATCATGTGCTTTTCCCATGGATAAGAACTCACTGCTCCTAACTGAGCTGCCAGCAAGCTGATGTAGTAAAGAACATTTCTGAATATCATGGTTTTAATTTTCAAAGGAAAAGGCAACAGAAAGTGAGGAGGGGGAAAAGCCTTGTAGGGTGATATAAACACAAGGATAAACAGCAGGTTTGAAAATTCAGACAAA
Organism: Pycnonotus jocosus; assembly: GCA_013400435.1. Lineage (NCBI taxonomy): Eukaryota > Metazoa > Chordata > Aves > Passeriformes > Pycnonotidae > Pycnonotus > Pycnonotus jocosus. The sequence continues at coordinate 17,754 of VWYP01018310.1, read as the reverse complement.
TCATCATCAACCAGGGGCATTTTGAGCAGTGTCTCCACAGAACCATACCTATGCTTGGGGCTAGGGGATGTTTTCATTAGTAATCCAGGATTAGATTTAAACTCACTGCTGATAGAATTTGCAGCTGAGGAAGACTGGTAGGAGTATAAATAACTGCAGGGTCCATGTAAGGGAGATCACTGATGAGGTTCAGCTTATTTGGGCAAAACATGTTTTAACAGAGCCAAAGGCAATGCCATCCATGCAGGAATGCAGAATGCATATTCTGTTACTACCAAATAGTTGTGAAATTTCATACATGGGAAAGGGATAAGCTTCCTGCCGGCAGGGAATGTAAGGGGTGCCTATATGGGACAGGTCATGGTGGGTAACCCAACCTGAGCTCCATGCCTTGCTAAGACTCTCAACATTCCTAATTTTTCTTGGGCATGTAGAGATCCCTTAATAGAGAGGGGTGATTGATGTGATGGCAGGAGGAATGTCCCAGCAGAGGTGGCTGACCTTGGTCTGGAGGGTACCTTCCAGCCCCTCATCAGGAGTACTGCTCTGTTGTGTAAAGCCTGTTGTGTCCTGGACAAAAACTGGGAAATGAGAATTAGGCAGCTCAAGCCAAAGTAACTACGCCTTCACAGCAACACATTGTGGAAGTATTTTAATTAAAATCTTGACCAAATGATACAGTCAGTGAGCTAGGAATATGATATAAATATGACACATTGAATTCCTAAATGGGTGAGTATGAATGATATTTCTTAGAAGAAGCAAATGATGCAGTGTACAAAGAATTAAAGTCACTGTTGTAGGTGATGATAAGGAGCTGAGCCCGTATGGAGCTTTTACCTGTGATCCGGAGGTCAAATTGTCAGCAAAGATCTTGGGGCAGAGAGGAACTTCTCTCTGACCACAAGTTCAGGGCAGGAGGACCCCACTAAGAGCTGAACATTATTCTATATACAGATAAGTCAAGGAAGTCTACCTACCTCACTGGTTATCCCACTCTGCAGGCTTATGCAAGACCCTGATTAATTCCGTGTTTTGGACACATCCACTTTCTGAGTTCTGCCACCTCTTTTTTTTTTCTTACTGGCTTTAGTCAGCTAAACTTGCCTGAAGGCACAGCCCCCACTAATACAGAAAAAGAGTATTCCTACTCCTATGGCTATTAGTCTGCAGAGCCAAGATGCATCTACATCTATAGATCTATAACATTTACATGTTCTAAGTGCTCTATGAACACTATAAACACTGTTCTTCAGGGCTTTTAGTGTTAAAAGTTGTGGTTCTTTCTTATATGTATATTCCCCTGCCAATGGAATGTCATTGCAGCCCTGCATCTTGTTCAAATTCAGTGTGAGTCAAACAGTGATTCTGCGTGCACCCCAGTTTGCTTTCTATTAAGAATGTTATAAAAGTATAATTAAAAAAAAAAGGAGAAATCTCAAAAAACCACTAGACAAGCGCAGAAGAATAAAATCCCAAGGATGAGACATCTGTCAGACTAAAATGGACAAGGAGAAGACAGAGAGGTAATTTGACTACTGGGGAAATATTTGTGTGGAGAGAAGAACCCATTTAGAAGAGGGTTCTTTCATTAGACAAGAAGAACCAGTATGATTTAGAGTGAGGAAGATTACAAGCCAGAACTAACTGCTAGGGAAAGCAGCATGCTCTCTATTTCACCCTTCCTTTAAATCAAGACTGAATCTCTTTCTCTGGAAAAGAATTTTCACAGGACATCAATTACTGGACTCAATCTCAGGAACAGCTGAGTGAAACTTAATAACCTGTGACATAGATGTTCTAAGCAAGATGATCCTTTGACCCTAAAGTCCCCACATCTTAGGCATGAGGAAGAGCAGAGCCCTACATAGCAATGGGGAAAGAACCAGAGGGTAAATACAGGAGGGGCAGAGCAATGATGTCCCAGCAGTCACGATGAGCAGCGCCTTATCATTCACTTCTTACACCTAGATGTCAGCTAGATGTTAAGTGGATGTTTTAGGACTATGAGGGTGGCATAAAGCCTTTGTACACAGAGTAGGTGCACACGAGCATCACTGCTTTACTAGGCTCCTTTAATGATCTCTCCTTTCCATACCTGGAGCTCCAGAATATGCTCTGTCCAAAGAGAAATTATATTAAGCAAGGACAAGATTCTGTGCAGGTAAGCTGGGGCTCCCTTTCAGCTCAGCTAATATCTCATAGTGTTTTTGCCAGTCAGGATATGGCATTTGAGGAGTGGAAGCTATTTTACCAAGCTTTCTCTCAGCTCATGGTTTACTGAAATTATTGATGGTTTAAGACGTGGATGTTTTATTGCTGAATTTTCTGGTGGGCTGTTACTTGATTTCAATGATGAATTCCAGCCAGCTTATTTATTTATTTATTTACCTACTTACTTATTTTAAGCAGAGCTAACAAGCTTCACAAGAATTATGTGTCATAGGAAGGTATCTTAGCTAATTCAAAGAAGCAAATTGCGAGAGCAGGAAACCTCAGCATGTGAATTAAATTTTACAAGAGAGACACAAAGTGTATGCTCTCATTATGGTGGAGGACTGTACTGAGACAAAGAACTGCTGCACCAGGGAATGATCGAGTCCCACCCAATCCCTACCAAAAAATCTTATTTGTTCCAAAGCAGGGAAATCCTTCCTCATCTGCAGCTGACTGTGGGAGTATCACATATCCCTGAAATGAATGGCAAAATCACTAAACAAAAGATGCTTCCCTTACACTTCAAAATATACCCAGAAGGCTTTTCTGATCCCAGATCTTCCTCTGGAAACTAAAGTTTGTGATGTGACCTATTAAAATTGCCAGCAATCAGAAGAGGGATATCTCCTGCCAGCCTACTAGGAATTTTTAGAAAAAGCATATAATTCTTTGATCTGAATCTTGATGAATCTTATTTTTGCTGAGTTAAATTTCCCTTCTGAATGTGAGTGCTTCATTATTGCTCATGCTTATTTCTCATTTGAATAACTTTCCTATCTCCTTAGGTATGAGAGGGTTAATGTTTAAATGAATACTGGATGTCCTGCAAAGTCAAGTCTTATCTGAAATGCTAAATTATCTTTGTCATTTGGAACCTCTCTGAACTTCATAATGAAAAACGGAGGAAAAGAAAACAGAAGAGGTCAGAGAAATCCCAATCTCCAGGGTTTTTTAAATTCTCTCTTGCAAAGGAGCAAGTATTCCTGCACTACAGAATTTTTTTGGTAAGAGAAAATACTGTCGATATTTTTTCTGAGGATATTTGACATTTTTCCTTGTGAAATGAAGGTCAAACACTGTGCAGGTAACATTCCTTCTCCACCCATCAACAGACACTGAGCTCCCAGACACATCTCTGCTTCTAGAACTGACTCCCCAGAGCTCAAACCTGAAGACCAAATCCTGTTATGGCTCGAAGGCTCCAGCTCTTCCTGGATGTTTGTGTAACCCAAACTTTACATTCCTGTAGTATGATTTCCCTGTCAGCACTTTCTCACATACTAAAAGGGCTGGGAATGATAGCACCACCTCCTAAAACATGTCATATTGTCTTTCTTGACCCACATGGCATGTTCCCTGCTCACACAAGTGAGCATTTGTCCTGGTTTGCCAAAGCAGGAGCAGAAGCCTCCAGTACTGTCCTCCTGACATTGGCCAATGCTAGATAATTACCAGATGGTTAAAAAAAGTCTTTACCAACCTTGGAGGCACTGATGTGGTACGATACCAGCTGACACCAGCTGTTGATTACCTAAACCTTGAAGTTTTTATTTTCCTTAATGTACATCAGCTGCAGAGCTCACTGTCACATAACATTTACAACTGTCTAATCTCTGCATTCTCCTTCAGATCAGGAATTTGTCTCAATAACAATCTATGATTTGGTGAATGAATTATATCGCACATTAGGATATTTGTGTTGATCCTCTAAAATGCAGTCACAGGAGCCCTCAGAGGGCAACATAATGTGTAGATGAACAAATTCACTTAGAAGTATCATTCTTGTATACATATTTGTGAGAGGTCTTTTATTTACTCAGCTAAATCAGGAAAAATAATCATACATTGTAGTTTTTTATTTTATTGAAGCTGTATAATATATGCCAAATCAAACATCCAACTTATCCATCTTTAATAGCACTCTTTGTGCCATATAACTGAACAGCAGCTGCTTTGTCAAGTGACCAAAAAATTAGACTTTGGCATAACAGAGGTTTTCATCAGCATATGACCTTAAGATAACATTTACATTTCAGGAGATGCTGTTCCAGTCAGAACAGAACTGCAGGGCAAATTCACATCTCAGAATACTCATGGAGGCATCTGACAGAAAAGCTAATAAACACGCGAGATTAGTGCAGTTTTATTTTCCATAAATCTGGGACATGTTCAGCAATGTCAAACGGGTTCTTGTGCCTTTAAACGAATAAATAAACCCAAGCTTACTCTGAAGCTCAGAAGTGAGGTGGAATTCATTTAGCTCATTACCATTTAAATGATAGATGGACAGGGTAAACTCTTTTCTTTTGAGGCAGGGGTTGGACAATGAGGAGAGGAAAGCAGTGTTAATACATAAATTTGGGCTCCCAGGCTCAGATGATTGGATTCAGATGTTTCCAAGGAAATTATTTGCTCCAAAAGGGCTCTTTGGTTACTTGCAGGTATAGCAATCATATTTAAAATGTTTTTACTCACAGGCAGGCTCCTATATCTTCAGTCACATAGGATTTACTGGAGGGTTTATCCTTGGGTCTCTCTGTTGAGCGCAGAGAATTCAGGTGGGTGTTTGCTGAGAGTTAGGCTGCCAAGACATACAGAGGAAAAAGAAACATGTTTAGAGGAGAAATATTTTGCTTTTGCCATTCTGGCTATAATTTATTTCCTGCTTTTGCAGTAGGTCATTATTTGCCTCTCCTAACTTGAAGAGAAATTTCCAGGGGAGAGAGGGAACAGGTAGGTTTTTTGTTTGCTCATTTATTCTATGAGAAAAAGAGGTACCTGGGTAGCTAAGAGTAAGAAAGTAAGATCTTCATCCTTAGCTTAGGATGAGTAAGAAAAAACCGTTTCAGTCCTCAGTCAGCCAAGTTCCATTGAAAAGAAGGAATAAAATGGTAACACAATTGGTTTTGTCTTATTTAAAAGAGATCGAAAGGGACTCCAAAACAGATGAGACAATAGGAGATATCATGTGTGACACTTATGCTGCAAAATCACAGATTATTTACTTTTGTTTTCTGGTTTTCTTGTAACCTCGAAGCTTGATGTAAGCTCTCCAAAAGTTTTCAGAGCACTCACAGATCCCTTCTCACAGTTTCCTGGGAGTCCACAGTTTCAGTCAGAGTTATGGATAAGTGTGGTGTGTACAGAGCTGTGACAATGTTCTGATGTTGGCATCAGAGTCCTGTGGTGACATGATGAGAAGGATGGAGACAGGAGTTTTGTGGGAATCCGGCAAATCTTATAATTCTTCGTAATAATGCTTCTTCCTAATGAAAGAGCTTTTTAATAAATGGTCCCAAGTGTGGCTTTTCTCAACCTAGTTAGTGTTAGTGGCCTCCTGAGTGGTGAAAAACCTTTCATCATGTCTTTTCCAATTTTTCACATCTGAAACCTGATTTCTGCCTCAACCTGTGGTGCTTTTTTTTTCTTTTTATTTCTTTCCTTTTNTATTGTTAGCAGCTGCTTTTTCCCTTTTTTTTTTTTTTTTTTTTTTTTTTTTTTTTTTTTTTTTTTTTTTTGGTCTTGGTTTGGGTTTTTTTTAAATTATTTCTTGTTTTGTTTTGTTTTGTTTTTGATTTTTGTGCTTACCTCCTTCTTTCTGGCCATTTCACATCCCATTTGCTTTTCAGACCTCACAGAGATGAAAATGAATATTGCCTGGGCTACTCAGGGAGAGCACATCCTCTTCTATTTCCTAGATTTCCTTCAACTGGGAAAAATTCAAATAAGAAATTTTTTTTTGGTTGCTTTTTTTTTTTTTTTTTTTTTTTTTTTTTTTGGGGGGGGG
>VWYP01018310.1:0-11631 GCA_013400435.1 Pycnonotus jocosus | reverse complement strand
GATACAACCTGCCACAGTATGCCAGAATCCTGGTCATCCATTGACCTCTGTCTTGAAATATACAGAATCCAAGCCCATGGGTTATGCTCTGCTCACTCACGCATATTTTGAGCCAAAAACTGCGACAACCACCTGCATAAAGCGAGCCAGTTTGGAAAGGGGAAATGTTTCTACTCGTGTAGCTCTTGCAAAGTGACTGGTGACACTGGGAGCCCCAGCTATGGGACTACAAAGGTGGTTTCAGTCTTATTTTTACTGTTTATGAGGAATCCAAAGCTTTCTCATTTTAGACTTGAGAGTATGAGAAACCTTAAGGAAAGCCAGAAAGGTGGAAGGGGCAAGTAGGATAGTAAAAGCAATGGGATGATCCTTAATTGCCTTATTTTGGTGAGATGGATAGTGACAGCATGAGCAGCAAGAAGGAATTTGGAAGCAAAAAAGGTTGAATTACATGACTAGTCATCCTGAATACCAGAGGCTGCTATGTGAGCAGATTGATGGTACTGGTGGATTTTCACCAGTGATTATGGGGATGCAAAAAGGGCACAATACAGAACCACTGGGTCCTCCCAGGCACTGTTTTGGATAGATTGAGTGTTTTAGCAGAAACCATCTTGGGAAAGTGCTATGTTTGACACCTAGCCCAGGGGGAGGACCAGAGCAGGAAGGGCTCCAGGGCTGGTTGGTGGTGCTTGTCTGGATGGCTTTGCAGAGAGAAACATGACAGAGAATTGTAGGGGTGGTGGAGATGGGTGTATTTTTTCTCATAAATAATTAAAAAAAATGAAATAATCCAGTGTGACTTTTCATTGTTGCAGGGGTGGACTGTCTGACAGAGCTGCCTGCTGCAGAAAGTGGTATCCCAAGTGTCTCTAAATGAAGTCCCTCTTTCCTGAGTCCCCCTTTACAGCATTAAGGAACTCCAACAGGATCACTTTCTCCAAAGGGCTCTAATGGCTTTTTTTCCCTCTTTCTTGGCCTGGAATAGCCTAAAATTGTTAACACAAACAGAACACAGTGCCAACTGCATTGTTTTTGGAAGGGTTTTAGTGGGTGAGGTTGGGATTTCCACTGACAGATGAAGTTTTCTGAGAGGAGTTATTTGATGGGGAAGTTTGTAAGTGGCTTGGCTTTTTTGTTGTTCTGATTTGCTGGCATTTTCTCTCTTTTCCCCACCATTTGGGAGTTTACAGCAGGAATACTTTAAGACACACAAATAAAATGAGATGAAGAGAAGTGTTAATAACACATCCAAGGATTGGAGGAGACAGAGGGAAGACAAACACAAGGGACTTTTTCTTCTACAACACCACAAAATGAAAACATCTGTTTCCAGTTGACTCACATTCCTAAAGATGCACTAGTCCTTGATCAAACCCATCCAGTAGATCTTGCCTGAGCTGTGGGGTTTATACCAGCATTGTGCATCTGGCTCATGGGCAGCCTTCACTGGCCAGGAAGCTAACAGAGCTGAGGTATTTGCTTTTCTTTATTTTGTTTTAAGGACCTAGGCTGCATTTGCAAACAATGAATTACATTTCTCCACTGTTGACAATTGCAATAGTTCTTGTGGATGCCTCATTGCTCTGGGCTTGGACCTCTGCCATGGTGCTATTGCTTCTGTGCCCATCTTTCAATTGCTGTTTTTCAGCCATCCATCCATCCCTCTGATTCCCTGGCAGAGCAGCCTGGATTTAGGCAGGCATACTGCACTTTGCCATGCTGCAAGCGTCTTTATTTTTGTTGGCTGGGGAAAAGCTGCTGGTCTCAGTTTCTTCTAAAATATTTTGTGCTAAGGAGAGGAAAGGAAGCTGAGCTGCAGAGCCTGGGGGCTCCATTCGCTGCTAAGCTTAACTTCTTCAGGTCAGCTGCCAACAGCTACCAACATTGTGTCTTCCAGCATCTGGTGTTGGAGGGTGATTTGGTAAAGCCCTCCATCACATGCCTCCCTCTAAGCCTATGAGTCGTCTTCTTGATTTCAGTGAGACTATTCAAATCACTCATGAGTCTCAGCTGTAAATGGAAGTGGCAAATGGAAACAAAATGAAATATAGAGGTGTTTTCTTTTTTGTATGCTGCCCACAGGAGGAATGACTTTGTTGATGCTGACAGGTCCTGTAGCCACAATATAATTTCTTAAAAATATATATCATTAAAACCCCTCATGTTTACTTTCTGAGGAATGAACAAATGGATTTTCAGGCAAAAGTTTAAAATTTGCTCCCTCATATTTGCCATGGACCACACTCAGACTAGGATTACTCTAAGCAGCATGTGGAAGGTGTAATTGAATTGCATATTACAAGCTGAGGTCTGGCAACATTTTTCAATTTAACTTGGGCGAAAAGCACTGTTCTTTCAGACCAGCAGAGCAGTATCTCATCACCTTTCCTTGCACCCAGCACATATCCACAGGTGGATCAAATGGAGCCTACTTCCAGGAAAGAATTCAAACTTTCATCCCGGGCAGGAGCTGAAATGCCTCCACTGCTTTTCTGCCTTGCCTAGCATATTCTCTGTGTAAATCCATACTTAAACTCTGAGCATGGTGTTGGACTGATAATAGTTGGAAAGACCTTCGTACAAAAGTGCAGTTTTAAGGTTAGTCATCAAATCCCAAACATTGCAGATGGTGTGCTTTGTGGCTGGATGTCATTTGGACAGATCCAAATTCCCCGTTGGCTCTCAGAAACATCCTTGTTCCCTGGCATAACAAACTACTTCTACAGCTTAGGGTGCTTAGGAGAGAAAATGTGGCAGGGCAAGGGCAAACAGAGAAGCCACCCCAGGGTAGTCCAGTTATCTTGAAGAGAACCCTGCACAGGTGTGCTTCCTCTTGCCAGTCCTGGAGAGGTTCTGTCACATTTTCCTCAGGACTGCGTCCATGTATACAGTGTTGGCACAGAGGGGGTGACATGACAAAAATGAAAAGTATTGCTTAGTTCATGGTGGTGTGTTAATTTGCTCTTCACCAAGGTAACTCTGGGCCTGTGACAAGCAGAAACTACTGCAGTGCTGATGTTACAGGGTTTGCCTTCTTTTCTATAAAAAAGATCAGCCTGGACCTGGATCTGGATCCTCCTCTGACATGCAGATTTCCCTTCCTAGGGAGGATGCAGGTTCCTTATCCCAGATTGCATGGCTCTTCTGCTGGGGGTCCAGGAAGCACTCCTTGTCTTTCTTGTTCTGGTGAGAGTTTGTGAGCAGGGAAAGGAGAGGGGAAAGGTCTTATGAAAGACTCCAATCTGATCTGGAAGTGACTGAGACCTGTTAAGCACAGACCCATTTTTAGACCTCTGCTCTATAAATACACTTCTTGCCACTAACACCTGCTCTACCAATAAAGTATCATCTGTGAGATGTCATTCACTGGCATTCAGTGTCACACAGAGAAACAGGCCAAGCATTTGCCGAGCTGAGTGTGTTTTCTACTGGGAGGAATATAGCTACAGATCATATGACCTGGATAATATTTGACAAGATTATGCCTCCATACATGTTTGCTCAGCACCTTATGCATTGAAGTTCCCCAAGTTTGGAGCCACAGGACATTACTGTAACCTGTGTATTATTCATGTTGGCAACTAAGAGATAGATCATGGGTCACGAAAAAAAAGCAATGCTACTGAATGGATTTGGGTCTTATGTCTTTAGCATCAAACTTCTTAATATTAATATGAGACTGCACCGACCTAAACACAGTGGAGAGACTCTATCTCAGAAGCCTTTTTTTTCCATAAAGATCTTGATTTCGAGAGGTCATGCATACCTCTATATATTTTTGTGGCTTAGAATTGCTCTTTTACTGCATGACTGTGGCATTTCCATGAGTGATGGAAGGATTTTCCTCCAGGAGAGGAGAGAGGCAGCAGATCTGTGGAGCCCATATCTAGAGGGTCACAAAATAGCATGGAAGCGACAACTGCTTACCCCTGTAACCCACTCACCTCTTTCCATTCCCAAGTCTAAAGAGAACTGGTCTTGTATCTTAGAGATTGCCTGGGACAGGTTTGGTATTTCAGACTGACTTTGACCATTGCCTGTCCCACCTCAATTGGGATATGCCAGGGGGAGGCAGCTCTGGCTCAGGGGGATCCTACCATCTACGTGGAAATTCCTATACAGAGATTTTTGATTCCTGTGCTGATGTCACTACAGCTGTTTACTGGCAGCACTGAATCTGAACCCTGCAGGAACCTGAGGGGCACAAGCACACAGAGGAGGTGATGTATCTGAAAACCTGGTGTATCTGAAAATCTGAAGTCATCTCCGTGTCACCACCATTTACCCCACTCAGCCTCCTGCTGGACATGGGGGTATTAAGAGTACTGCTTTCTATTCCCAGTTTTCATATAGTGCAATTGGGGTTCTTGCTGTTTTTTGAAACATCTCAGCTTAGCTACTGAGCTGTGAGCACACAGCCTCCTTTCTCTTTCCTTTTGCTGTCCTCCATCCCTTTACCAAGCACCTGCAGTGACTTTCAGCATGCATTCATTGTCTGCCTTTTGATTGCTGCATATATGTTCAAATTGTTATTTCCCAGCAGATGTATCACACCAAGGTACTGAATTCCACCCTTCCCTTCCCTCCTCTCTCTCAGAGCTCTGACTGTCTCACAAAAGCACCAGTTTTATTGTAACAGAGCTCAGCATTTGAGCCTCATTCTCAGATTTGTCTGTCTTAAAACAGAAGATATTATAAATATTGGCGGAGGCAACGCAGCGAGTGTAACCTCCAAATCTCTCTTGTTCACATCAGATGTAGCCTTCCTGCTGTAATCATTCCTCTCTCCCCCTCCTTCCCCTCCCTTCTCTCTCTTTTTGGATATGTGTTTCTCTCTGACTGTGATTCTGCAGTGGCAGAAAGGGGTCAATCTATCTGTAAAAGATGGACTCAGCCAAGCTTTTCTAGCTCTTTCCTGCTGATGGCAATTATCCGGAGGTTGGCAGTGGTCCCAGAAACCTGCAGTTCCTGCAGTCCTGCTGCTGTGAGCCTGCTCCACAAAGCCAGCCATCCTAAGAGGATCACTTGGTGTGATGCCCAGGAAATGACAAACAGAAAAGGTCACACGTACTCCAAAAAGATATACTGCTCGGCAAATTTAATTGACATTGTGCAGCTTTTAAAAATGTCCCTGCAGACATTGCAGCATTTAACAGATGCAAGCAAAGAACAGGAAAATAACAGGGCTTTAGAGAAAGGGCAGAAAAATACATTCTGTCCCCCCCCAAGAATTTTTTCATACCCCAGTAATATCCTTTCACATGGTCTATTGGATCAGGATAATTTTTTGTTACCCCTGACCTGACAAGTGAAATCTGCCATCCCATCCCCCAGCCTCTCTTCCTTCCCTCACACACACCGCTGCTTTTTAAATCATTGAACTTTCATTTCACAGGGTAAATGTCTTTTTATTTATTTTTTTTTTAAATTTTCCCTTGCATGTTAGTGTGTTAAAATATTGTACAGGGAACCAGCTCTCTGTCAAGGCCAGGGCTGTGCTGTGTGGAGGGTCACCATTCTGTCCTGTGTTATCTAGCCAGAGGAGAAAAATGCTGTCTGCATCAATGGGCTTTTTCTTTAACAAAAAGTAACAGGAGGTCTGTGAAAACATAGGAACGTGTCTGATATCTAATTTGCAAAAAGTGGTAAGAAAGCAGGAGTAGCCAGAGTGAATTTAGGATAAAGGCAGGTGGTCCTGGTTCAGACTCAGCTCTTCTTTTATTTCATTTTTGATTTAACTCTCTTTTTGCTAAGAACAAATCTAAAATCAGCTGGGTCTTGTGGTTTTGCTTTCAATGCTCCCCAATTAGACAGAAAAGAATGGAAAAAAAAAAAAAAGAAAATTAGTAATATGACTAGTCAGGATGAAGAAGATGTGACACAGCAGATCTGCATGTTCATTCTATTTGCACCCATGCAATTTGGGATGAAAGGCACCACCTTCCCTGCATAGTAGTCACCATGATTCAGATGGTCAGGATAGTAAAGAAGCAAGGTTTGAGTCCATGGGGAGCTTTGTATCCTCACATATGAGTCCCATCAATGGTGTCAGCTAAACTGCTGTGGAGAGGAGTGGTCAATGCTTCCAAAGATTTCATGAGCTGCTATCCATATAAAGGCCCCAAACTGCCCACTTTCAGAAGTGTTGTAAAGCACCTGGTGCATCAGACTAAACACTTCAGGACTGTATAAAGCAAACAGAAATATCTCTGTGGGTTTTTCTCTGGTTACTACATTTAAGAAGAATTAACTGCTGTACATGGTGTGTACATGGGTAGCATCTGTGGAAGCCTGTCACTTATTTGCCTGGATATGGCCAGACTTGAGCAGTCTTAAAATTTCAGCATAGAATCACCGGAATCAATCATTTCTGCAGAGCAGTACAGGCAGAGATTTTACAGAGCATAACCCCAGTACAGCAGCAGCCTGTCAAAAACAGAGAAGGGAAGAACAACAATGCAAATAAATTTTGCTTTCAAATGTTGCTTTTGAATAATTAAGCATACAGCTTGAAGCTACAAAATGGCCCCTGAACAACACCTTGCTCTACTAGACATAGAAGGTGAGTAAACATGCTTTGACTTTGTTTGCAGCAGGCAAAGATAATAACCCATCATTATGGTGACTGTTGGGACCAGAGTCCAAGATCTCCAGTCCACCCCTGTGCTAAAGAGCAGGTCACACTAAAATAGAGGGGACTAGATAGTGACAGATGCATTTCAAGGCAACTTTCCATGTATGTCTACTTCAAAAGAAGATCCTATTGGGAAGAAAACATGACATTTGACTTCCTTAACATGGAGGTAGCAAAATCCACATTCTGAAGTAAAGCTGAGTCTTATAGTTTAAGGAAAGGCTAAAACACAGCTGTGGGGCAATTTTTTAGGGCTTTATTCTTTCTTATCCTGAAGAGGATTTGTCCATCCTTCATCTACCTCAATGCCAGGGTAAGTGGTCAAAAGTCAGAGTTATAAACCTCATGGCAGTCCTTGCCCTAAGCCACATAGAGTGGGAGAAACATTAGCCTTTCAGTTGAAACATCCTTTGGTACTAGTGCAACCTCAGAACAGTTTCTAGCTCTGACAAAGTCTCTTCTGACAGCCAAGAAGTGTGTGAACTAATGAAGTTTCAGTTCGCATAGCATTATAATAGGATTTTGGCTTCCTCATGGACCAGGCAACTCCAGTCTGAGAACCTGCTATCAGAAATAGTTAACTTTCCAGCAGGCATTGTTTTTGATAAAGGGTTTTTGCTCTTGACAAAACCAGCATATATTAAGTGACTCATAGCCGTGTAATATTATTGCCTGGTTTCATAACACACTCTCCTGTTACACTGGACTTCACAGAAGCAGCACAATAAAATTCAGAAGTTGATCTCCTCTGTACTGCAGACTTCTGTTGACACAATTATATTGGTCAGGAGAGGCAAGAGGCAAGAATCAAGAAAAGCCTGATTGTAAAAAAAGTCACAGAAACCAAAACTGAGCTTTTACCATATCACTGCTTTTACTTCAGGATGTGAGGCAGAAGATGAAAGATATACTCTCTCTCTCCAAATTACTTAAGCCTTCTAGTTCTGTCTTTTCAGGGGGCAAAAATCTGTAAAGCATCTTGATATTTGAAACACAAAATGTTTTATGAGTTAAAGCCTGATTTAGGTCTTCTCTCTCAAGACCCCAAAAGCTCCAATCATTTAGACCACAGGAAACTTGCCAGCTGTGGAAATATTAAGGATTTTACTGCATGCAAGTGAGCTGTTCTGACTCCATCTGCTAAAATGGTAAATTTTTGCATAGGCTTGTTTTGACTGATACCCAATCCCTGAGTACTTTGTAAGGCAGTTACACGTGCAAGTCTGATAAAAACTATTCAGGTCTTGCCAGCTCTGCAGGGTCACCAGTTCATTAGAGGAAGGTGACTGGGTGGATCTTCATGACTTATCTGCAGAAAGAAAAAATTTGTAAACTTCTGTCTTGTTTTGTCAACAAAAATGTTATTAAAACCAAGAAGATGTTTAATCTTTTCTGGTCATCAATGGAAAATAGGAGAAATGGCCAAAGGGAGGGCATATACATTCCAATGAAACAATTTTAATTTATGGACTACTAATATTCTGCAATTCAATGTTGGATTGATTTTATAAATCTTGTCATTAGACATTTTCTGTTTTTACTTCTTACAGATATTAAGAGTTTGGAAATCTTAGTAGATTAAAATTCAGAAAACAGAAAATTTCTCTTTGAAGACACTCCTTTCTTCTCATGGAACATTTAGAAGTAGAATAGCAAAAAAAAAATTCTAGGAATAAACCCCTGTGGTGTGTCAGTGTGAAATATCATAAGTGTGAACTCAAAGATTGTGTGGTCTCAGGAGAAACAAGAGAACACAATTTAATAAAGCTTCTTATTTTAATAGCAAAATTGTATCATTTTTTAGTTCAATCTTTGCTAGGAAAAGCCCTATGAATGGATTATGGCCAAGTATGATGGATATTTCTTGCTATTACACAACAGTTTAGGAGGCAGTTGTGGAATCTTGCAGTAATTTCATGGAAGGGACCTCTGGAGGTCACCTAACCCAACCCTGCCCTCAGAACAGGATGTACTGTGCTATTTCCAACCAAAACTGTGGAGAAACCAGGCCAGGAAGGAGGTCCTGATCAGTCAGGGAAGCAGCTCTGGCGCCCACTCAATTGTCAGTGAAGCATGCTGATGCCATGCACAGAGGTGTTTCCCAAACCGGGGGAACCTCAGGGGAGCAGAGAGATTGCCAGGAGCCCACAGCTCACAAGTCCCAAACCAGGAGCACTAAAGACCAAGCTTCCCTCCCCTACAAAAGAAACTTTCAGGGAACCCTGGGGACCAGGAACACTGCCAGCTGTGCAGGACAAACAGGACAGAGTGTGGCAGCCAGGGCAAATCTACACGAAATCCTAAAGACACAGGGACAGGCTGTCTCCACATGCCAAAATATGATCCTGCAGGGAAAAAAATGTCCTTGCTGAACAGAGAGCTTTGACTGGAAATTATTGTAAAAATAGGGAGTTAATGACGTTAGGAAGAAGGGGCAAACAATTCAGGAGAACTATAAAAATGTTATGAAGTTGTACAGCAAGAAAATTTAAATTATCAAAGTCCAACTAGAATTTAATCTGGCCAGTCATAAATGACAACAAAATTGTTTTTGCAAATACATTAGCAACAGAAGGAGGGCAAAGGAGAATCTGCATCCTTTGTTGTATGGCATGAATAGACCAAGAGCATACTGGCTTGTATGAGCCCTAGTGTGTCCAGCTGGCCCAGGGCAGGGCCCGTCCCCTGGGCTGGCACTGCTGAGGCACCTCCAGGGCTGGGGACAACTCTGGGCCCCTCAGGATGAGAGAGACACCGAGGGGCTGGAGCATGTCCAGGGAAGGGAACGGAGCTGGGGAAGGGGCTGGAGCGTGTCCAGGGAAGGGAACGGAGCTGGGGAAGGGGCTGGAGCATGTCCAGGGAAGGGAACGGAGCTGGGGAAGAGGCTGAAGCTCCAGGAGTGGCTAAGGGAGCTGGGAAAGGGGCTCAGGCTGGAGAAGAGGAGGCTCAGGAGGGCCCTTGTGGCTCTACACAACTCCCTGACAGGAGGGGACAGCCGGGAGGTTGGGCTTTGCTCCCAGGAAACAAGGGATAGGATAAAGCCTGAAGCTAGCCCAGGCAAGGTTTGGATTGGATATTGGGGAAAAAATCTTCACCAGGTTGTCCAGGCCTGGCACAGCTGCCCAGGGCTGTGGAGGAGTTGTCATCTCTGGAGAGATTTGAAACCCATGTGAATGTGGCACTTGGGAACACGGGTCAGTGGTGGCCTTGACGGTGCTGAAGGAATGGTTGGGCTCAATTTTTTAGAGACTTTTTCTGACAGAAATGATTCTGTGATTCTATGATTCTATGATATTCAAGGCAGCCTTCCTGTTTATGACTTTTATTCTTTCAATGTTTTGTACAGAATCTGAACATACAGAATCTGAACACCTTCTGTGGAGAACCAGAAACATAATTTTCATCTTTCTGAGATGAAAGTATGTTTTTTTCTTTTATCTATCTATCTATCTATCTATCTATCTATCTAATTTGAAAGATCTGATCATCATCTTCTCTTATTGCTGGCAGCACAGACACAAGTCCAGGTGTTGGCATTACACTGCTAGTGATCACAGCTCCACATTGCAGCTGTAAGAGAGAAAAAAACCCCGCAATCTACCCATTCTTTTTAATGTATATCTTGCTGCCCTTGATCTGGAAATGCTTTTCCCACAGTCCCCACAGCTCAATTATTTAAAATATGGTTGTGGGCTCATTAAAGACAAGAAAGGACAGGACTTTGGTTTTATGTTTTGCCTCAAAGATTTGGACATTCCAGTCTGCACAGAGCTTTGTAAAATAATTCTGGGACTTCTGTCAGGTTTGATTTATGACAACATGTGTCAGATGTAATTGCACCATCACTCTATCCATTCATTACCAGTGTTTCTCTCTGGACGCCAGATCTCCAATGGGTAGAGTGACCTGAGCTTGTTTTCCCAGTGAACAACGGGATTAGAGGTCCCTATTTCATCATGTTTTGCAGATTGCCGACCACCCTAGGACTGAGGAGTATGGTCAGAGATTAGAAAGCTGCATAAAAAGAAGATGCTGCGAATACCATTGCCCAAGTCTGCCACAATAAACTGAATCATAGTGCCTGCTGAGAGGGCTTGAAGCAGCCCTGCGCTGCGGATATGTTCTTCGTATGTAAATCTAACATACAGATAGCAACTCTAGGTTGCACTTCATGGTGCACCAATTTCACCAAGTACTGGATCTAGCATCCTTGAACCATACTATATTATCCAGTAATAGGCAACTCACAGGACTCCCAAATTGATTTTATGCAAAAACGTGTGTCCCCCACCTTTTGTCTCCCATACTTATCAGGAAGAAGTTTTTGATCAGTGCCAACACACTCTTTTCTGATGAAAAGTAGAGAAGATATAATTGTGGAACTACTCTACTGCTCCAGATCAGCATTTCTGTAATAGCCAAACTCATAAAAACTTAAATCTTACTCTGGTTGTTTAGATTTATAATCAAAACTCAGTGTTGGTGGGTTTGTTTTCTTTTTTTTTTTTCTTCTACTTAGCGTTGAGATTTGATCTCTCCTCAGCTTTAGGTTTCTTTACAGTCATAAATCGAAATAACTGTCAGGCTCTCATGGTAGCCAGTTCATCACTGAGCAGTGACTGAAGCTCAAACACAGAATTTAATTAACATTGGACAGTATTTGTGGAATAGGGTTTTTTCTGGTAGGATCTAAAAATCGTGAGTTTTTTACCTCTGAAACATTTCATTCTCCTGAGAAATTTGTTTTTTTAAGCTAAAGGCCTGAATTGGAGATCTAAATAGCTGAATCCTTGTTGTGGTTTGAGCCACAGTTTGGTTTTTTAGTGGACCTATCAGAAGTTAGCTTTTTTAATTGGCATGTTGTTTGGCCACTTAAAGAACAGGATGCGACTTTTGGGTGATACCCATAAAATCTCAGCTCAGAGTTCTCTTTGCCTTCTGGCCGGTGAGCAGCTGACATCCCTCCGTAAGCTGGACAGGCCCGGTCCAGGCCC
>VWYP01018305.1:0-55344 GCA_013400435.1 Pycnonotus jocosus | reverse complement strand
AAAATAGGCACATCCTGGATGGTGAATCATCTCTGTTGTGTTGACTTTCTACTGAGCTCCAGGTAACTAAATCATTTTAGACCAAGACACCCATGCAGTATTTTTTTCCCTTAATCAAGGTTCAAAAGGATAAGATCACTGGCTTCCCTTTGTAAACTGTGCTGATGATCTCTCAGCTGTGCAGTGCTGGCTGTGAGATACTGTCCATATAATGGGGAATAAGTGACAGGGTCTACACAGGCATGGCTAAGTCTGCACTTCAGTTTAAATGGTTTTCTACTTTTTAAAAGATTTTTTTATGAAATTAAAATTGAAATTATACTGTATGAAAAAACACCCCAAAACTTTGAAGCAGTTTCATTTAATTTTAAACTAGACTAAGAAAGAGTGTTACCAAAGAGAAATTACTCATCCTTTATAGAGTATTTTAAAAATATTGGTTGTTCAAGTGGTGATGAAAACTATCAAGTATTGGTGCCACTGTCAAATACAGGGCATTTGTTTGGGTGAAGGAAACTGCAAAGTTGATGATAGATTTGTTAAAGAAATCATAAGTACTGAACCTTGTAGAAGAGAGTTCAGGAATGCCTGCATTCCAAATCTCTCACAAGGGATGATTCAGCTTGATCTGGAGAGATTAGAAAAAGAGAGAGCAGATTCATTAGTTGTGAGAGGAAGTGCCTTTTCATACAATGTGTCATAAAACTGTGGGACTCTGTCAGGATTACTGAGGTTACACCTGCCTTAATTACTGTATGAATATTGACTGGTTTGGTGCCCTTGCATTTTTTTCTCCTTAGTCTCTGCCAATCCCATCAAGTTTTGTTTATCTGTGTCTGCAATGCCTTTGTTCACTCACCTTTTCCAGTTTGTGTAAACTAAATGGAAAACAAAACATCCACTGCCTTGCTGCTCCTTTTCCTCAAGTTACAGAACCTTTTTAAGAACATACACAGATCAGGCAGCATAGTTGTATTTCAGGGAGAGAAGTTAAAATTTTCTGAAGTTAATGAAGCTACTTTTCAAATTAATAAGGCAATGAAGAACTACTTGTATAAATAAGTATGTGTATATGTATATATACAAATACTGAATAAATAAAACTGCCAAGATCATCCTCAATCTTTTCCCCCACCAATAAGGATTGGGTTTAATACCTTTTATAATCTTCTAACTATTTTTGGAAGTATTGTATTGTTTTATTAGCATGAAGTATGACTATCAAAAGCAGTGGAACTCCATGTCCTTTCTAGATAAACTACCTGAACTGCATGAAGCAACACTGTGTGTAATAAAAGGACTTGTAGAGTAGAAAAATACAGGCAAACTGAATCTCATGTCAAACCTCCTTTTAGTATGTCCTTTACTGGGCTAAGAGGGCCAGAGGATGCTATCACTGATGTGGAACAAAATTACAGAATACCTGAACTGAGGAGAACAAGAAGTTCCAATGAACAAAAAATTCTCCAAGTCCAAAAACGACCCCCTTCGACCTCAACAAGTTGTTAATTAGCAGAGGATTAACACCCTTTTCATGTGGTGGCAATCACTAGAAAATAATGTGCATGCATCAAAGAACTTCAGAGTCTTCTAACAAAAGATTAAACCCAAAGATTCTGTGGATTATGAAAGTGGAATCTGAAAGGGTCACTACACTGTCCAGTTTGCAATTTTGAACATATTATTGATACCTTAGAAAGTAAAATATTCTGAGAAGAAGAAGACTTAAAACAAGTCTTTATACAGAAGAATTATTTCTATTGCATTCATTTCTCAATTTTGTGTCCTAAAGATTTAAAGCAAGAATTATTAGAGAACAATCTTGAAGCATTTTAAAATATTGCCAGTTTATTATAAGATAGACGAA
The DNA here is from genome assembly GCA_013400435.1 of Pycnonotus jocosus. Taxonomy (NCBI): domain Eukaryota; kingdom Metazoa; phylum Chordata; class Aves; order Passeriformes; family Pycnonotidae; genus Pycnonotus; species Pycnonotus jocosus. The sequence goes on along the minus strand of VWYP01018305.1, from coordinate 53,477 downwards.
AAGGAATTTTATTTTTTTAATTAGTTTTTCAAAAGGGCTTTAGAAAGCTAAATTCCTATTATAAATTACTATAGACACCAGGTTATTCAGCAGTCTAAATAAAGCCAAGAACGAGTACTGTAGAACAAGCAAACAAAGCCAGAACTTTTTCTAAAAGAGAAAGCTTTACTCTAAAAGTTGGTTTCTTCTTAATTCTGAAAATATGACTCATATTGTGAATGCACCTGCTGCAAAATAGAATTGACTTCTTTTGGAGATGCAGCAAAACTTCATCATTTCCTTCTGTAGCAGGTTTTTATCTCCTGTTCTGAGTGGAGCCCCTGAGGCCAGTTTGCAGGTGACCAGCAGGGTGCAGAGGCTGTGTCCCTGCTGGGCTGTTCTCATCACAGCCTCTGCAGAGCAAAGTGCACACCTCAGGCAAGTGGAGAGTGGGAGGGAGCTGAAACCCTGTCCATTTAGCCAAGAATTGTTTGGCTCTCACTCCTCTTAGAACTGCCAGCATCAGAAACTTCTGCAAGTCAGCTGTCCATTGGGAAAATTTACACACAGCCCTGCCCTCACACAAGCTTGTGATTTACAGCAGGAAGCAGTGGGCTGGATAAGCACTTTCCTCTTGTCGTAAAGACCCTCTCTAATTTCAATTTTCAGACAAATATCTGGGTCACTAAACAAGTGAAACTCTTGGTTTGTGTAATCACTTGCAGGTAGTGAGTTCTGCAGGTTAGTTTTGTTGTGAAAATGTATCTTTCTTTGTAACCTAAAGAAAGGACTTTCATAACTTCTTTTATCAAAATGGGTATTTCTGCTTTTATAGGATGATAAATGCCTATTAGACAACTTTTGCTGGTTGTATTTCCTTCACCCATGTCTAGTTTCATCTTATTCCAGTCCCTTTTGTTCTTCCAACATTATGGATTTGGCATGTTTCAGCCTTCCTGATGGACAGGTTATGGAGGGAATGGTGTCACCAGAGGCAGGGATGATGATTCCACCTGCCATTTTCAGTGGTGTGCCCACAGCTGCACTCATCAGGTGATGCCTGCAGAGGCTGCCTAGAACATGGCTAGAGAGAGTTAAAGGATGAAGGCAGGGATTTATGGAAAGCCTTCAAAGGGGACACCTTGGGCAGTGCAGGGGTCTCACAGAGACTACAGCCAAGATGGACAGCAGTCACGAGTTTTTCAGACAGATTTAAATTTGGGCCATTTGCATACCAGAGGTTAATTGTCCAATTATAGCTTCAGGTAATGCAATCACATTCCCTCAGTTTGCTCCCCCCAGTTCACTTTTTTGTTGATATTTTTCGGGGCCTGAGACAGTAAGGTGTCCTTGAATTTCAGGCCTAGAGAGAAATTGTTTTGTCTGAATAAAATGAAAGAACAGCAGCTGACAGGCTATGGAGTTTTAGAGTTATACACTAAAGCAGTACTGATCTGAAAAATATAAAAGCTAAAACTTAAGGCATCACAAGGAGCCCATGCTTTGACTTGTATTTAAGGTCAGTCTCAGGGAGCTGACAACTGAGAAGAACACTTTTCAGATAGATTGAGTGAATCAGACCTGGAAGTTTCTGAAAGATCATAAACAGGAAGCTGTGCAACTTTTAGACTCATTACTTAACAGAGGCACAATTAAAGCCCAAAGGTCTTCTCTCTATTGTGAGTTTGATCTCCTAATACTTGTGGTAGATCTGTATCTCCAAGGGGATTTTTCATTCTTCATTATGTTCTGATGCTGACTAGGACATGTTCTCTTTGTGTGTTTGGTTTGTGCCACTCACCTGTTCAACTAGTGAGTAAACTGGAGCCTCCTGTGAATACAGAGGTCTGCCAAAATATACTATATTGACCAGTTAATGCCCTGATTTTTTGAAACTGATTCAGCTTCAAACTTTCTGTTAATAGTTAAAAATAAAATTAAAAGATCCAATCTTCTTAAGAGCAAATTAGCATAATGGTCTGTAATCATATCTAACTGTATATGAGACAAGCTATTGGTAGCCTAAATAATGAATGTATAAATAGGCACTGATTTAACTCTTCTTATTCCAGGTAAGTAGGAAGTTAATTCAGAAGGGGATCATATAACTCAACCAAAAGCATGGCTGTGTTTGCTTCTCTATTATGCTTACTTCAGGATTCTGATTAATTAGCCTGTCAGTTATCTCTCTCCCTAATTAGATAAATGTTTCAACTGAAATTCTTGGAGGGCCAGATTTAAATTATGTTTCCAGAAAAGTTTGCATAAGCAACTTTGACATTTGCTTTCTGCAAGTGTTCATGCCAGCAGAGTTGATTGTTTGAATGCAGTTGGAAAGCAAGCAGATTCAAATATCTGTTCATGAATGGTGTTCCTCTCTCAGATTTAGGAGCCAAGAGTACAGAGCTATATTGTGTTGGACTTTTGGCTGCACAGCTGGAACTGTTTCCAGCAAAATCTGTATTGGTTTATACAGCATTAAAATTCCCTCTTTTTTATCTAAGACAATGGTTGTGTAAATACCTTGAACTACTCAATCCCTGCCTCACTGAAAGGCAGCACTGCCTTTTCCAGTGCAAATATCTAACTGCAGGTGGGAGAGGTAGGACTTTTCAGTTGCTTGGTATCATTTTAGATTGGTGTAGATCAACCATGAGCTCCACCTTAGAGCAGGATAGAAAAGGAAAAAACATAACCAGGTAAATTCTATTTCATATGATTACTTACCACGTGAAATCTTAAAATTAGATGAAGTATTTCTTCAGAGTTCTTATACTTCTCACTCTTCAAAAGTCACAAGCAGCATCTTTTGCTGACAATAACTAAAACTCATAAGTGCTATCTAAAAATACTCCAAACCAATGTATGAATTTTTAAGATCCACATTTTTGGAACCAAGCCCATATTTCAGTACTTACTGTTTGTTTACAATCTCTTCTGTTAGCATACACAGACACAGTTTGCTGCAATGACTAAAATCATGGGCAGCGAGGCATGCACTAGTTAGAATTACTGTAAAGGTGGTGGCCACAAATATACTCACAGGTTCTACTGGCTTCCCTTTTTCTTTGAGCACGAGATCAGACATGTCTGAAACACTGTGTGCTGAGGAGAGGTGAAATGCTTTCCATGTCCAATAAGGATACAGAATAAAAGCGTTAATATGTGCATGGTTAATGAGTCTATGAAATCCTGAAATGCTCCTGAATCTTCTGAAACGCTCCTGCAGAATTCAGTATTGGAGTGACTGTGGAATGCAGGCTCAGTTTGGTTATGAGCCTGTGAATCACTCCAAGGTTTCTTGTTGAAGGCACAGGCTTTCACAAATCTGCACTCTCTCCCTGTAGAGGAGTGGGAGGGGAGTGAAGGAGCCCATTTCCTTGTTTTCCAGAAGCTGAATCATGGCAAGCTTAATGGATCAACAGAAACAAAAGTGTGGGGAAGATGTTAATGCATAATAATCCTACTCTTCTACTGCTCCTGCTAATTCCAAATTTACCTGCTGCTTATCACATGGTGGGAACTATTCTCGTTATTATTTTCCTTACTGCTGCTCATGTTCAAAGTTAGATTAGCACTGTGCATCCCATTTATCACAAACTCTGTATGGAAAAGCCATATGGTGATCAAGGCTGGGAATTATGCCCCAAGTTTCACACTAAATGCACTTATATGGTCTTATGGCTACTTACACTTGGTGCCCATCTGTTAGGATGGCAGGGGGCCCACTGCTACGTTGGCCAGACAATTGCCCTTGAGGATAGTTGCCAGACAATGTTTGAGCTTCCATGGGCAATACAGCAATGGAAAAACCACCAGCTTTGCTAAAACTGCCTCTTTATACCAACAGTGGCATCTTACATAGGATCATTTCTGCTTCACACAGAAAATCTCTGAAGTAAAAACGTGGAAATGACGATTTCTGCCCCTTGCTGAGATACAGGTCATGCTGCAGTGAGCAGATGTAAAAATCATCCAGGAGAACTGTTTCAGACTGCAGTAAGCTCCAATTACAAATGGACAGTATGCAGATTGCCCATCAAGTAGGAAACTACAAAACAGAGTGATGTAACACATCTGTGGCAAAACTAAAGATGGGAGTTCTAAAAATGCTCCAGGGATTTAGCACTCAGCTTCGGAGAGAGAAGATCCTGTGACTCAAGTTGGTGTTCACCATGTAGGAGGTGGGATGATCCTTGCTATTTCAAACAACCAAACATATTTTGCTTCACATTAAAGCTAAGAAATGAAAGTGTTATTTTAGGGGGAAGAAAAATCCTTAAATCTTTGCAATTGAAAACAAATTTGGATTTTGAAGACAGTGCACGAAAATAAAGGTAGGAAGAAAAAGAGTAAGGAATAATGGTATGCATGGTATAGCAAATGCATTTTGCAGAGTATAAAAATAGAGCTTAAGCTAAGAAAATAAAGTAGGAATCAGGCAGCATCAAGGAGGTGTCAGAAACAGGGAGAAGTGAAAAAAGCAGGTAGGTTTGTTTATATCAATTTTAAAAAGTATGTTGTACACAAAGTCTTTGGTTTAGACTTGGAATTGACTGCATTGAAGATAAAAGCAGTCATGACTCTAGGAAGGAGAGGGAAAACATTAGCAGGAAAAAGCATTCTGTCTAAGAAAGAAAAACAAGATTTCATGTGTAAGGGAGCTAGGAAAAAAAACCAAACCCAAGAAATTAAAAGCAGGTGGTAGCAATTGCAGTTCAGCTCTTCCATTGACTGTGTGCATTAGGCCTTAGAAGCTCTGAAACCTTGATTCCTGAACAGTGTTACTGAAAAAAAGAAAAAAATCTGCTTCTCCTAAATTCTTTCTTGTTCTGGCCAGCTCTCTTGTAGCTAGAATCTTTATTGCTTCAGTAACACTGCCTTCTGTACCTGTACCTTTTCTAGGGGCTTTAAATTCTCATTTGAAAAATCAAATTAAGCAGATTTTGTGTAACTGAAAAATAGCAAGAGCTTGACATTAAGACTTCTCATAGGAGTCTAAGAGTTTTGATAGTGATTTTTGTTGGAAAAGATTTGGGTCCAGATGGACAAAACTAATAAAGAACACAATTTGGTGGTCAGAATAAGTGCTTATGATGGAGAAAGTTGCATGCCAGGTCTTGAACCCGATTTACTCCAGGAAATATTGATTTCCTTCACGTCAGACAAGTGGACTGGTCTCTGGATTTTCTGGAGGAAATGGTCACTTTCTCCTTATCTTGTTTTTACTTTGTTCAGGATATCTGGAACACAATATTTAAACAAAACAAAAACAAAAACAAACCCAAACAAACAAACAAAAAACCCATAAAAACTTGCAATGTCTCAGGTTAAAAAGGGCACACTCAGTGAAGAGGAAATGAATCTGGGCTGTCACACACTGCCCCAGAAGGGTCCAGCAAATGAACTTGGTTGTAGATCCATTTTCAAAACTCCCATTGGAGTTTTGGGAGGAAGGTTTAATTTCTGCTATGATGGTGTTACTAGCCAGGTCATCTTCTCCAGTCTGAAAGGGACACCATCCTCTGTTGAAATGAGGAAATGCTTGAAACAGTATTCCTCTTAGTGAATCCTCTCACTTTAATAAATGTGTATTTTCTAAAGTAATCATTCCAGATACTGTTGTGTGTTCCAGGAAATTAGGTTAAACATGCTACATGAAAATGGAACCACTGAATCAAAACAGGAGTTTTTCTTAGAATTCTATTTTTTCTCCTTTTGCACTACCCATCAGAATTTTCTCTTCAAGGATGGCATTGAAGTGCACGTGTCCCCATAATATTGTACTTTTTCAGTGTAATCACTGTAAGAGGGAGTTCATAGGAAATCCACCCTTTGAGACATTTATCCAAAAAAGACACCTTCACTCTGTAAAGAAGGTTGGTTTCTTTGTGTTGGCCTTATGGCATTTTGTAGCACTCATAAGATGAAGAGGTTAAATCTGTAATCTTTAATGTGTCTTTTGGCTGTATAACATTCAAAGATTCACATTGGAGGTTTTTCAGATGTGAACAGAAATGTGAATTCAATTTTGAGCTTGGGCCAGCATCTAAGATTAACACATGATAACCCAGTTACATAGTTCATTCTGGACCTGAACTCTAGCAAAAAACTTCTGTCTTTGAAGTTTCCCTGAAATAAGTGAAACACAGCACCTAATAGTAACCAGATCTAATTGAAGCAAAATACTTTCAGTTTTAACAGATGGGCCTTTCAAAACCAACTACATGAAACTAGTTTATTTTGAGTGTTTTGTTCCTGGAGGGACAGCATTTTATTTAGTCATCGTAGCTCTTATTTGCATATTGTGTTTCATTTGTTTCATGACCACATTAATTAGAAGAAAAGCCTATCTTTCTGTAGATGACATTTCAGTTCCTGAATGAGCAGGGACATGAGCTTCAGGCAAGTTGCATTAATTTGGTCTGTACAGAAATTAATAACGAGTGTACTTCAAACTTTCCCTCAAAAATAATAATTTGAATATTTATGCATAAGAAAAGGCCATTCCTGACCCTTGGCCAAGGGATTGTTTTGTTGGTTTACCCCCAAGAAAATATTTTATGTTGACAATCCATGACATGAGTGATTTTTTAAACAGAAGCAGAGCATACAGTTCTTAAAAAGCCTTGATCCCAAATTGGTTTCATAGAGGTTTGATTATGACCTGAGAGGCTACTTGGAAAAGAAATGTCCAATGTTCATTTCTACAAAGGTTCTAGACAGAAATAGCATAGCTCCTAATAAAAATCCCAAATGTTGGGTTATGTAATGATCAAAGGAAAACAAGAAAAGGAGGGATGTTGATGTAATTAATAGGTTTTTGAAACCAGAAGGGACCATGCCAAAGTTAGTCCAGTATATTCCTTTTGAAACTGCTTCCAGAACTACTTGGATAAATGTCTCAAAGTGAGAATTCCCTGATGAACTCCCTCTTACAGTGACTGCACTGAAAAAGTGCACTGTCATAGGGACCTGTGTATAAATGTGCACTTCAATGCCATCCTTGAAGAGGAAATTCCGGTGAGTAGTGCAGAAGTACAAAAAAAATCTGCTCATAACAAGAAATTTCATCATGTGTTCCTCATTTCTGGAATGTGGAATTTAAAATCTCAGTATTTTTATTATGCATTATTGATAAGCAAAGCACATTCAGAGTACATGGCTTCAACAAGAAACCCCAAGTAGTCTGTAAAGTTGTGTTGACACAAATATTTTTTTTTAAGATATTGCAATCTTATGTTTTCCATTGGAGGAAAAAACTCCTTTTCCCTCTCCACCTTTTGTGAAGTGCTTTATATTTGCAGACTGCATACCTTTTAAGGTCAAGGAAAACTAAAGTTGTCCTTTTATCTCCAGCTTTCTGATTATTGTCTGGACTTAGGGCTAAACATCCTGCTCTAAACTTTACAAGCTTGTTCATTCTTATGCACTTTACAGTTAAAAATGTTATCATTAAAGTCATTGTGATTAGGGCATTGATTGTATTTAGAAGTTATTTTTTAGCATAGTTCTGATTTTGGCAGAGGGAAATTTTGTAGCATCTCTATGTTTTGATTTTATTCACAATATACTATTTCTGCCATTCACGTCCACAGGTATTTAAGGAATTTAAATACATTCTTACAGTGATAATGTCTTTCTCAGAACCATCTCAGAAAAGAAAGATTTAATTTTGACTTTGAATTTTCATTAGCATTATTTTTTTCTATCTTTTCCTTCAAGGTTATTTTCCTAGCAGTTCGGTAATTCTAGTCCCATTTCCAGCTCCACCTGAATCTTTGACTTTCAGGTGGATTGCAGAGGACCTCCTGGACTCTCAAGAGGGAATGACCTGAGTTACAGAGAAAAGGGCAATAGCTTTTTACACTCTTGGTGTACCTTAATCTGAAGACAAAATGTCTAAAATTTGATTATGATAATAATAACTTTAAAAGCCGTGGCCCCTTTCATGTTCATTGCAACAATAGTTTTTCTAAATGAACAACATAAAGGATCACCCAGAGTAGTACAGATTAGGTTTATTTGGCAATAATGGTTCATCTTTTGCACTTGGTTTTACCTGTACAACCAGAAATGAAGGTGCCAAGTTATGGCAGCTGAAATGAGGACAAACTGGGATTTGTGACTTGGAATATTTCCTGGGCAGCCCAAAGAAAATCCTCAGACACTGGCAGCCATCAACTCCAGCACTGAAGTCACTGATACTCCCTCTGCTTCTGCAACAGTTGCATGAATTCCATTCTTTACACCTACATTTATTTATTTTATTTCATTCCAGATCTCCCAATGCATTTATTGCAGATAATTGAACAGCTTACAAATCCAGTCAATTAAAACAATTCTACAGGGTTTTGCACCCAGTCTGCCTGGGTCTCTATTTAATCTTAGAAAATAAACTGTATTGCAGAAGCCATTATGTTGTTAATGCAAGCAAATGATGTTTAAGGGAGCTGGGGTGCCCCAGCAAATCTCCTTTTATTCTGCAGCTCTTTTCTTGCTTGAGTTTTGTTAATTTTTGAGTGCTGCTCATGAAGCCAGGAAAGCAGTAAAGTCTTTGAAAAGCATGAAATAAATTCTGTTCAGTGAGTGGGTAATTGTTCAAGGTCATCTGTTCGTTGTCTTTGTCTTGATTGTTTGAATTAGTAGCTAATAATGGGGCTGAACTGTGAATGAATTATTATCCATGGGGCATATTTTGGGGAGTGTCAGGAAATATTACAGGGTAATTAAGGTTATCCAATAGCAAGGCTGTGTTACCAGCAGATGTCTAGTAATTACTATGTTTAAAAAGTGTGGGGATTAAACTAAGATTATAGCTTTTATATTGTCTGCCTTTACAAGTCAGACTTGGAATTTATTCAGTTTATTCTGCTGCCCTTTTTCTTTTGTTCTGATTCTGTCACTTAAATTCCAACTTAAACACAGGCCTTTCCTGGTGAATTAAAATAAACATCAGCAGATGGTATGCACTACATGCGTATACAAAATAGCAGTGTGGTTATTGAGGACTACAAAGATAACTGCATTGATAAATACTGCTATTATTTATTTGTTAACAAGTTCTGATTCCATTCTAGGGCTTGAACATTAGGTCTTTCAGGTCCTAAAATAGTGCAAAGATTACTTTCTCTAAATATTTTTCAGTACTGTAACAGTGTTTAATATGACAGGAGAGCTCAATTGTTCATTTAAATTTAATTTGATGAGTTGGGTATCTTCATGCAAAACCAAAAGTCCTGAGTTCAAAGTTTTGTTGTTATTACTGACCCTAAGCTGGCTTAGTGCTTCCAGAGGCCAGGGAAGGGGAAGCATTTGTTTAGTCCCCGATCCAGCAAATTTGATTTTAGCAGATGGGCTGAAGGGAGATAATGTAATGGCCAAGTATCTGTGGCATCTGGAATGTCTGGATTTAGCACAGTTGACTGGCACTGGTGTGGGGAGGCAGCGTGGGAGCTGCCTGTGCACAGGGAGCCTCAGAGCTCATGAGAAACTTCTCAGCAGAAAAGGGTGATGGCCAGGAGGAAAATGTCAGGACTTTGAGTGTTTATAGCCATAAAAGAGGTCTGAAAAATGGAGGAGAGCTACGAAATGGACATGACAGGAAAGGGAAATGTGGACAACATTGAGTAAAGGTTTTGAGCAAGTGTTTATGTGGTCTATAGGACCTCTTCAAGGAGGGATGCACTAGCAGATCGCTTTTTCCTTAACAATAACTTAAGAACACAATTGAAATAAAAAGTTCACTTTGCAAATTGTAGCTAACATCCCAAAGTCTAAACCCCTTTGATTCTGGCCTACCAAGCCCTGGCATAATTTTTTCATCTGACTAACATTAAGCAGGGTAAGCTTTTTATTTCTTTCTTTTGCGTGCTGCTGACAGTGCAGGAGGGAATTACACAGGAGCAGTGTGGGTTTGGAAGCCTGGCTGCCGTGGCAGTGATTTTTGTTGGTGTGTGCCTGGCAGCAGGTGAACCAGCCTATGGCAAACACAGCTGGGTCTTGCAGTGCCCTGCTCACTCCACCTGAGGATATCTTATGCCAGAGATACCATTGATGCACAAGCTGGATTTTCAGAAATTGTTACAGCCACACTAGAAGGAATCCACTAATGTTGCATTGACAGCTTCTTTGCCTTTAAAATAAGCACGGCAAATGTTATTTGTTTATGACAAAGAATTGTGCTGGTTCAAAAATGCTGATTATGTACTTGCATGTGTGAGCAGAGAAAAATAAGCAACAGTAACCTGACATGCCAGTGTGGAGAAGGGGCTTACTGTGGACACAGTACCAGGATGAAGCTTTGTCATGAACTGTCTGGGATGTGCAATGCACATTAATTGTTTTAATTGCATGTGGGATCTCATTGAAGTCAAAGGTATTTTTCAGTGTCTAAAGTTAAGGGCCATGTGAAGTTTTTTACTTGGCTAAATAACATTCTTACAAAATTCTCGCTTGAAGAAATTAAAAATTAAATCTAATACAGGTTCAGAATCAAATTTAAATCTTCTGATATTCAAAAAATGACTAGAATCCAAATTGATTTCTTTGATATTAATTTTCAAAAACCTCAAAGTTAGGACTTTTCATTTATTAATCCCTATTGGAATTAATGTTTGAGTAATGTAGAGTAAAAGCTAAGAATATGGAAGGGGAAGGCAGAAACAACCAGCAAAACATTAGAAATTCCTGCAGGTAAACACAGAGGTGGAATATGAAGTGTCTCTGAATGTTTCTGCTTGTGAATAATCTGAGTTAAGGTCAATACTCATCCATGTCCATTATAATGGGATTTTCATCTGTTTAGTTTTCCTGACTTTTTGAAGTGCAGGCCCCTCATCAAATCAATTAAAAACTTCAATATCTATTAGTCCCTTCAGTGAATTACTGTAATGCCTCTTGTTTGTATTCTGAGTCATTGATATCTGTATGTTAACATGATAAATGACAAAATCTGATGTAAAATGCTCCAAGCCTTGTAAAAGACATCCGCATTTCTTGGTTGTCCCTTTATTACCATACAAATGTCTGAGTCAGAACCTGCTTAAACTTAATGAGAGTATTTTTATTGACCTCATTGTACTTTGGATGCAAATAGAAAACTATATAACCCTTTTCTTTCCTGTTTTTTTTTTTTTTTATTAGCAAGTTATTAGTTTTATTTAAAGAAAATAAGGTTGACTTTTTTGGAGGAATTAGTTAAAATACAGCACCAGGGAAAGAGAAAGGTCAAACACCTAATCATGTCTTTTGATCTGATTGTAAATTAACAACAACCAAATAAGTAAAAGCACCGCCACTTTTACAACATTTGTATAGCTGAGAAAGGAGCTCAATGGAAAAGCTGTATTTTACCCTAAAGCTTTTCTTTGACTTTGTAAGGAAAAGAAGCACCAATGATCAAGTTTCCCTATGCTGAGTTGACTGTTGCAGCAGTAATGGTTTCACTGAAATCTCAACACTCCCAAACACAAGCAGCAGCAGTGAGCACAGAGGGCACTGCAGTTACTCCCTGCAGTGTGCTGATAACGACCTTGGGTACCCCAGGGAAGAAGAGCAGACTCTGCAACTTCCTGAGGCTCTTTATACAAGAAAGGGGATGAAATCAGAGTGTTCATTAATAATGAAGGAATAGCCAATGTAATGAGGATCTGTCGTGTGTGAGACCTGGACAAACCCAGTGAAGGTGGAAAATACAGTGGCAGTCATGGTCTAATTTTAGGACATTTGCAGGTTTCCTTAAACTTAATCAACACGTGGCATAGCCAGGCTTTTGCTTACTTTTCGAAAACTGTGTGTCTCAAACTGGGAATCTTCTACACTCAGATTAATGTTCAACAATCTTCAAAATATGTAAGAAAAAAATTCCATTCTTATAATGGGAGATCTGGTTAGAGACCTCAGAAACTGACTAAACACAAAAGCAACTTCACAGTAAAAGTTGGTGGAGCTAATGAGGGACATTAGGGCCTGTGCAGAGCATCCCTGGTTTAAATGTATGCTGGGGTGTTTTTTGGCATGTGTCATTGTGCTTTTCACATTGATGCTGTTATGCTGAAGGAGATTGTAGAGGGGGTTTTAACCTTTAATGTCCATCTTTTCCAAAATGAAAATAAAGAGTACAGAAGAAGAAATGAAGAGTCAATACTTTGCCATCTGATGTAAAGTAGAGGAATGACTATTGGTTTAGTTCCACCACATTTGAATCTCAAGTGTAGTGAAACGTTGCTATAAAACAGATGTAAAATAATGAAGTTAAGAAATTAAGGAATTCTAGTAGATGAAAAAAGGACTTTTAAATTTTCTTTTTTCAGCATTGGTTAGATTTAAGAAATGGGAGAACTTTGAACACCCTATGTTTTTATTTTAACCTCAGAACAAACATTTAAAAGCTGTAATTTTGGGCGGATGATTACTAATGACTTTCTTTGATTTAAACCTTAGATATTTCTAAAATTATCTCAACAGACATAAAATTAACGGTGTATGGCAATGAGTGAAACAAAATTGCTCCTGTACAAGCAGCTAAACACGTGTTGGCACGAGTGGAGTTACAGAGATGGGGAAGTTGCACTGGAGCCCTCGATTTGCCCTGCCAAGGTTTTCAGGATTGTATAAAAAATGTCTTTTCTGCCTGCAGTCTGGGCTGGTGGAAGGTGTCCCTGCCCATGGCAGGGGGGTTGAGATGAGATGGTGTTTAAGGTCCCTTCAACCCAAAGCATTCTGAGTGTCCTCATTCAGCATTTCCACACCGACCCCATGGCGTGGGCCAGCCCCCAGCCCAGGCTTAAAGCCAGACATTTATAGCTTGAAACTATTCATAATCAAAATGAAGTTTTAATAAAGGTTAGTTTGCAAATCAAATGAAATATTCTATTATCATTTGATCTAAGCCTGTTATTTATTTAAAGGTTTTGGTTAGGCCACTCAAGTAAGGCTCCCATTTTTCGGAGTTTTATTCCTAATATCACTACATGGAATTTGTGGCTGTAACTCTTGCTGTGAGAACTGTGCTAACAGTACAGCATGTGTGGTAATTCCTCATCTAAAACATGAACTCCAAGGTAAAACATGGTGTGAAAGCCTGTAACTTTAACTGGCTTTAATTTCAACACCTTTCAGATTATTACAGTTTAAATCTGAGGTTATATTAAGCATTTTTGTGGACATTTGTTTTCTATCAATCAAGAATGCATGCTCCAACATAAAATCTTAAAAGTAGGGGAAAGAATTTGCTGTAATTCCTTCAGATCCCTTTTCTACTTTTGTAAATATCTTTAAAAATATCCCACCTAAAGATTGCTTTCTTTTTCGACTTCAACTATAACTTGTTTTAGATGAGAGTAGAAATAATTTGATGTTTCTTTTAGATCTACAATTCTCTCATCTAGCTCTGGACTTCATGAGCAGTATGGCTGGTGTTTATTTTTAACACGTTAAATCAGAAAGGAAATAAAAATGGTCATTTCTTGAAACATGATTTGGTGAACTCTTACAAGAAAAGGGTAATTTAGAAGGGTATCCTGTGACAGGAAATGACAAGCTGCCTTCACCCCGGTGTATTGATTCAGGAGGGAGATGCTTGCACAGAAAAAGCAATACTTTTTTGAGTCACCGGACAGTCTGAGGATTTGAGGAGGAGGCGGGGAGGGGCTGAGGCTTTACACTAAAAAGGCTGGAGTCATCAGGCTTTAAAATAGCATGTGTGGCCTTTTTCAGTGAAAATAGGCAGCAATGTGGCTATAAAAAGCAAAGTAAACTACCAGTTGACTGCCTCTTTCATGCCATACACATCTTTGAAGGTTAAATTTGTTATTTTAGAAAAACATAGGGTAGGTTGGAAAAGAAAACCCAGGTTGTTTGGCTTCAGTTTTTTATTATGTGAAATCAAAACGTCATCTCACCCTGAAGAAGCAAAAATATTCGCCTTAAATGTTGTGTTAATGAACAGAACTGTGCTATCTTTTAAAATGCCATAATTAATATTATCTAGGATTTACCCTTAAGAATAGTTTGTAGACATAAATTTGTCTGTCATATTAACTTGCAACTATAAAAAGGAAAATCACAGGTTCAGAAGAGTGTGAAGAACTAAACGTCTATACTGCAAACATTTCCAGTTTTTAAACTTTCTCTTATGCATCCAGTTTTCTAAAAAATGCTGCAGTGTTTTAATATTAATGTTTGTCAGATAAGAGAAAGGTGCAAATCACTAGTGACCTTTTGATTTTATAGGGTTACTGAAAGAAAATGAAAGAAAAAATGTGTACAGATTTGAAGAGAAAAATGAAAGTAGGCATCTTATTCTCAATATGAAATACCTCTAGTGAAGGCAAGTCTCATGAAAGTTAGAGAGACCTCTGGATTTCCTCAAATAGTAATGCTTAAAATGTGGTTATCTCATCTTGTTAAACTTTTTTTTGAATTTTCTGTTCCTGATGCTTTATCCAGGTAATATCTAACATGAGGAGGATTTTTTTTTCTTTCTGTCTTAGCAGCAGTGGAATTCAGATATGTAAAGACAGAATTATGAAAACATTAGCACACATTAAAAATCAGATTTGGAAACAGGCAAAAATGCAGGAAACCTTTAAAGTATTTTAGGAGATCTAATTTCATTCACCCAATGTTGAAAACACACTGCTTGCTCACTGTAGCCCAAATCTACACAGTTGATCAGAAGTCTCAGGACTTCAGCTCTGTAAAAAGCTCTCTTCTCTCACTGACTGGTGTGCAAAGTGCTGGCTTTGCAAGGACTATCCTTTGGCTTCTTTAGACATTTCAGCTCTTTGGATCTCAAATCACCTTTGACAATTAGAATCAGTAATTCATGTTCTTTAAGCTACACAATACAATCACCCTTGATTTCATTTAGGACAGGGACCAACTGTTTGAGACATCATTTTGTACGTGTGATTTTTTTTTAACAGTTAAAATCATTAATGATTATAGCAGTTCCAGGCAATCTGATACTGTTGTGTCAAATTTTTCCCTTTCTATGCCTCTACAACCCTTCTCAAATACATTGAAAATGACACTTTCAGGGATTCATGTTCCATATCTTTGTTTCTACAGCTTAACTGCCACCCTCTCTCCTTTCTTCTAAAAGTTATTCTCCATACTGAAAGTGTTTTCTAATGCTCAGAAAACTGCTTATCAAAATATGATGTTTATTTGGGGAGAATCAGAGCTGTTGGACAGCAATATCTTGTCTGTCTGAATTCTTTTCATCGATATAATTTTCTGGCTACTCTTAAAGTCACCTTTCCTCCTTTCCTAAAGGAAGCCCTTTTTTGTTTTTATATCTATAGACACACAGATTAATTTAATAAACTGAAATTTTTTNAGTCACCTTTCCTCCTTTCCTAAAAAAACTTCCTTTTATATCTCAGGCCCTTTTTTTGTTTTTATGTCTATAGACACACCAATGAATTTAAATAAGAATGGATATTTTTTAAATTATTTAATGAACACACACTGTTAAAAGGCAACTGAGTCATAGCCATGGTATGAAACATTGGGGTGCTCTTACCCTTTTAACTTTGGGGATTTGAGTAACTAATCAGTTCATTCACAAATTAGAAATTTTACACATTTATGGGTTTTTTTCCAAAGTATGGTCATAGTTAGTTCTACTATTCAGTTTTCTATTTCAAAACAATAACATTTTCAGAAAAGCTTATTGAAGTGAATGTAAAATAGCTTGGAAAAACACATTCACCTGAAGAAAGTAGCTGGAAAAGGAGCACAATGATACAAAAATGCAGGGAGGAGAAATGTTACTGCTTTTGGAGGCTGTGGCACTGTGAAGTCCCTTCCTGCTAAGATTATGTTTTGAGCTGGTGTTTGGATATGGTTCAATGTGATGGGGTAACCTGAACAGTCATACATCTGTTAATTAGTTTAAAATATCTGCCTCAGGGCATGAAATCAATTAGGCTGAACATCTCACACAGCAAACTGATAAATAAACATACAGGTGCTCCAGCCAGCGTGCAGATTAATCAGAAAATATTTTTATTATTGGAAGCCCATTTCTAGTGCTTCTGTCCTTGACATGAGATGAGTGGGTGATTTTTCAGGGCCTGCAGGGCTGAGGGGTTCTCCCACTGCTGTTGACAAGCAGAGAGCTTTGCCCAGTCTGTGTTCCCAGAGCGGGAGGTGCAGCAGAGCTGAGAGTGCACACAATGCTGAGCCTAAAGTGAAAATATCCCTGAATGTCCCAGTCCTGCTGGGGGGAGTGAAGAGGCAGCACTCCTTGAGCTGGGCACACAAAACAGGAGAAAGAGGGAGGAGCTCACCCAAGGAACAGAATGATGTTAACTATTGCATATGGGCTGTGTCTGACACAGAATGACTGTGCCCTGCTGAGTAAGCCAGGCCAATATGAGAGCATAATCCAGCATTCTAAAGATGATGATCATCATCATCATCTCCATCTGTGCCTGGGTGTTTTCACAAAAATGAAACAGAACATCTTATTTTCTCATGTAAGTGATATGTGATAGCCTTTTTCTGCCTTTTCCCTCTATTATTAAAAAACCAGGGGAAAGAAATTTTTAGAGACCCGTGAGCTGTTAAACCTCTGGCTGTTGCAAGCTGGAAGAGTATAATAGAAAAGTGTGGCTGCTTGGTACTTAGGCACTTCACTGGCATTTGCTGATAACCAGTGCTGGAGGCAAGCCTGAGAGCACAACACCCTGACCCCAGCCCTCAGCAGGTCACTTTAGCTGCCTGTAAACAGACCTGTCCCACCCAGACTGAAAGGAGATGGCTGGTGTGTTAGGGAAGTTGTCTTCTCCAGCTTAGTATTGGAAGGAACCTTCCAGGTCAGAACATTTAGCCAGATGCTGTTCCAGGTCTAGAGGGCAGGGAAAGGTGAAATTTTGCAATAGCTGGAAAAGAAGACAAGAAGCTGGGTTTTCCATAGTACTTCACACAGTGGAATAGAAAACTAAAGATGAAAGAAAAAGATGAAGCAAGGGAGGGGAAAAAAGCCAAAACCACCACCACCAAAACCTAGTCCACCTTCCATATTTCAGTACAGGATGTAGAAAGATTTCTGCCCTTCCAGGGGTCATTCCCATTGGAGCACTCTCTAACAAGGCACTGTGTACTGCGCCACATTTCTTTTTTCCTGGGCCAGTGTCCCTTTTGTTTTGGATCCCTTTGTGCAGCCTGTCAGTCTCTGCTTTTCCATTTCATGTACTCAAAGAGGTCTCACTAAACCAAGCAGCCCATAGTGCTAGAGCACCAGAAGTTTTTCTTTGAACCTGCCAAGTGTTGAAGTGCCACACTGTGGGCAGGGTGACAGACGGTTCTGAAAGCAGAAAGTCTGCAGGGAAGGCAGAGAAGAGGCAGCTGCCTGGCTATAGCAAAGGAAGGTCAGGAGGATATGGGATGGCAGTCAGGAGGAGATGGAGGGACAGACAGGTGCCCATGCATGCCTGGTTTGTTTGGTGTCCCACGGAGGACTTCTCTGCTGAGGCTGGGTAACAAGAGAGCACAACTTGGGTTTTGCCAGACAAGGTGACATCTGTGGTTCACCAAATGTTACACAAAAAGTCAATGAATCATAGATGATGTGTGATTTTGACATTTTCCCACCTATAAATACTATTTTTTACTTCACAAAACACAAACCTTGTTGTATTTCCTATACTAGAGGGTCCTTTTTTGCTTGGTGATCTGTCTTACAGATTTGATAAACTTTCCCTCAAGACCCTGGAAGATGATATTAGCCAATAGTGCTAACATCAAAGGTTCTTTATTGAATATGATCAAGGAATCTCTGATGTCAATACAAGGGGTGTTTGTTTTGCAGCTGGTTGGCAGCCAGCCAGTTTCTGTGCAGTTATGGAGCTCCTTAATGCTGAAGTGGCTTTAAAAGTGTGGTGAAAAAGACTGATGGAAGGCCTACAACTCTGGACTGGGCAGGAAAAGGATTGCTTGTGTCTTACAAAGGTAACATATTTTAGTTTATGTTTAAAAGGGCTGGAAAGGAAAGAAAAAAATGAAGGTAAAAAAGCAACTCTTTATTTTTTCAGCTGCATATGCCAACCTGGCAACCAGTGCGAATTAGTGAAATGTTGCCAGTGACCCCTTTTCTCATCAAAGATGAATAAATTAAGTGAGGTAGAAAATTTAACATTAAATATACAGTAGAATAGCAGAAACTCTTTTGACCCTCCTTGGTAGGAATTTCGTGCCTCTGGGTTTCAGTTCTTGTGGTGGCAGGCAGAAACACGAGACACTTCAGCCCTGACTGGATTCACACAGTGAGGGCTGAAAGTGGCAGCTGCCCATGTGAATGACCAAGGGTTGAATCCCTGCACTGCAAATTATGCATTCAAAGGAAGGTGCACAGCAAGTTGTTTTGGAATTTGTCCTGTTTATATCCTAGACTTGTGAGATGCAGTAGCACCCGTACCTTGGGCAGTTGCACACCTTGTTTCTGGGTGTTTCTT
Organism: Pycnonotus jocosus; assembly: GCA_013400435.1. NCBI lineage: Eukaryota > Metazoa > Chordata > Aves > Passeriformes > Pycnonotidae > Pycnonotus > Pycnonotus jocosus. The sequence goes on along the minus strand of VWYP01018305.1, from coordinate 35,031 downwards.
TGGGCACCATTTGGATAAATCATCCTCAAACTGCAGTGATGTTTCAGGCATCTTCTCGTGGTGTTGGAGGTGTGGAGCTGGCTGAAGGCTGTTTTCGTGTGACAGCTGAAAGACAAACTAAAGTTTTCTCTGTGCCCTGAGATTTTGGAGGAGTGCTGCAATGTATCATCCACCTCTATAAAGATCAGATACAGATGGTGGCATAGAATAGCTGCAATATGGACAGATTATTTTTATTCAGCTGTGTGTGAACGGATTCTATTTAAGTTACTGTGTTGTCTCCTTGGATTATGTATGTTAATTTTTTACATTCAGAGGATGTGTGTATCTCTGTCTCTGCTAATGCTCCATCACCTATACAAACAAAAGGGTGTGAATGGTAAAGTTCTGTCTTCACCCTGCTTTCCCAGCCCAAGACCAAAAAAACCCCACAAGTTAAAACTTCAGGCTACCTTGAAGTGAATGAAATAAGGCTCCATTGATGTGGCATTTATCAGGTGATGCTATTGTTACCCAAGGAAGCAGGAATAAATTTTGGGTACTGCAGCGCATGGGAGCATCAGTGCAAGCTCCTCATCTTACTGCACTTGCTGGTGTGGAAATGAGGGAAGTCTGGTTTATAATCTTAGTGCTTTTGTACTAATGTTGGTTACAAAATCTAAACTCTGCCTTAACGGTGCAGACTGGGTGTGCACAAGGTCTGGGAGTGCAGGATGGAAGCTGTGACACACATTGTGCTGTGACACACATTGTGCTCTGTGTTGTGATGTGTCACTGCTGAGCTGGGGACAGCACGGGGACGCTCCTTTCAGGGCACATTTTCTCCTGAAGGGAGAGAAGCAAAGTGTGATAGCTGACAAGCTGGAGTTTGGTGCTCACACTGACAAATATTCGTATCTATGGATGTGAAATTTCCAAACAAGCTCTTAGGGATGCATCAAAATAAACAATCAAATGCATATGGTCTGATAAGGGCGTGTATTTACTTCTGATTTGGAACAAGCATGTTGGAATGGGATTCTTGTTTTCTTACTAACAATGAGATATTTCTAATTCTAGTGATTTCCATGGTCCTTTTTAAAAAATGAAACAAAAATGTAAAGGATGGCTGTTTTTTTACAATGCTATTTGCATGAAGAGTTCAATTAAGATGTAGTAATTTTAAGATTTTTTTACAAGAAAAATAGTCTTTAAAGTGTTTTATAATTGGTGAATGTACTCATTAAATGAAAAAGGTTATGAAATGAAATTTCTAATTAAACCAAAATGTTTAAATAAGTTCTTAGTGTCTAAATTAAAATTTTGAATTTAATTTAGGTCATATCCATAGCTTTAGTTGATGTAAAAGCATAAAATTGGCAAAAATTAAGTAAATGTTTTTTTGAGAATAGGAAATGCAGAAAAACAGCTTTTTGCAATAGAAAAAATTCGTACATGTTCTACATTTGAATGTTTATCTCATTTGAATTTCTTGCATTAAAAAAAAGATGTTTAATGAATGAGAAAAGTGAAAAGAAAACATAAACCATAGGATGAACTTGTCTGATGTTAAAACACAAACATTAAGTAGCTGAACAGCCTTGATATCAAACTAAAATTATGGATTGGAAGTAGAAGTAAAGCTATTTTCACTAAGCTCTATAAAAACATTGCTGATTGTCCTCTTCTGATTTTTACCTGATAAAAATTCTAGTGAAAAAAATAGAAACCTGGGATTTCAGAACTTTCCTTTGAGATACTCTCCTAAATAAGTAGAGGAAATAAAAATAGTCACTTACTTACGTGTCTTAGTTGCATCTTTTTGTGAATGGTTCTGGATACTGTTCCTTTCCCCCTCCTACACTAAGTTCTTCAGTCTTTTGTCTCTTACAAACTCTCCCAAATCAGCATCCAAAATTTTCAGAACTGCTGTAGCAGTCAAGTAAGCCCAAATGATTCTTATTGTTACACAACAAAAGGCTTTCTAATATTGGAATTAACTATGAATTTCCACTTGGATTTTAACTGTTCACCTAACTTTTGATATTTTCCTATTTCTTTACAAATTCCATTTTTTTTCCTGTACTGCTGTAATAGGGAACCTCTAACAAAATTGGAATTAATGTGTTTGAATCCATGTTCTAGCCACACAAACCGAATTTGTAACATCTCATTCTCAGGTTAAGACATATTGCTTCAAAACTTTGGATGTATTTTACATAAAAGGTTGCATGTGAATTAGCACACTTAGTAATACTAGCAACATAATAAGAGTGTTATCAATCTTATTCTGAATGCATTTGCAGTGTTTTTTGTTGGAGGGAGAGGAGATGCTGACTGTTGTGTTTGTGCAGTGGCACAACCATTCCATAATGAAGGATTGCTAATGAACACAAACTGATCAGAGTTCCCTTTTCCCCATCTGGGTCTGCCAGAGCCATAGAGACCAGGCTGGAGATGGCTCCTGGCTGCCACACAGACCGTGGCTGTGGCCTTGGCTGGGCAGGGGTTTGGTGCCAGAGCCCTGGGCTGTGTGGATGGAGGCTCCTGCATTATTCTGTGTAAACTCACCATTCACTTTGCTGGTTTGTTCATGGATACCTCAGAGCTAACCTTTCTGGTAAAAATGATTTTCTTTTTAATCTAAATTTAATGCACTCCACTCTATGATTAATTTGAATGAGTGGAATCCTGTGGTTGTGAACAGCCATTTGCAGTGGAAGAAAAAAAAGGGTTTTAAAATAGGTCCTTTATTGTTTGTTTTCCCTTTGATTACAGACAGTGTCCTTACACTCAGTAAATACTTCTGTAGCACTTTTCAACTCCAGTCCTTGCAGGCTATCTACTTAACATTCTCTCAGTGATGTTAACCTGTGCTTTGTGAGGTCAGAGGACACTGGCAATGACTGTATATGATATTCTTTTTCAGAATTAGCTATTGATTAACTGATTTTATAAGTGCATCTCTGCGGCGTTTTGTCATCGCTCTCTTCACAATTTGATTTAAATAAAAGCACTTCTCTTTTTTCAGGGGTGGGGGTGGCACCTTTAGCATTCTGTGTGGAAACTGGTTTGTATTTTCGTTAGAGACAGGTCTAAAAACAGGTGGCAGTTTAGAATTTTTGAATCATGCAATCATCTTCTACCCTAAATGAAGTTTGGGGATATTCCATGAAATAATGGTCTATTATGACCAGTTACCAGACTGTGTTGTGTACAGGTTCTTCTGCTGCAGCTGGCCTTGTTCCTTTCTTTCTAACAGATAACTAAACCATGAGATGAGAGAGTGTACAATATTTATGATAATTTAGAGTATATTAATTACCTTCTTTATTATTGTTACTATTGTGTTGCTATTAATATTGTTACTATTGATCCACACTGATTTTCTGGGCTGTTCTGATACTCTCAGTTACTATCTAAAGAAGCACCAGTTGGTTAAATATTTTACTTCCATTTTGAACAATTGTGTAGGTGAATAATTAGCATAATAAGGTTAAACTATGCTGTTGTTAATGCAATGTGAGTTTAAGTTGTCAGTTCAGTGGATTGCCAGAGTCCTCTGAAAAGTGAAATAAACATTAAATTTCCCAGAAAAGTCAGCAGATAGTGGCTCTTGGAAAAAACAGAACTTTCATGTGTTTTGCAGATTTTGAGAAATTATTTTTAAACTTTCTTGTACTTCAATGAACATGGGATTATTCAGAAAAATGGACTCTACATAGCTATATTAACTACTCATTTTACACTGCATGGAAAAAGAGCACTTATTTTTTCCTTGCTGTGAAGTTTTCAGTAAAGATCACTGTAATCTTAGCATGGGAAAAGGTGTATACTGAACTTTTTGGTCACATCTGCTGCCTCCACATGCCCAGGACCGTTTTGGTTTTTTTTTCTTTAGACAAGAATTGTACACTTAATTTTATGCTCTTTGAGATATTATCTCCTTCAGCAGCCTGGTGTGCGGATATTTGCAAACCTTCTCCCAGATGTTTGGTTTTTCTCTCTTTTTTTTGTTCTCTTTTTTTTTTTTCTTTTTTCTTTTTCCGGAAAGGTGGAAGTGGTGAGAGACCGTTGAAGCAGTGGTTGAGAAGGTAGGTGTCTGTGGCTATTGATGGGAAATTGTCGTTAGAGGAAAGCGGTAGCACCGCACAGGAAGGAGCACAAAACTCTTGAAAGCATTTTCTCCAGCTGCTGCGGAAGAACAATTCAGACAGTAGAACCTGAAAGCCACAGATCTTCTGCCTCATTTCTAGCTGAGAGAGTCCTTCCAGAAAACAGGACTGATTAGCTGCAGTCTTTGAACAGCTCCCTCTCAAAAGCTCAGCAGTTTCACAGAAAAGATGGGCTTAACAGTAGGGAAACAATAAATTGCAAATGTGTAATCAGATTTATATAGGATTGCCTTCAAACTTTGCACTGAAAAACACAAACTATGGAAGAAAATAGCGAATCTTTGATTTTTCAAACAGAGTATGGCTCCATAATTTATAACAAACCTCCTTGCCAATAAATAGCTAGTAAAACTTCTGAAAAATTACATTTAAACACCATTTCTGAGTGTAATTACATACCCCCCCCCCAATACAATTTCTTTATTCTTTCAGCTATTTTGTATTAAGGGCTGGGCAAAACCTCCCTGTGACTTGGAGTCATTCAGTTATCTGCAGGAGCTGTGAGCTGACAGCTCAGTGCTCCTCTTTCTTCCCCCACTCTCCTCGGACTGTCTTGAAAACTAGACAGACTGTTCTTCCCATGTAATTGTCCAGTGTCCTGCCATCAAGTGACTTCATCACTTATTTCCTATGACATATTGTTGGTAGCTCTTCCACTCCTAAAGGATTGCCCACTAGCACCCTTGGAATAAATATTTGCAACTTTTCTGTGACGTGTGCATTCGGAGACAAAGCAGACCAGCATGCGCTTTAAGCCAATATTTTTCTTTCAAGTGAGATTTAAGGGAAGCAATATTATAGTTTATAAAAGTAGTAGATGATTCACTTAATTGATGGCACATTTTATAGTCTCACTTCTGTTACTGACCTGTTACATCACCATAGGCAAGATATTTCATCTCTGCTTTTGTCCTTTCCAAGAGGTGGAAAGGACACCCTTTTTTCCTTTTCCTTGGGGTGGCATGTTTTTAGACACATTCTGAAGCAAAAAACATGCCCCAAAAATATTCTCCAAAAACCAGCTATCCTCTAAGCCTATAGCAGTCTCAAATATTGAAGCATTTTTTTCAGGCTCCCTCTGTAGTGCAAACCTCATGTTTCTGTATGTGCTATGTATTTCCATAATTTATAATAGTTGTGTTTGAGCTGCTTGAGACATTCTGTACTAATAAACACTTCTAATTTAAGAGGTATACATTTTATCTAGGAGCAATCTGCATAATTTCATGTGCTAAAGGATGATGAAGGTAGAGATGTGAGAGTTCACACATATTGACAGGCATAAACTGGCAAACTCTGCTCCAGTGAGAAGCTGGGGGGGGCTAACTGAGAAAGGGAAACCTACTGATGCCAGACAGGATTATTTTGATCACCTTTGGTATTCAGGACTTCAAGGCAGTAATAGACAGGAACTTATAGGTAATTTTGTTTGCAAATTAATCTGTATTTTTACTGTAGATTACTTTGGTCATTTCTACTTACAGTCCTAGGAAATGAGGTACATGTGGGGGTTAGATTATATTGTTCTGGCATCATTCTTTTGAAGGGGGCAACCATGGAAAAATTGTTTAGAAAAAGGCTCCTGAATGGCAATAGTGATCCAAAAAGCTTTGTCATGACTAGACAAATCTAAGCACATGAAGGAGAAGGGCCCAGGATAAGGTAGAACACTGAATAGTCTGCAGTTCTTTATGATATTTAGCCTCTGCAAGAATAATCTTTAAAAATGCAACTTTTCTACAGTGCAGACAGCCCCAGAACTATAAAAATACATAGATGTTGATGCATTTGGTATGCATTAGCTTGACTTTAATGTCATGACCCAGAAACACTCTCTCTCATACTGACAATCTGGTTTTTATGTAAAGGAGAAAAGTAATGGGCCTAGAATATACCTACCATAGTGCAGATGTTGCTATTTGATACCAAGAACCAAATCGACTCTGCTGTCTTTACTGGAAATCCTAGTTAATGTTTTGCTTGTGTTAATATTTCCATGTGCTGATCCTCTTGGGCAACACCTCAAAGTACTTGTGTTTCATTGCAAAAAAATTTTAGTCTCGTTGAAAATCATTGGGATTTGAATTTTTGAGGTTGGTTGTCGTGTTTTGTTTCAAGTTTCACCAATTGCTACATCAGAGCAATACATAAAACAAGGGATTTAACTTCTTTGGGCACATATCCAAAAGGTATGTGGTCTGAAATATGGGAAGAAAGACATGACTTTTCTCTGCCAGAGATACCAATGTCATTTCGAACAAGCCATTTAATATTTCTGTTCTCACATCTCCAGTAAGGAAAGGAAAATTGTGGTAGTTCTCTGCTTGGAAATACCACCTTTCAGAGGCCACTGTATTTATGCTTGTGTGTCAAATATCTTTGGTTGCCTTGTTTTCCAATCTGTTCCTGCATTCTGAACCAGTATTGTAACTTTGGAGAAGAGAGTCCTGCTGAGGTCTGCACCTTGGAGGGTTCATCAGGTGCTAATTCTGTTCTCAAAGGGTCATCTGAGAAATATTTTAAAGACAATTGAATTCTCATAGTCGTTATCATCTTAACTCTCCTAATTCACCCACCAAAAGAAAAGGAGTACCAAGATCATCCCATCCCCTTTTGTCCCATCCACAGTGGGGGTGGGATGGGAGGTGATGCTCTTTGTCTGTGTACTTCATACATGAGTACAATGACACACTAGAGATGGATATTCTTACACGAGCAGATGGGATCTGTCCATAGCTCAGGCAGCCTGTGAAAGCCAAAAACTTCTGAAAATCTTCCAAGAATAATGACTTGTTCCCCAAGACAAACTTATTCAGGATGCAGTTACCAGACAGAATTCAACATTCAGTATTAGGAGAAGCTGTTTGAGCAAAGGCAGTTATTACATGCTATGACATTTTGAAAATGAAATTGATGGATTCTTCTCACGTCTGGAGCAGACACTAATGGAAACTCCTGTGAAAGTGCTGAGAACATTTGAAGGAGCCGCTCCAGAGCTGAGTGCTGAAAGAGCCCAGCTCAGCCAAGGCACACCACCAGCTCTTGCTCTGGGCTTGTTGGTGCATGACTCCTCCCCACCACCCATAAAGTCATCCAACGAGGAATCTTATTTGTTGCCAAAACATTTAGGGGAGAGAAAAAAGATGGTGCATACTATTTAAACCACTTCTTTTCTGGTTTAGAGAAAAGTCTCTGGGTTTATGGAAGTTTGTTTTCAAATCCCTTTCTTTGAAAAACTGGAAATTTAGTGTCAGGGGAGTAACAAGATTAAGTGACCACATCTGATGGGTTGGGGAACACTCATATTCCTTTGGCTGCCATTTTTCTATAAATTCCCTTTGAAACATTGCTCAAGGGGTAGGCAGACAAAATTGTAGTTGTTAAAGCAAGCAAAAGAGAGTTGCATACTCTTGCTGTCCTTTGCCTCTGCTAACTCGTTGAGCCCAACTTAAAGCAAAATTCAGATACTTGTCTGCTGGGATTTCAAATAAACCATCTGGCTAAGTAATGTGATAATTAAGTGTCTTGAATTCCATCCCACTAAATTGTCATTTAAAACAACAATGACAACACTTTAGTAGTTGAAGCTTTTTTGAATTTTATTTCTTTTTAATTCTATGTGAGTCATATTTAAATCTCAAAGCCTGGGTAGCTGGGCTGTCAGACAGACTCTTCATTTTGAACTGCTGACACACATTAGTTAAAATCCCATAGATACTATAAAGGACTGGTTAATTACTCATTAAACAAAACCAAAACAAAAGAGAAAACCCTCCAATATTAAACATAAACATTTCAATGGGCCTTCTTTGGAAAGTACTCTTGTTTTTTGCACATGTATTTATTATTCCTTAGTTTCACTGAATGGGTAGGATAGTTTTCTTGTATTGTTTGCAAACTGCTCATAAACTCTCTGCAGTTAAATCTCTTGAGTGGTTGTTCCCTGTTGACACTTAGGTCTCTTTGAAAATACATAGCTAAAATTCAGATATTTTTTCCAGCACAAATGGTGACATTTGGAGGAATTTAACATATTTTAATGCTACATAAATATTGTGGAGTAATAAAGTTGTAGAACACTCACCAAGTATTGGTCCAGATCCGAGCTAGAAGATAAGAACACAGGGCTGAAGCCAATTTCACCAAAGTTTCCTCTGTGCACAGACCCCTCTGAACACAGTACAAGCTGTTCCTCACAGCACCCTCGATGGAGCAGCTGGAGAGTTGTTGAGTGACTGAAAAGTGCTGGCTTACACTAATAGTTCTAATAAACTTGGTGAGGAAACTTGTGATAGTTGCTGGAAAAATAATATCTTTGCAGTTTTTGAGTTTTGTGATTGGCACAAAAAGACTTTGATTTTTGTGGAAATCACAGAACCCAAACGTGATCTTAGTAAAGTGTTAGCTAATGGGTGTGCTTTTGTGTATGGTTGGTTCCTTTTAGCTGACATGTTTTAGGGAATAAAGTGAATCCTGTATTTGATACAAAAATCAGAATTACACAGGTGCTGGCTTGAGATTATTTACTGTCACCAGAGTATTCCTGCTTAAGCAGGGAGTTTGGACTAGAGGAACCCAGGGTCCCTTTCAACCTGACCCATTCTGTAACTGTGATTTCTGATCATTACAATGGAGAGGAGCTGAACACAATTATCAAACACAGGATGGGAAAAGTCTGTAACAATGGCAATGGTATCTATTCAACCAAGCATAGCAAAATGCAGTTTTGAGCAGGAAGCTGGACCAGATGATCTTCAGAGCTACTTTCCAAATGAAACCATTCTATATGAGATGTATTTTAACTAAACATTACCCTGACCACTAGTCTTGGCTTCTTGAACACCAAACTTCTGGTGGGGAAGTTCTTTGCTTTGGTGAGTTATGCTGGAATTAAGGAGAGAAGGAAGGGAATAGAGGAGCCCAGATAATTGGGTTAATTACCTGACATGTGGTAACACAAGTGAAGGTCTGAACTTTGATCCAGAAAATGAGTGACCTGCTTCTCTTAATCTTCCTTTGTTTTTGATTGATTGCGAAAGGTCCATTTGTTTTTGATGTGTAACAACAACAGATTATGGAGCATCAAAAAAATGCTGTAAACCTGGCAATTCCTGGTTTCTTGCTAGCCATACTCAACTGGACCTTAGACTTTATGTAGTGCTATTATTTCCTTTTCTGTCCTCATTATACTAGAGAATTGCTTCATGATATTTCTTTCAAATTATGTCATTCTAAATAGGGATGTCTATTAATTACTTCAACATATCTTCTCAAGAGATACATATATATATGTACGGTTTCACTAATATTTTATGAAAATTATTACTTATATTCCACTCAAAAATCGAGCTGAGGGGGTGGTGGTACAAAGGAATATATGGTGATCGAGCCAGTTTAAAGTCTGTACCAAAACTATAAAAAACTGCCCTGAGAATTTCAATAAAAAGCATAAATATTTTTATTTTCTGTGGGTAGAACTACATAGGGTAAGAATAGGTATGAAAATCTCATATGTATATGTTTCATTCTTCAGCTGTAGTAAAGTACAGAAGGGGCAGATAGATACTGCAAAGCAAATTTATAATGAATTTTTTTTCCTAGGGAAGAGTCAAATGTTTAAAATTTCCACATCCTAATTGAATGCCCAAACCAAAGGTGTCTATAGAAACAACTTCTTCTGCAGCCCAATAAATTTTTGAGGTCAAGAGATTAAGTAGCTCACTGCTTGGCTCTCAACAAATGAGAGCCATGATCTCACTCGGCGTTGGATAAAATGAGGGAGCAGCAGGCTGCCAGAAAAATGCCTGCAATTGTTCCTGGTGCTGTGAGTGCAGCTCTGAACAAACCTCGATGAGACAGTGTCTCAGCAGTGAGATGGAACCAAATGAGGACACTTTATTGGGAAAAACACGTTACAGTTTACAGTCTAGTCCTGGACTGAATAGTTGTCATATGGCGCTAATACGCATTTCACTCTTCTCTGGAGCAGGTCTGGGATTTAACATCTTGAGATTGGCTTAATCTAAAACATATGTGTTTTCTTTTATTTCACATATGTGTTCTGCATTTCCCTTTTTCCAAGAGCTAGGATCAGCATGATAGTATGTTGTGATGAGAGGAATACAGAGAGAATTGTTGTGATATAGCTACAGAAACAATATGGGACCTACAAGAAAATGCGTATGTTCTCTTTTATGGGTTTATTTTGTGGTACAGATGGTGTTTCTATTAAAGATTAGAAAGGAAAGTTTCCTCTGTTGGTCATGTGAAGTGTGTGTATGTATGTCCCATCCCCCAAAAAAGCTTTAGTAACTTAACTGAGCATTTACTAAACTTTGCAGCAAAGGTTGAAGCAGCCTGAAATGATAAACCCTGAACATGTGTCTGTCTTCTACCATGGGAATGCTGTAAAGGAGGGTTCGTTCACAAAGCTTGGGATCACTTAGATTTTTGTGGGGCTTTGTGTCTGGATCTATTTAAATCTAGCATTTTAAGACAAAGGACTGAAAGTTTTTTTTAAATAGATGATTTAGAGCATTAGTTTATCAAAGTGGAATAAATATATATAACTTGAAAAGCATTTAATGTAGAGATGTCATTTCCTTTCAATACTAAAATATAAGTCTATCCCATAATATATTCTTTTGTTATGTAGGGTTGCACTAGAGTATAGTACAAAATAAATTAATTCCCTGTCATAACAATGTGGTATATGCAATTCTAGCAGAATTGTTTGTCCAACACAATTTTCTTTCTAGTCAGAAACCCCCTAAGTGCCACGCTGAAACTGTCTTTTCTGGCAAAAGAAGCTCCCTTGATCAGTGCTACATAGCCACAAGGGATTTTCTTTTGTCTTCTTTGGTCATAAGGTTGTTTTACTGTGTGAAACTAGTTCAGTATGGTAAATGAAGTCTCAGCTGAAAACTCATTATGTAGCACAGTGCCTCTCCCCAATGTGTTGTTTCCTTTTGCTAGAACCTCTGCTTTTAAATAAGTGAATATGGAAAGTACATTTGAACTATAAATAGTCTGTAAAGGAAAATCCAGAAAAGAGACTTGTTGGTTTTTTTCTAAAAGGAATCAAACATCTTTCATGTGTTTGAACCGTTACATTTGCATGGAAACTCCTCTTTACCCTGGTGAGAATTCTAGGGAATTTATTGGATGTATTTGAGCATGCTCACTGGTGTTAGGAAGGAATTACACTGGTTATGGAAATGAAACCTCCTATTTGATCTAACCTACAGTTTTCTTTAGTCTTCACAAGAGTGCAAACATAAAATTCTCTTTCATTATAACAGGCACATAACAAGTCTGGGAAGACCATTAGGTTCTGCTGTATATTTAATATTGAACATGGAGTCTCTGTGCTGATACTCTAAATGGAAAGAGTTGGAAAAGAAAACGAATAGGACCCTGGTGTCCTCCTGCACAAATTGAGTGGAGGAGGAGTTTCAATAGCTGGTTATAGGCAGACACTCAGGTGGTCACCTGCTGTGCTGCCTGAGGGGCTGAGCCTTGCTGCTGGGCACGGCCCAAACACACAGGCAGAGGGGCAGCTGTGCAGCCACACCTTCACAGAATGGGAAATGTTTCATGGGAGGAATGTGCAGCAGTGCCAGCTCTTCTCTTTATTCTCTGGGTTTTACAGGCTGTCCTTTCAGGGTGTTGAATCTTGCTTGTGTAGATCAAGCTAGAAAAGTCTAGCCTAGCTTGGCCTCAAAAACATTATTTTCTGAAGCTTTTCTGCACCTAAAATGGAAATCCTTATGCAGCCTGCAGTGCAATGCAGTTTGGCCTTGGCTGAAGGAGTAGTACATAAGGTGAACATTGTTTACCAGCAGTATACAGGGATTAATTTGGTTGGTCTGAGGTGATACCCCTAAGTGGTATTTGCCAAATAAAAGTGATTTGTGTTTTGGTCTTAGACTGTTACTGCTTAACTAGAAGAATGCATTCTTTGCAGCACAGTCTCTAAATCTGCATTCAGAAACCTTATAGAAACATTCTTCAGACAGAGAAATTCACAATGAATCTTTTGTAGTAGAGCTACACAATTTGAATTTCTTTGGCCACTGTGTTGCATAAAGTATGAACATATAGTTTTATTCTTCACTGGACAAATGTTTGAATTTTATTTAGCAAGTAGGTTTTCCAGTGCAGAAATGCATACTCTAAAGATGGGCCAAAATTTGTGGATTTGTGTACAAAGGAAGCGGGTACCATGGAAAGATCAGTATAATTTCTTCTGACTGACTATTAAAATGTACAAGATTAATTTTTTTTGCCATTGTGTTGTCATGTGACTTGAAGACATTTAATGATGGATGGCTAAGCTTGTGTTATTATATATACAAATATGTTTTGCAATGTCTTTGTTCTCTGAAATGAAGCAAACAGGAAACTGCCTGTCAGGTCCTTCGATGATGTGTCTTCTTATCACAAGTAGGACAGTCTGCATTCCAGTCAGTATTTTTTCCATCACCTGTATTCAGGTTCTATGTCCAAACTGCCCCTACATTTTAGAAGTCAGCATGAATCTATCCCATACAAATATGTCATTTATATCGTTATGAGAAAAGCAACAAAAGTTAGTCTTAGTTATTCTGAGTTAAGACAGTCTTTTAACTAAAGAAAACAGTTCCAGACAGAAACATAAACATGCCTTAATATCCACATGGTTTATCTTGCTGAGAAGCTAGAGGAAGCTTGATTCCTTACGTCCATTTACAAATTCTAAAACCCTTCTAACTTCTAAACTTTTCAAACTTTAAAACCTTTTTAACTTTTTAACTATTCCAAACTTTGGTTGCAGGGAACTGCCTTGGCAACGAATGAATAATTTATGTGATGGGATTCCATGATCAAATTCTGTGCTTCTGCAAATTATATGTGTGATCTCAGGAAATGTAGCTCTTCCTTTTAAAGAGGTTGTTTCACATTGGATAATAAGGCATTTTAACAATTGTTTTTAAGCCATCTGTTTAAATAGAACGAGTTGTTTGAGGGTTGGGGTTTTTTAAGCTTGATTTTGCCTCTGCCTTATCTCTGAAGAGAACTGCTGTGCAGGTATAAAAAAGGGGATCTGTAGAAGGTACTGCCAAGAGAAAACAAAAAACCAGGAACAAGAAAGAAATCATCAAAAAATTGAGAACATATCTTTTTCTTGTAAAGAGGGTGGGTTCACAGTTTATAAATTAGAAACTCCAGCAAGAGAAGGAGCAACTGGGCTGTGAGACTGACAACTGTGTAACAAGCAGTTCATCCAGGCGGGCCCGGGGGACATCATCTGCTCCTCCTCTCCGAGACTGCACAGCACTTCAATACCCTGTAACAAGCTTAGAGCCCTGATAAAAGATCTGTGCTCACAATCACAGTGTGCCACGGGAGGAAGGCAGGAGACCCAGCAGCTTTATTGCTGTCACAGGACATCGCAGCAGCAGGGACTTGCTGAGTCAAGTTTCCAGGTGAGCCTGAGCTGCGAGGCTGGGGGTGTGTGAGCAGGGCAGCCCCACAGCCCCGCTTCTGCCAGGCAGCCCTGGGGGGAAATGCCTTCCTGCCTGCAGCCTGCCCATCTGAAAGTGCTGCAGCCAAGCATCACACGAACTTCAGGGATTTTTATATCAGCCAGAGGGTTCTGTTCCTGTTTCTAGCTACATGTACATTTCTTCAGAAAGGCACCCCGGGAGTCAGCTAATGTGTCACCTTGGGGAAAGTGCTGGGGGAGAACAGGTGATGGAGAGAAAAGCTGCTGGCTCCTGCAGCAATCGGTGAGAGTGCTGGAGCAAGGGGGAATACAAGCTTAATACAAAGGTCCTATTGAACCATTTTGTCACCACCCTCACAGGATATACCAACAAACTGTGTGGTTTTAGAAAAATGCTCTCTGTCTGCAGAGAGGTGCCTCTTGCTCCATACCCCTCCCCACCAAGCAGTCAGGTCAGACATAGGAGGCTCTCTGGATTTTGGTCACTGTGGCCATAGAAGGAGAAGTAGAAAGGGGATTTTTTATGTTTTGCTGAACACCAGAGCCAATCCACATCTAACATCAGCGGCTGGCTTCTGTTATGGTTGAATGAAACAAAAAACAGAATTCAAGAACACTTGTATCATTAGGACATTTTCCTCATTAAACACTTCCCAAAATACTCCTGTAATAAAAAGCTATATATAAATGTTAAAAACAAATTCGAGATATTTAAGTATTAGGTATTTTGCTTTGTGAACATTTTTGAGAGAGGCCTGTTTTGGAATAATGCTTGACCAAATCAGTTTTTAAAGGTGATTTTTAATCATGCACATGTTAATATTGGCTTGTTTTAATTGGTAATTTACTTCGTTGAAACTAGTATGTATTAGCCTGGCTTTGATCTTTCTAAACTGCTCTGAACTTTAAGGAAACAGATGATAAGGTCATATACTAGGACTTCATTTAACAACACCTTTGTAGCATTGACACCGAAGTCGAGCACCTTTTTACACCTGACACTTTGCATTCCTGTTCATTCCTGTTTCCCTGTTGTTACCTTAATGTGGTAACGAGACTGTGACAGAGCAACACAGCCAGGCTCTCTGCACAGGCCTGAGGAAACAACAGCCTTTCTCACCAAAACACTGCTAATTTGAATTCACCCTTAAAAAGTTTGATGGCTCTTTGATTGTTAAATCAAAACCTGTTTGTTAAGCAGTGTGGGTTTGATACGTGTCTGTCTCTGGATGCCTGGTTCTCATTACTTCAAATATTTAACCTGAATGATTGCTCAATTCCCATGAATGATTTAAAGAATTTGATATAAGCCGAAATAAGTTAAATGCCTAATTTTAAGCATAGATAATTGAGTGACCCACTTCCTTTCTGCTTAAGACGTTCAAAGAGGCTTAATTTCAGTTTCTGATGGATGTGTTGCTGTTTTATCCAACTCTCTTAATCCCAACCTTATATAAACCCCACACTGGTGTGTTTCTAAGCAGAGACAGGAGTTTCTGTGTGCACACTCAGACAGTGAATGCCACTTGGCAGCCTGCAAACTTTGAATCAGACTCAGCAGTGTTGTTCCTTGGGCCTGGGGGGGGGTGCAGCATGCAGAGGGTGCAGAGGGACCATCCCTTGTGCACTGTGTGACTGAGGCTGATGGAGCTGTTGGATAAAGCACCTGCTCTGGTGCTCCAGTCCACTCAGGCCTCCTTTCAGTGTGGCAGCTCCTGCTTCCCATAGGAATTGCTGTATAACTCAGTGGGTTTACATTCACACAGGAATGTTCTTATCACTATCTTAAAGAATTACCCTTTCAGTGGTGCTGAGGAAGAGCAGCCCTGCTGTGATCCTTGTCTTCAGTAATGCTGTGTCCCCTCCACATTAGCTCACAGATTATGTAAGGCCAGGACCCCAGAAGGTCAGCTCTGAATCCAGACTTTTCTCAGCGTGAGAAGCTCTCTCCTTGGGTTTCAGCCCCACCCACTCTAGAAATAAAGGCCAAAGGCTAAGATTTGGAAGGGATTGGGCTTGTACAACTGGAGCTGGGTGATGTATAACAGTCTGTGACTGCTTTCCAGTTCTAAAGATAGTGATTCTTGAGCTTTGATGGAAATAGCTCTGGAGCACAGCTATAACTGGCATCAATCCAGTGTGGCTCTGCATTTTAAAGGATTGTCTTATCAGAAGCTGTGCCATTCAGTATGTGGCTTACCCAAATAAGCTTTTCTATGAGCACCAGAGTGCAACTTTATGGACTCTGTGAATCCAATGGATTTGCATCCCACATCATTAAACTCCTTCTGCCCTTATCTTTTGTTTCTTTCACTTTCCCTGCATCTTAGTCCCTGGTCCCTTTGCTATGCTGCCAGGTATCCCCACGTCTCTTCACCTTGCTGGGATGAAAATAATTCTGCAGAATTATCAGTATATTTGGTAATTGTGAGTGTAGTGTAAATGATAGTATAGGTTTTCATATCTAAAAATTTAATGCAAATACCAAACAAACTATATATGTATGCATATATACTAAATTTTTTGTCAGGTTTTCAATTCCCTTTTCCCCACAGTCTTTGAGGTGGTTGCAGTGCATCCAGATCTTAAATTATAGCAACTCTGAGTAAATGAATCAGAGTTGTGAAAGCTGAGAATATTGGAAAACTAAGCAGCAAATAGTTCTCTGCAGCACCTAACAGCAATGGCTGATTTAGAGGAAATGTCTGTCTGCTTGCTGGGGGTGGTATTAAAGCACTTAACTTCTCCTACTTTATTGGAAGGCATGAGGAAGCTTTGATATAAAAGTGCTGATACCTTTTCAGCCTCAGTAAACTTCTACAAAGCTTTATGAGCTTTAATATAGCCATAAAGCAATGCAAGTTTATAGCATGTCCTAAGTTTGTATACTGTATCTCAGGTTCAAGTGATATTCTGGAAGACCCCAAGCTTTTTCAGAAAATTGACTTAGGTTCTTGTGCATGAGCACTTCCAACCTGCTTTATAGTAAACTTTTTGATTGCTGAGGTTTTTTTGTCCACCATGACTAAAATCATGTAAGCTATATTTTTTCCTTTCCTGTCTAAGCCAATTCATTTCATGTTTGAAGCAAGATGCCATTTTTTCCAAAGGCTGTAGATGCTAGCAATGTCACGGAAGACTGTAGGGGCAGTAAAGATGAGATCAGTTAAATAATATCAGAAATAAATTTGGTCATAGACTTTTACAACAATAACAAAAAGACATTATCTTTATATGGAAAGGTTCTTCAGTACCAGTGTGTTAATAAATTGCTTTATTCTTTTTTTCCTTCTTTCCCCCTTAAGGCCTTGCATTGATAATTTTATTCTCTAGCACCTAAATTTCGTTCTGAATCAAGTGCAGTAGCTCAATAGAACACCACACATTCAGATCCACATTGAATTTCACATGACAGGCTTTACATTTGCTGAAGGCTTGGGGGCTGTGGTTTTAACAGTCATCTCACATTTTGGATGAACACAGTTTGATGCACGTCTATGAAATTTGTGTTTTGCTCACGCAGGGGATGATTCGAGCCTACAGCTGTCGCAAACAGTATGTAGGACCTAATTCATGAATAAGCTGTCAGTTACTATAATCCCAAAAAAAAAACAAATTACAATCACAAGAGGAAATTGGTACGGAACATAAGAGTGGAACAAAAAATTAATCCTATTAGTATTAAACTTGGATACAGATTCACCTTGAAAAATTAGTGTACCTACCTCTGCCTCAGCTTGCATTATTGCAGTCGGATCTTTGGAAAGCACACCTCACCTATGAATCTAGAATTTTGAACACTTGAACAGTATTATTTACCCTTAAGAATATAATAATTCATTTACAGTGCTGCTAAAATAGCTATAATGGCTAAAACAATGCAATCACCTAACCATGCTGTTGTCCCTGTGTTTGTCAGCAATCTGCATATAAAAAAAAATACTAAAATATACCATGTGAGGAAGGTACCCTTTCATAGCTAAGATCAGGGCTCCTCAAGAACTTAAAAAACCCAACAATCCTTTCTGAAAGTGTCTAATGCTGTCTCCTAAGGCTGGGATAGAAGCATCCAACACACAATGTACTTTGTAGCAGATTTCATTATGTCAGCCTTCTGTGGGCAGGACTCTTGCTGTTTGGCCATAATACAGTATTATTCATTTATTTACAGAAGTTTACTGATGTAACATTTCAGATGGTCAAGTGACATCTCTAGTCTTCTTCCAAGTGTGAAAATAACCATGAAGTGCCAATTTTATGGAAGTGCTGATGCACTGAAGTATTTTGAAAGCTATTATTTGATCTAATTGTCTGTGTTAATACCCAGATAGTAGAAAAATGTATGTATTACTCAGATAAATATGATCCAGAGTTAGATATATATGTGTGATATATAATTAGGTAGTTCTTGGTGAAGAGTCAAAACTTATAATGATTTGACACCAAAAAAAATATTGTACAGGATTAGACAGCTATTATTTTTACTGAAGTAAATAAACTTCAGAAAATGCCAGAAGAAGACTATTTACTTAGCAGTAGTAGCTATTATTTTGGATTTTTTTAAAGCTCTCTAATTGCATAAATGGTCCCCTAAAAGGCCATTTTCATTCATCTCATCTTGCATGTTCATTTTCCCTTGAGCTCCTCTGGCATAGTACTTTTGGCTGTGTGAATGTCACGATACTTTATTTCTAAATCTTAATTTCTAGTCTGGATTCAGAGCATCAACATGAATGCAGTTGCCCTGTTTTTCTTCTTTCTGTATCACTTGGATAACCATCTCCACTCTTCTCCATTCTTTGAGAAGAAACTTTTCCTGAAAGCCTCTTCAGCCAGAGCTTCAGAGGTACAGAGGTGGCTCCTCGTGATATGACCTCACCTTCCTCTCTTACACTCAGAGCTTGTTTGACAGCCCAGTGGGACAGAGGATGTGAGTGGTGACACATGTGCCTGGCTGCTGCAGGCTCAGATCTCTGGGGACATGTGTGCCCCAGTTTGTACCAACTGTTTGGTAAGAACAGTGAAATGCTAATCTGATAATTATTAGTGCAACGTAAGAGTTACAGTGCAAGACTGGCTGGTAGCAACAGGTGCAGTTCATAATCATCAATTGTTTGGTATGGGAAAGCTCCATCTGTAGCCACTCCTGAATGTCACATGTTGTACAGGATTATTGTGTGGCACAGTTATTTAAAATCATAAATTACTGCACGTAACATGAAACTAAATCTGAACAAGCTTGGAAACGAGTATTTCCATGTGAAGTACATGTCACCACGTGATAGCAGCATAGGTTTTGTTGAAGACTAAAAGCATGCAACCTGTTGCATTGAACCATACATGCAACAAGAACTTTGAAGAATGGAATATCATTGCTATGAACCAGACCGAGGAATTGTTTGAGGTAATTAAAACTGCACCACACAGTCGTTAATTTGTGTAACCATTTCCAGTTCAACTGTCTTTGTGTAGAGATCTCTCAGGTGCTCTTATCTAGTTTTCTCCAAGCTTGTTCTGACAAGTTTGAATAGTGCTGCTTTGTTCTGAAGCAGTCAGTCCTTCTAACAATGCAAAGAATTAATCTTTTGTCAGTGCATACCAAGGGCAACAAAGGTGCCGTTCTGTGCAGCCGCATTCGGTGCCTGTTTCTCAGCAAAGCTGATGACTGCATTCCCAAATTGTGAAAATTTAACACTGCTGGCATGGCTGGAGGTTTATTTTTTCTCATGTGCTCAATGACAAATAAGCTCACAGTTTAAATTGTTGCTATTTTAGAAAAGCTCATTTTTAATTTTAGGTGTTGGATTTTAAGACTACGTGCCTTACTTTATGGATATACATAGTCATTCTTGGTTTTATTTGGCATTTAGGTGAAATGTCACACCATTTTCTGAAATGTCTTGAAATATTTAAAAAACACTTCCAGCCATAGTTTATTCTTAATTCTCAAAACCTTTGATTTATATTTTTGTATTCAAAGAGAGGACCTCAGGAAAGTCACAGTTGATTATGTTATTAGTTATCAAGATTTATTTTGGTTTATTTTATTTTAATCAGCTTTAGCATAATACCTATTTACTTTTTTAAAGTTACACAGATGGTTATTTTATATCTAAATAGAAATTGTAGCTTTTTGATTCTTTAGATTCCAATTTTCATACTGATACGTGTTCCTACATCAGAAATTGACCCTACCTCGCTTTTATTATGGAGCCTTGGGTGATTTTACTTGCAGATGTATGAAATATTCTCTGTCCCTGGAAGTCTCCAGCCCTTCTGAAAGATCTTGCTGTAGCTCATTAAAGATTATTACCTATAAAAAATATTATGGGCTGTAAGGAAGTATAACTTGAAGAGATATGAAATAGGCTGCTAAACTTTAATTACATCTAATCTATCAGACATAGACTGACAAAGACCAAGCTTCATTAATAATTTGCAGATGAAAACCACCAAGGAACCCGAATAGAAAGATGGACTCCTAAACTTGTGACTGTAGGTATAGAGGGAATTCCAGGCAGAGAATGATAAACTCGTAGTAAGGATAACACTTTTAGTTTAGTGTGAGTTGGGCTTTTTGTTTGGGTTGGGTTTTTTTGTGGTGATGATTGGTTGGTTGGTTTTTTTAATGAGATTTGTTTTGGATTCTGAGGACAGCTCACATTCCCTAGAATTATGTCTGTGCTTGGTACTGGTGTCAGTGATTCAGCAGTGTCTGCAACGAGCAGATGTTGAAAGATGCACAAGGAGGTTTTTGGTTTCCCTTTGCACTTAGTCCCAGAAAAGAGCACTGTGGCTCTCAGTGCCTACAGCCTGTGCATGTCTCTGAAGAGAGAGTGTGCAGCAGTTACCTTTGCACCAGCCACCATTTAATCATTTCAAACATCATGCTCTGTTACTGTAGTTGTTGTCCCCAGAGTGATCTATTTGATATTAGTCCTCAAGTGCTGAGCAGTATATTTCTTCTATTTTATTCCAGAATTGGCTTGAAAAATGTTGGAATGTCTCCAAACTTTCAGAAACATATCAGAAAATTATACATCAGAAAAATTATAACAATAAAAATTCATGCAGATCTTCTGAGCAGCATCATCTCCAAGTTTCTTTAGTTTGAGTATCACTATTGATCAAGTGGATTGAAAGCTAATTCTTCCCTCTGGTGAATGGACAAAATTAATGACTCAGAGCTATGACTTCCACAATTTGTCTCTTTGAAACTATGAATGTAACCTTCACAACTAAGGGAATTAGAAGCCTCAGGTCTTTATCTGAAGTTTCAGTTTTGGTTTACCAAAAGCTTTTCTATGAACTAGCTTAATTTAAGCTTCTTCCTAAGAGAGACTTCTGCCAAAACGTTCATTCTTCTCTCCTTTAGGTTGCATGCAGACTCAAGAAGTTCCTTGTAAGATTAGTGACCTCTTGGTGAGTCCAGATACACTACAAAGGTTATCAGTCATCTTATCAAAGGTATCAGTCTCACAGTTGAATTTCATTGCTTTTGTGTAAAGACCCTGCCATAGCCCAGTGTTGAAGTGGCTGGGCAGATGCTCAGGAGCAAAAACTCTTGTGCAATGTAAACACATCATATGGCCATCCTTTCTGCTTAAATGACCACTGCAAATTCCTCAATCTTATATTCTATTCCTCACTTTTAAAGGCATCTGTCATTTTCATCTCACTACAAACCCATGATTCTCAATCATTTTTCTATCCTGTGAGCATAGTTCACACGTGTTGACTGGTTAAAGAATGACATGTGGCAGGATTGCATGATGTTTCATTTAAATAATGTGACCATCTTAATTATCTACAAAACACTCTAAACTCCAGAGTGTGTAGCTGCTAACATTTCATCATGGTTTCCTATTTGTTTCTTTTAATTTTTTTAGCATTTAATTGATTATTGCATTTTCTTTTAGTGAGAAACTTAGTGAAATTTGTTTGCAGCAAGTCAATTGTTTTTAATGTGGAAACTTTTCTTAATGGAACAGAAATTTTACTATGAAAATGCAGACTCTGTGGTTGTGGCTAAGACATTTGATTTCAATAAGGCAAACTTCA
This sequence comes from Pycnonotus jocosus, assembly GCA_013400435.1. Taxonomy (NCBI): domain Eukaryota; kingdom Metazoa; phylum Chordata; class Aves; order Passeriformes; family Pycnonotidae; genus Pycnonotus; species Pycnonotus jocosus. The sequence continues at coordinate 13,329 of VWYP01018305.1, read as the reverse complement.
CTTTTCTAATGCAGTGTTATTCCTGGTCATATTTTTAATTGAAGGGTTTCTAGTAGACAATTTATGTAGGCTGCTATGTCTTGTTCCTCCATTTAGAATGGTAAATATAAGAACAGATATTTGAAGGACGTCTAGCCAAGAATGAGATAAAGCTATTGTCATTTTGGTCTTTTATTCTGCAATAAAGTTTTAAACCATTCCAGAAAGACTTCATTGTCTCTTAAAGAAGCATTTGTCTGTGTGAATGGAACTGTTTCTGGTGATATCTGGGGCCTCTCTGAGATGCAAGCAAATATGAACAATTTCTCGTCATGCCTATATGAAGAGCAAGAGCAGAGGGCTGTCCTGTCCTTTGTCATTCTCAGTGGCCACTTCATAGGCTCAGCCACCAGAGGAGGAAGGCAGGGAGCTGTTTCAGTTTGAGCAGGAGAACAGGTGAGGATCAGTTTAATAACTTAAACTGCTTCTACTGGACCAAGAAAGTGAGGAAACATACCCTAAGAGACAGAGATGATCACTGTGTGGAGTGTTAGACACCAAGACAGCCAAAACAGGGATTCAAAAAGGCAGGAGCTCCTTCTGAGAGTTTACCTGACCATCTACTGAGAGATGCATCACCAGTATTTCCTGTCTGTGTTAGGATGTGCTGCAGTACAGGGAAGAGCTCTAATGTACAGCCAGGGCACATCCTGGCTCCTGTGCAAGTGCACAGCAAACCCAGCTGCTCACTGAGTGTACATAACTCTGGAGAATTTTCAGTTTACACTGTATTTGGTATGGGAATTGCCCAAGAAATAACACCAAAGAGCCCCTCATGTGTGCAGGCACAGGATTGAGCTTCAAGGTCTTAATAGGGCTCTACATCCAAAAATCCTCCTGAAAGCACACAGGAATTTTCCTTCCTCCAGTGGCTGCAGGAATAACATTCTGTCACCATCCCATCCACCCGCAGGGAAGCTTCGGTATGTTCACACCTCAGATCCTCCTCCTGCTCTGCCTGCCTATTCTGACTTCTCTAAGGCAGAGAGTGGTACCAAGGTGATAAATGATGTTTCCAGTCAAGCAACCACACTGAGGATATCAGCCCTCCCTCAAACACCCGCCCTGGCAACTGGCACCAGCCACTCTGGCATGGCAACAAGGGCTTGAGCCAACCTGAGCCCACACGCCTTCTGTCTCCCTGCCACTGGAGAGAAACCCTCAGGAACCTCTCTGCACACCACCTCATGGTTTGTCTGGTTTCATTCCTACACCTGATGATATTTTTATCAGATTAATGAAGTTTTTATATAAGCTTCATGGAAGCTCCATTCCATATACAATATTGCAGTAGAAACTAGAGAAAAAGGAGATACTGCTATTGGGGCTATGTATAACCTTTCTATTCTGTCTGTGATTTTAAAATAGATTTGCTTTTAAAAGGCTTTAATTTTGACTTAAAGAGGGATCAAATTTCTCCTTCAAAATGAGAGGTGAGAAAGCCTTTTTCATTGTTCTGTTTTTGGGGAGTCTTGGTACTTTATTTTAGTCCACAACTGACTACACAAGGACACAGAACAGAAGGAGGGACAGCTTTCACCAGTTTATCTGTTGGCAGTTTGGGTGCATGTTTGCTTATACTGTAACAAAACATATCTTGCCTCAAGACAGGTCATGTTAAAGGTTGGAAACAATACAGATTTTTGACAGTTTTGATTTTGAAGTTTCATACAGAAAGCTCTATTGGAAATTTTACATGGGTGGATTCTCTGGCTGTTATTTCTCTGCGTTTGGTTCAAAGATTGTCACAGGTATGTGGGAATGTTGGTATTTAGCAAGATGCTGTTGACAGTACCACAGGTATCTGGTAACTTTGTCTATGCTTGGGGAGTGCAAATTCCATGGATAGATTTCTGCTCAGTTGTATCCATTTTTATTACATGCTGTCATCACAAAATACTGTACTGCTGCATCTTGTCCAGACATCAGAGTCAGAGGAACTTTGGAACTTTACCTCTGGTTTCAGTGTGTTCTTCATCAGAATTGTAGCTTTGAGACCCTGTTATAAATATATCAGCCCAATTCTGCAAGTAACTTTTAAGTACCTTTTATGTGATTTTGTTACCCTTTAGTGAATACTGCAAATTACATCCAAAGGCACCAAGAATGAATACAACAATTCAAATGTAAGGGCCCTGAAGAGCTCCTGGCTAGTGTTGATGGTACAAGGCTCACACCATTGGTACTCAACATTAAAAAGTGCCCTGGGGTGTAATAAGGAGCTGCAGGCCATGTTTGAAGGTGGCAGATACTCCATTGTTTGAAATGAAAGGTATTTGCTTAGAGAGAAGGAGAAAAAAGTCAGATTTCTGCTACACTCCTAGTTTCTATGGATTTTCTACATACTTATAGGGCACAGAACTGCAGAATCAGCTAGGTTGGGAAAGACCTTTGAGATCATGGAGACCTGTGACCCCACAGCATGTTGTCAACCAGACCATGGTACTGAGTGCCACATCCTGAGTCTTTCCCTAAACACCTCCAGGGACAGTGACTCCACCACCTCCCTGGCAGCCTTTTCCAATGCCCAATCATCCCTTCCATGAGAACCTCTTCCTAATGTCCAACCTAAGTGCTGTATTGGATCTATCAGGATGATATCAAAGATGGCTGAAAATAAGGTGTTAAAAAATAAAGAAAAAATTAGTCTGCAACTGCAGCATCCGTCAAGGGCTTGAGATTCTGTTAGTGTTGAAAAGGTGGCATTTCCAGAAGATGCAGAGATTTACTGGTTTTCTTTATAAAGCCTCTTATTGAGCGTCACCTGCATTCTGGTTTCTCCAATGGAAATATTTTTAGTATAAACCATAATTATTTTCTTTGTCAGACAAAGTTTTTTGTATTTTACTGAAAATTTATTTGTTTGGAATACCAATGTTCAGTTATATTTGTACAACAAGAAATATTTAGACAACACCTTAGAATGAAAAACTTGTTAATTTGAATGTGGTTATTAATAGATACCTCATGTATTACATACTATAATGGTAGAATTTATTCTTCAGACAAAGAAAAGATTGAAAAATAATCATTCCTTTTCATGCTAAATCTACTTAATATTAGTGGGTTTTTGTTATTATTCTTACAGTCTCTCAAGCAAATCAGGCTTGGATTCTGTCTGATGTGCATTTGTTTGTATTGGAGACATTAACTTGTCTAAGAAGTGAATATGATAAAGGATCGTATTTCAAAACTATGAATGTATTCCAGCTTTGTGAATCAAAGACCTTCTGACAGAGCTTTTACTTGTCAAAATAAAATATGTATTTTAACATTTCTATCTGCATACTCTGATGTATATCCTCTTCCAACCCATATTTAAAATGTCAGTTGCCTAACCCAAATTGAGAACATTCATATATGAAAAGACTTTCTCTACATGTTTGGAATTATGTAATTTTTACTTCAAAAATGGGTAACTTAAAAAGAAGACTTCACAGTTTCCTTTTAATGTTGATATTAAAAGCTGTAGGTATTTCTTAAATGCTTCACTAATTCTTTTATTTTAATTGGAGCAAACCTTACTGCTCTGTCACAAGTTCATGGTTTTTTTCTATCAGCATTGCTCTCTCCTGTTTTGGGCTCTGTATGAGAACATTGTACAGATAAATTTAAATGGGTGATCACGGGTCATGGGGAGCCACACATCTATGTCATGATGGTTTTCAAAGACTTTATGAAACAGCTTTATGACTCCAAATTTTCTCAGTTCCAGAAGATTGTTTTAACCAAAGGACTATTATTATCTTGACTTAGCGTATTTCAGGCTCTCAGGAATCACTTCAGCTACAGACTCTGGAGGAGATTTATCCCTTCTGTTCTGGTGTCTCCTCAGAAGCCCACAGACACCAACACAGCAAACCAAGCAGGGAATCACAGCAGAAAACTCAGAGCATTTTCAGTTAAATACCAATGGCGTGTTAGTATTCACTTCAGCCAGCTTGCAAATCTCACTGATTTGCCAGCAAGAAGAGTATAAGCAAAATTTGCAACAGCACCGTGCAGGATTCTTTTAGGTAGAGAAAAAGTCCTTAAAATCCTAAAGCACTTTGCTGGCACTAGAATAGAGATCACATCCTTTTTCCTCTGTATACAACTCATCTTTTTTACCAACCTGAGAGTGTATTTCTTGTTTGTCAAAACGACAGCAGCTGGGTCAGCTCTCTGTAACGTGACAGAGCACAAGGGGAGAGACAGCCTTCCCTCAGAAAGCAGCAGCAGCAGCAGCAGCAGCAGCAGCTCGAGTGTTGCCCTGCCCAGGGGCACTGGAGTTGAGGGTTCATCCCCTGGCTCTGGCTGCCTGGCAGGGCGGTGCTGGTGGGAGGCACGATGCCACCGCTCCACGGAATATTATTTGTCAGCACAACGGGTTTTGTTTGTTTGCCGAAGAATGTATTTGATCAAAGATCTCGGGGCTTATCTGTCTCAATATTTTTGTCATTGATTATACAATGTCTGTGTTTTCTAGGTCACTTATGTATCACGCTTACATACGAGCATGTCAGAGAAGTGTATTCGCTAATGCATGTTTAATGTGAATGCATCTGAACTATTATTCAAACAAGGAATATTTCTTACTATTTAGTATGTTCCACTCAACTCCTTTTGGAAATTAACATCTTTTTATATATGTTATCCATAATCCCAAATACTATCAGCAGACATAATAGGTTTAAAAAACCGTAACATTTACAGTTGAGCCTTATAGTCTGATGCATGTTTTTCACTAATTAACCCATTTTAGTTGTTTTGTATCCCAAGACGCTCTGTATTCATCATTCATATGCTCTATTTAACTCTTTTCAGGCAGAAGACAATATGAATATATACAAGCAAGCTCCTGCATATGTTACCCTAGTGAATTGCTCATTCTTTGATGAATGTGCTAGTTGGAAAGTGATTATTGTAGCTGAATAGAAAATTCTTGTTCTCTTGTTTAGAAAAAAAAAAAAAAAAAGACAAAAAAAGAGGCATTTTTTCCAGGATGTGGTGCTCCTAAAAGAGACAGATTGACTCTATATGAAAAAAAAAAAAAACAAAACTGTATACCAAAATTCCCAATTTTTTTATAAAAAGAGGTTTTCAAAATTGTCATAGGGCTAATATATAATAACACTGGAATACTGTAACTGTATTCTGTAGCACTTCTAGACAACAAACCCTGCACAAGCACTGATGTTGCCTCTCTATTATCTCCACAGAATCTCTGAATGTATTTACATATTTGGAAACCTGTTCTACCAAAAATATTTGAATCTGAAATGTGTGATTCCTATCCCAACAAACTGACATGGTAAGTAGATGCTATTTCTTTTGCATAATTCAGTAACTTTAAACAGAATTTTAAAATTTTGAATTATCTGGATGTTTTAAACAAACAGAGTGTTCCTATAGGGATTTTTCTTTTCACACCTGGGAAGCAAAATGCCACTGACCTTAAGAACTGTAATGCAATGCTGACTATCTCTGGCAACCAATGTTTGTCCCAGCTGTTCCTCGAGTGAAAAACATTTTTAACATTCAAGAGCCTTGGCTGCCTTGTTGTGGTGTACACATCCTTAAAACAGATCTGAAAATCTCAGCTTGCCCATGTAATAACACAGTTTCACCTTGCATGAAACACATTATAAAGTGAGTATAATGTAATCTCCAAAGCTTTAGCTTTTCTTTTTATTGAGATGGTTATCTGTGGTTGTTTCTTTGGACTTGAGATTCTTGTGACTAGACCGACACTGAGATCTCAGTGCTTAAAGCCATGCAGTCAGGTAAGTCAGAAATGGGGCAAAGGAAGAATTCATGGTGCTAATGGAAACCATATTATATTTTGAAATATATATTTTTAAAATCTAAAGTCATCCAAGAGTAAGCTTCATTCAGTAATGCATCACAAATATCTGTACCATCCCCTTGGAGTATAGAACATGTTCTGGTTGCTTTTTGTTTGGTTCAGTTGGTAAATTCAAGTTTAGATTATTTGTTTTTTTTAACTATAGACTGTTTTCGACTGAATGGGAGACTATGATCACTCTCACTCATTTCTTATTCTATATGAGGTGAATATATTATTGTTATATACCTTATTACATTGAAAATGTGAGTTATAACTAGATGGTTGTTTCCATCAAAACCTATCCTAAAGCTTTCATTAGAAACTCGACAGATTTACCTCTCTAAAAGGGCAGGACAAGAAAAGTAAAATATAATAATAATGCCTACAAGCAGGTGAGTGAGAATCTTAAACCATCCTTACTCAAAGAGCAGAAATTAAAGTAATTCCCAAATCAAGCACAGAGAGGAAACTTCAAAAGACAAATTTGAGACTGGTTAGAGAAGGGAGTGAGAAGAATTTCTGTTTGGAGCAAGTAATTATCTTTTAGGGTTTTACCCCCATTGTATGAATGCACTGGTACACAATTTAGCTTGGAGCACAAATCTTTCATTCAGTACTAAAGTTTTTCTATTTCTGTACGTGAATTACATATTCTGAGGCAGCATCATGCAGTTACAGTCTTCTCAATATACTGTTTTACAACTTGGCATTAATTTTTGACATTTAGTAATCTTCAGTGTCTCAATGTCTATGTCTGCTTATTTTAAGGGAAATTTCTCTCTCTAATATAGCCTATAATATCAGATTAATCTGCAGTTTGAACTTTATTGTAAAAAAATCTGTAACTATGGTAGTTCTTTAAGAAAATTAGAAATAGGTCATTTATTCAAGAAGTCACAGAAGTAGGAGAAATTCTTTCCTCCCCTGGCATTTCTCCCTTTTTCCTTTCATGCATTTCATATTACCAAAGTGCATTTTTTCCAGCACTCAATTTTTATCAGCATATTAGAATGGTTTTGTCTTGCTGAGATTTGTTACATACTCATGTTTTATTGTAATTGACAGATCGGGGTAGCTCTGTCCCTGGAGTTTTGTATTTTATTTTCTATTGAAATGTTTGCTACCGTGTTCTGATAATCTCTGCCAGTGAAAACAGAAAAAAAAAAAGGAGGGTTGATGTCCTCATCTTAGAAACACTGCAAGGAGACCAAAGATCAGAAAGACAGAGATGGCAGGAAGAGTTATTCAGAGGTGATTTGTGAGCAAATGTAGGAGCTGCCTTCCTCTGTGGTTAGTGTGAAAGTCAAGTCTTCCATTGCCTGGGGGAGCTCAAAGGGATTCATAGAGGGGACCATAATTCCTAAAGATTCATCATGCAAATCAATAGCTTGGGTGAGTTTTGGCTCTTTGGAGTTCAGCACAGCATTTCAGGCCTGATGACCCCAAATAGGGATTTACCAGCTTAGCATTTGTCAGTATTCAAGTTTAAAACTTTGGGCTTTGTGCAAAGTAAATCATACATTGCACTGTGGTAAACAACTTGATTTTTTGTTGCATTTTAACTGATCCAAAGGGGAAATATATTGGACATGGACAGATCAAATTATTTTGCCTGGAGAAGCATCCTCACAGTCTGATTTTTGAGAGTTCCAATTTTTGAGAGTTACAATTAGCTAGGTGCAGTGAATACAGTGGTGGTGGGAGACAGATGAAAAGGACTGGCTGTTGCCCAGTGTTCCATAAGATTTCCTTCCTTGGCCTCACTGTGTCTGAGAGATTTGAGCCTTATGTAAAACTGGCTCTTATGCAAGGTCTTTGACACTTCTGTGTGCACTGAAAGCCACTGGAGAAGGCTGCAGGTATCCCTCTGCTTTTTAATTTTTTAGGCAAAATATTTAGAGCTGAACAACTGAATCCCAAAGAAGCAGCAACTGCTGAGAGCATCTCTATTTCACACAGAGCATTCAGCATCTTTAGGAACTGATGCTTTCCTAGATGGATTTGGCGTTGTCAGCTTGCTTTCACTGTTATTATCTGACTGTTTCATCTACATTTTTCCTCTAGTTGTCATTGGTGTCAAAAGAGAAATAAGACAACTGATTCAAAGGTCAGAGACATCATTTCAGATTTGATGAGTCAGTGACAATAGAGCTCAGAGAAGTAGCCCTTGGCAAGTTTAAAAGTAGTGACAATTTTGATGGTGGAATGGTTCCAGGCAGCTGGGAAGGCGGCTCCTTCCCACACAGGACAATAAATAATGAACTAATACTTCTATTGGTGATACATGCAAAAGATTTATTTAGGAACAAGTTTGGTCCTTAGCTTTCACAACCTGAAAAGTGATGAAGGTTTGAATATTCCAGCTGCTCCTATGGTGCTCACCAGCTGCTGGTAGGAAACTGATCTGCTAGGATGGAATCTCACCCTTTTTATGACACAAAATGGTAGAGCCTTTCCCAACCATATCCCTTCTTTTGCCAAAATATATTTCTATTTCTAGAGGTCCTGTGAAGTTAGGAGATAAGCTGCCTCTTACATGACACCAATAATGGATTTTTTTTTTCTCTGAAGTGAGTAAGAAACTAGGGTAATAGTGAAATGTAAACCTATGTTAATAAATGTGGGACATTTGAATGCTGAGACCACTTTTAATTACCCTTCTTCTGCAACTGGAGGTACATTTTAAAATGAAAGTAAAGAGCTGGATTAAGTCACACAATATTTCTCATGTTGTGGATCCTCAGCTGGCAGAAGTATGTCCACTGCTCCACATCCTGGAAAAAAAATAGAGGAAGAATCAACATAAAAACACATTTCTCACAGGAGAAGCCACTGCCTCTGTAACCTCTGTGTTTTGGTATGCAATAGGATTTCACCAAGAATGTCCACACCAAATGTTGGCTCAAATGTAGAGTCTAAACCAGAGAGGGAATCTTTGATAATATTAATAAAACTTCCCTGCTTTATGCTTTTGATTCTTGCCTAGAGTAGGAAGCTGGTCACAGAAAAAGTAGGTCACTGAAATAATTACTGTATTGAAAATAATATAGCCTGACAGTTCTGGGGTTGAGCTACTGTGTGTCCATTGGGCTGCAGAGGTTTGGAGTACGTGTATTAACATGAAGATGTAAGTCTCTAGTATTTAACTTTAACAGGGTACTTGTGTCTAATCTTCTAGAAGAGGTGCTTTCTTGTCAGCTAGATGACATCTATTTTCATTTTCAAAGCTACCTGCCAGCTATCTTAAAAAAGAAAAAAAAGGAGATCATCTATAATTGATCTTGCAAGTACTGCATTTTTATTTTATCACAGTGTGCATATGTATTTCCTTTCTGGTATTTGCTCCTGTTGTCCAGATTTGTCCAGTCATTTTGCACTTATGTCCCCTAATTCTTGCACAAACTTTAAAAATAGATCATTTCTTGTAGCAACATTGCAATTCACTTATATACCAGATGTTTACATTGAATGAAAAAAAAAAAAAAGGTGATGGAAGTCTGAAAATGTGTCCAAAGGACAGCTGAAGGTCAGGCTGGACAGTCTTTATGTTGCATTAATTTTCAAATATTGCCTTATCTTACAAACAGAGTGTATCATAAAAGAAATATTTGACTTTGGGGGATATATTTTCCTGCATTTGTGATCATTTTGTGACACAAAATTTGTGTGTCAAATATGTGCCATAATAATAATTTTTTTAAAAAAAAATGTAGCTCAAAGGAATGTTGCTAGTAAACATACTCCTTTTTAAAGCCTTCCAGTAAAGATACATAAATCAACAGGAGAAAAAGGTCTACAGAAGATAGGAATGAGCTCCAAACCATAGGTTTTACTGAGGACAATATCAGGAAAATAAAATATGATTGTAGTCTTAGAGACAATAATACTGCTTTTTATGTTTCACTATAACACTTTAACACACGTTAACACACCAGAGCTTTTGGCTGTCTAAAAAACTATTTTTAGACAGCCAAAAGCTCTGGTGTGCTAAAAAGCTATTCCTCATGAATTATACATTTGTTCTTTTTCATTTGGCTACAGTGACTTTGTCATCTGAGTCCTGAAGATACTGAAGATGTATGCATGGGATGCTGAGATTTTCTGTTGGCAGTATGCACAGTTGTCTGTTCGAGCTTTTTGACTTGCTTTGTGTATTTATATGTTAACTACATTATAAACTTCCTTTGTGACAGTGATTTTTTTTTTAATCTATATTTTCAGATAGATTTAGTGCATTCCTTCTGCCTGGACCTTTTTTTATTATTTATTTTTTTTATTAAGGGTTTAGGAAGATAGGATAGGTTATAAAAATTTTCCCTTTAATTTTTAAGGACTGGTAGGACAAAAGTATTTTTCAATTAGTTTCCTGGCTGCCCTTGAGCCTTACAGAGATAAGACAGACCATTCAGTTTGTTGTCAGCATTGGGCTGAACCTGTTGATCAGATTGTGTTGTAAAGTATTTTAGGCAACCATCTTAACTCCCAATTTCATGAAAAGGAAGACAGCCTGCTTATGTCTGCTGGGAAGAATTTATTTCCCACTTGGTGTTTTATTCCTGAGATTGTGTTCCCAAAGCTGTACACCCTTGTCCTGGTATGAGGATGTGCACTGTCACCTCAGCTGTTCACCAGAGTGCCTTTGCCAGTCACAGCTCCCTCCCCAAACTGCCCTGCATGCTAAGGAGAGGTTTGGTGTATTAAAAAAACAGAGAGAGGCAAGTAACCTCCAAAGCTGCTGATCTATTTCTCATTATGGTGTCTTTAATTGGTGGCATAATTGGCTTTGAAAAGATGGCTTTGCAGTAACATAATCCAGGCTGTGGGCTTCGGTTTGTCTTTTACCAGGGTTGATTTGTGTCACATCTGTCAGTAATTTTGTTTCTCTGTCTTCTCTATCTGCCCTATTTCACTGAAATATTCTGGAGGTAAATAGATCTTCTGTGAAGCATTCAGAGCCTTCCTCATGGAGTTCAGATAAGGCTCTATCAGAGATCAATGAATTACATAAAACAACATTTTCTGCCATTGAGAGGACAAATGAACATTTTTGTTTCTCATTTTCCAGAACATTTATTTTAATGTTGAAGGAAAGGTGCTGTCTCACTCAAAGTTCTTTCCCAACTTCAGCTTCCTTTTTTCCTTAGCTATTTCCACCANACATTTATTTTAATGTTGAAGGAAGGGCACTGTCTCACTCAAAGTTCTTCCTGTTTTCCTTAGCTATTTCCCCCGTTTCAGATGCCAAAGATCCCTTTTCACAGTCACTTGTTGTCTGTAACCCTGAGTATTTTGCCTCTGCCTTTCTTGGCCCTGGAAAAGCTACAGATTAGAAATAAAGTCAATTCTCTTGCTTTCCAAGTTCAGTTCATTCTCACTACTTCTACTTTACCAGGTCAAAAAAGGTGAAGCTTTTCTCGATGGGATTTGTCTGATTTGGTTGGTTGTGTTTGGGTTTTGGTTAATTTTTTTATTTAAATTTGATGGTGGGTTTTGTTGGTTTGGTGGCATGACATAAATTTAAATTGTGAGCTTGTGTGGAATGATTAATATTCAACAAAATGAGTGAATACAAGTTTACAGTCTCAGGGATGGAGAAGTTGTACCCATGTTACAATAGTTCTGGTTTCTTTTGTCAAAATATCTGTCTCTGATTTATTGCAATTTTAAACACTCAGGAGCTGTAAATTACTATTACTTTGTCACATTTTTCTTAGCCTCTTTCTTCTTTACTTCAGTGGCCATTTAAAGTAACTAATCCTTTTTTTCCTGAACCATCCTTTTGTTTGGACTCATATTTGCCCTATTGCTAAAACCTGGAGTAGAATTTCTTTGGGTGCTGCCTGATCTTTAGAAGGAGGATGATCTGCAGGGCAGGGCAGCTGTTTCCCTGTGCTGGGATGTGAACAGCAGGGCTGGCTGGGGGCCACAGGAACCCCCACTCCAGGGTGGGAACTGCTGTGGGGGTCACAGGGCAGGAGAGATTCTGCTCCTCCTCTTGGAGCACCAGGGGCTGAGGTGCAAAATCCAGTGTGACACTGCCAGTAGAGCTTTCACCTGTGTGTGAACCCACACAGGCTGTGCCCCAGGGCCTGTGCGAAGGGAAAAGGACTTTACACCTTCCCCTGGCCTCAGGGATCCCTAAGGACCACTGAAATTACTGCTACTCTTAGGAAAAAGAAACTTTAGGAGAAGAAATGTGAAAGGACAAATGACTCAAGGTGATCAGTAGAAGTTCTTGCAGATTCTTACTTTGCTGAACAATTTAAAATTATATACAACATTAGGAAACTGACCTTCACCTGTCTTTATTTTCTTTGTAATAAACTGAGGGCAATTTTATTATGTGTTCACTTACTCATAGCACTTTTAAAATGACAGAAGTTCTGTAATTAAAAAGTGATAACAGGGCAAACTACAATGATATTTTTGAACGTACTTGTTGCAACCCCCTGGTAAGCTACAGCTTGTCTAAATATAGGAACTAAAATAAGAAGTTTCCATGTTCTGTGTCAATGACATTATTGCACTGCAGATTTCATAAAAATTAATCACAATTGTACCTCTCTCAAATCCTCAGCACAAATGGCTTGTGTTTATGCCCCACAGGTCAAATTTTGACATCTTGTTTTAAAATAATGTTATCTTTTTTCATTTTTTCAGACATGCTTATGTGGTAGAATTTCCCCTAAACTGAAATTTTGAGTTATGATTGTTTTGAACATATACCAGAGCTCAATTTTACTTGATACATGATGTGGGTCTCCTTTTTTGTATGGCCTAAAATAAAAGGGAAAGGAAAAAATGTGCGAAAATAATCTGAATATGTCTTTATCTTACACTGGGAAACTGACCTGCAAAGCCTCCTAACCTGTGACAGGGTTATGATAATGTAAAATTAAAGTCTTTTCTTTATGTACTTCATTTTGAAACACCTAAAGTTTTCAACTCAAAAAGCTGAGTGAAAAACATTCCATCCCTGTATTGTATTCTATCAGTGTTTTGGTTGGGTTAGGAATTAAATCGAGGTGATGTGTGGATAGGGCTAAGATAACCAAAGAAATAACTAGAGAGTTTTTTCCATAAAGTGAGGGAGATGTGGCTTTGGAGACCAAAAAACTCATGAATGCTACAATGTACTTCTGACATTTTTTATCTCAGTGTCTATGGTATTGTTTTCTTCCAAGTCCTAACGCTTGACACCATGAATAATTTTGTCCATATTTATGGCATATTTTTGGCCAAAACAGAAAGATGCTGGATCTCTTTTCCACCACAAATTTGCAGAAGCAGAGGGTCCCATGGCTGCCACAGTAGAGTTCAAGCAGCAGTACCAGAAAACTCTCACCAAAACTCAAAATATGCTCCAGGCTCATCTCTGAATGTGTCAAATGTTGCTTGAGCCATCAGGGCTGCAGACAGGACAGCAGGGAGGAAACTGTCCATGGGAAGGGACAGGGAGG